>BROE01000013.1:4569984-4583437 GCA_036571765.1 Plecoglossus altivelis
CTCCCCTCCCCCCCTCCCCCGCCCCCCGAATGTAGAACAATACTTTCTACATTCGACAGCAAACAGGGGAGAGCGGCTCCTATCAGAGAGGCTGAAAGAGCCGCCAGAATGCAAACACAGAGAATGATGCTCATCAGGGTTCTCTGAATGAGGGGTTCTGTTTCATTTAATCCCAGTGATGGGCTGCGAACCACGCACGCACGCGCACGCACATACACATACACACACACGTACACACACACACACGTACACACACATACACACACACATACACACACACACACAGTGGATTCCCAGGCGTCGCGCAGGGCCGCTGTTTGCTGTGGGGCTCATGCCCGGCACTCAGAGGTACTGTGTTGGAGGATGCCAAAGGTTTGGATTTTCCCATGATAGCCGTCTCTCTCTCTCTCTCTCTCTCTCTCTCTCTCTCTCTCTCTCTCTCTCTCTCTCTGGTGGAGGGGGTGAGTAACCAGGAAGGAATCTGTCCCTTTTCAATGGCCGTTGAAAGGAAAGCTGTGAAATTGTCACTGAAATTTAGCTGTGTGCAAACAGAAGGCCGAGGAGGAGGAAGGGGGGTAGTCTTTCTCTCCCTCTCTACTCTCTGCCTCCTCTCTTTCCTCTCTCCCTCTCTACTCTCTACCTCCTCTCTCTCCTCTCTCCCTCTCTACTCTCTGCCTCCTCTCTCCTCTCTGCCTCCTCTCTCTCCTCTCTCCTCTCTGCCTCCTCTCTCTCCTCGCTACTCTCTGCCTCCTCTCTCTCCTCTCTCCTCCTCTCTCCTCTCTGCCTCCTCTCTCTCCTCTCTCCTCTCTGCCTCCTCTCTCTCCTCTCTACTCTCTGCCTCCTCTCTCCCTCCTCTCTCCTCCTCTCTCCTCTCTCCCTCCTCTCTCTCCTCTCTCTCCCTTCCTCCCTCTCTTTGTTTGTCTCCCTGGTCTCTTTCCCTTCCCTCCTCCCTTCCTTCTGTCTCTCTCCTTCCTCAGCGTGAACAGACCCCATACTGTTAGTACACAGTCACATCGCTGTACACTCCAGGATAACCACATGAGTTTGAGTTCTCATTGTCTCGCCTAGAGAGAAGTCCAAACTTCAGAACCGACCTGCCACCTGTAATGTAACTAAACCGCATATAGGAGAAGTCCTTTACCAAAAGAAGCGCAGAGACCGAGTAAGAGAGGAGACAAGAGAGGAAGAAGAGCTCGCATCATCTTCACAGCCATCAAGGAGGACTGATCTTCCCAGCTTCCAACTTAAGTCATGATAGTCCGCCCCTGCTTTGACCACACGCATAAATTTCCCAGAACTTTTTGTCCGCCAGGCTGGTTGCTAAGTGACAGCCGTGGAGACCGAGAGCATGCTGTGTGAATCGGGCGGGGGGTAACTAATGTCTTCACCCAGTGACCACGCTCTCAACAGACTGTTCTTGTCCTGTTTAAGACGACGTCCTCAATAGCATCACACACACTGGGCTGCACCAAGCGAAAGGCCCTGATGCCAAACATGTGCTGGCAACAGATGCATCTCACCAATTATACGGCCCTAACATTCCAATGTTTCCTAATATTATGGGGTTGCAAATCAAGGAGGGGGGGAGACGGATGAGGGGGGCAAGGGAGGGTGAAAAGGAAAGACGGAAAGAGACCAAGAGAGAGAAAGAGAGAGAGGGAGGGAGAGAGAAAGGGAGGGAGAAAGAGAGACAGTGAGAGGGGGAGGAAGAGGGAGGGAAAGAGTAAGAGGGAAAGAGATAGAGAAAGAGAGATAGAAAGAGGAAGGGAGAAAGATAGAGAGAGAGAGCGAGGGAGGGAGGGAGGGAGGGAGAAAGAGAGATAAAGAGATGAAGGGAGAGAGAGACAGAGAGAGGAAGGGAGAGAGAGATAGAGAAGGAGGGAGAGAGAGATAGAGAGAAGAAGGGAGAGAGAGATAAAGAGAGGAAGGGAGAGAGAGATAGAGAGAGGAAGGGTCCAGTTTTTGTGTTTCTGTCTAGGGCATTGCTGGCTTCCAGAGTGGTGATGTGAGCAGGAATGGTGCAGAGCAATATTTCCCCTGGCAAGCTAAGGGCTGAACATCAGTATGATATGACACAACATTACTCTGCCAGAATGCTTATTGTCCTGGACACATGAGATGCCTGCCTGGTTCTCTGTCTGTCTGTCTCCCTGTCTGTCTCCCTGTCTGTCTGCCTGTCTGTCTGCCTGTCTGTATGTCTGTCTGTCTGTCTGTCTGTCTGTCTGTCTGTCTGTCTGTGTCTCTCCTCTGCCTGCCTGCCTGTCTGTCTGTCTCTCTGTGTGCCTCTGTGTGTCTGTCATACAGGCCTGTTTAGGGAGAACAGATTCCATCTTCCAGTCTAGCCTTCCTCCAGTCTGCTCCCCTAGCAGAAGCCTTCATCGAAATTCTCGACATTACAGTGAGACGTTTTCCCCATATGCTCTGAAACTGACATTTTGTGTCACATGAATGGCACTACAATCAATCTCTCTGCCAAAGTCAGACCCAATGACAATACCATGTGTTGCCTCTTTTAAAGTAGCACTTCCTCATCAGAAAACGGCTGCTAAATTATCTTTTTCCTCATCGGTCAGAGCCCCCCCATAGGAAGCCTCCCCCAAGCATCCTCCCCCATCTCCCCCAGTCTCCCCGCCGCCGGCGCGGCCATGCGCTCCCTCCATCCTTCGGGCTGCAGTGCTCCCCCCCATCTGGCTCCCCCCCATGGGAGTACCCCCCACCCCGATCCTCCCGCCGTCAGTCACTCCCTCCCACAATAGCGCGGGGACGGCTAGTCAAGGCTGTGCAACTCCGCAACTCCGTGCTCGATTGAAAAATACGGCTTGAGAACGAGAAATGATCCCCAAAAAAAGAAAAAAAAAAAAAAAAAAAAAGGAGATGTTCAAAGTGCATGGCAGCTCAATGGACGCTTTTCACACACCACACACATCTCTTAATTCACACACACAGCACAGTCACATTATGTCCGTTCACACACAACACACACACACACGCGCATGCACACACACACGAACGCAGATTAAAAAGGGAGACGCGCTCATAGTTAGTCATAGTATAGGGAAACCTATTGAAACGATAACGAACGTACTCTTTCAGAGGAAGTTGGCGACTGGCTTGCTCTTCAGGCCTGATTGTCCCGGTCTCGTATCGCAGCGCTGAGTGACTTTGAGGGACAGAGGGACAGAGCCAGGAGAGGGACTCCACAGTGTAATCATACCATCAGAGATGATTACGGTTAGGCATCACTGTGACTGAGTGCATGACACCAGTTTAATCGCAGCGCCACTTTCTCTGCATCATCGTTCGTTTGTGTGTCTCTCTCTCACATCCCCCTTCTCCCCTCTCCTCTCTCTCTGTTTCTGTCTGTCTGTTTCTGTCTTTGTCTCTCTCTCATTGTCTCTTTTTTTCTCTTTTTCTTTCTCTCTTCTCTCTTCTCTCCTCACTGGCGCTGTCTCTCTCTCTCTCTGCCTCTCTGTCTCCTCTCTCTTCTGCCTTCTCATCTTCGCTTTCCTGCCAGGACCCTGGGTGGCTGCCAGTTCTCCTCTAGCTCTGCTGACACACCTGCTCCTCCGCCGAGACAGAATATGAGCAGCTAGCCACTGGGCTTCAGCGGAGGTAAGCCCCTCTCCCTCTCCCTCTCCCTCCCCCCCCCCTCTCTCTCTCTCTCTCTCTCCCACTCTGTCTCTGTCTCTCGCCCTTCTGCTGCTGAGGGTCTGGAACACAGCCAGGGACTCTGTCACCTCCGGCACTGTGACGTCATCGCAGCAGCCGCTGAATAGGAGAAAGAGAGAGAGAGGAGATGGACTTGAGGTGAGAGGGAGGAGGGAGAGTAGACAGAAGAGGAGAGGAGAGAGGAAAGGAGAGGACAGGGAGAGGAGAGAGAGAAGTGGGAGACGAGGGAAAGGAGAGGACAGGGAGAGGAGAGAGAGAAGTGGGAGAGGAGGGAAAGGAGAGAGGAGAGGGTATTTGCATGTTGTTTAGCCTGACACTGGGGCCAATCAGGAATGTCAGCGGGTGTGATCTATTCAAGCAAAGATGGCTGTAAAGCCACGCTAACCATAGCCTTGATGGCTAACATATGGCCGTTACAAAGCAAAGCAATTACACTGTGTGTAAAACATAAAACCTTTCAGAAAATGGATCGAGCTCCCAGATTCCTCATAAATGAATCAAGCACTAGTAAACCGTAATGGCGTAATAAATACCACGCTCAGTTTCATAATCATTATGGACACGTCTTTACTGTAACAAAGGAACTGGCTCTCTGCTCATGTCGAACCGTCTACATTTCCATGATCATCCTAGCATGCTTAGCGACATCCTGCTGCAGAGCGCTCGGGGGGAAACAGCCCTGAATGGTCCGTGGAAATTAGATCTGAGGGTTCTCATACAGTTAATCAACATTTTATTTATCCATTTTGCTCTGACAAAACATCATCATAGTCCAGATGGTCGTGTGTGCTTTCCGTCTCTGTTCCGACATAACGATGCTCATTAACGATGTATGGATCATAAACGACTCGTCGTCTCTCTCTCTCCCTCTCTCATTTCTGTCTCTATCTCTCTCCCTCATCTCTGTCTCTCTCCTCATCTGTCTCTTTCCCTCATCTGTCTCTCTCCCACATCTCTCTCCCTCATCTCTCTCCCTCATCTCTCCATCAACTCTCATCCTCTCCTTCATCTGTCTCTCTCCCTCAGCTCTCTTTCTCTCATCTCTGTCCATCTCTCCCTCATCTCTCTCTCTCATCTCTGTCTGTCTTGCTCATCCTCTCTCTTTCGTCATGAATGGGCAGTTTTGCTTTAGAAATCAAGCATGGAATGTTCCAAACCAACGTCAGCCACGGTTACGAATGGGAAGATATTGGTTGCGACCCTTCAATTTACAGGCTAACAGCAGAGGCCTTTCATTAATTAGTCTACTTAGAGAGCGGTGTGTTTTCACCTGAACACGCTGACATGTCAGCACCATAACGCACCTCAACACGTGCGTGTGCGCACACACACACACATGCGCACACACACAAACACTCGTATACCTCCCTGCCTGCAGTCACAGATGGAAAACGACATTGCCTCCTGCACCCCTTAAAACACACACTCGCGCACACACTCACGCATATGCATCTCTCATCCAATTTCATACTCTATCCGCTGGGTGTGTAATGACGCCGGTCATTAAAGCGGGTAATTGTCTTCCAGTCGATGTGCGCTGTTGGCTTCTGGAGCAGCTAAGCATACCCAGTCGCAGCTAACTGGATGTAAAGTCGCTGAGCGGTGATAGGGGGAGCTGGGGTCGAACACACAGGGGGAAGATGTTATCAGCATCAAAGGCCTTCCTTCCAAAGGGGCGGTCAGACCTAGCCGACCCCATGGCAGGCCGCTCACCTGTTACTCTACCTCCCTCCCCCACCCCCGGACACTCTCCCTGGAGCCCCTGGCCGGCAGCAGACACCGCCCACGACCAGAGAGGCAGGTCAGAGGTAGATGAGACAAGCCGCTCTGTCGGTTTTCTTTAGCTTGTCCCGCGGGGGAATAGCAATTGGCCTCCTGGGCGGAGATTCAGCGCTGCCGGAGGAATGAGGACAGTGAGGATTCAGATCTGTTCATCCTGATGTCTGTTTGTCCTGTCTGTCCGCATGTCTGTCTGTCTGTCTGTGCGGCTAGTCGGTCTGTCTGTCTGTCTGTACAGCTAGTCGGTCTGTCTGTATGTCTGTCTGTCCGTATGGCCTGTCTGTACGGCTAGTCAGTCTGTCTGTCTGTCTGTCCATCCGTGTGTTTGTTTGTACTGTCTACACTGTCTGTACTGTACTGTATGTCTGTCTGTCTGTCAGTCTGTCAGTTTATACTGTACTGTCAGTCAGTCAGTCAGTCAGTCAGTCTGTCTGTCTGTGACGGCCCTTTGTAGAGGAGAGGAACAGTGAGGGGATTCTCTTTAGACTGCTGAGATGCAGCCAGCACGGTTCTACCCTGGCAGCTCACTACAGCTACAAGGAAACTCAATCATTTCATTGGCCCCCATTCGTCTTCAGAGAGGACTCCCCCTCCCCCTCCAGCCCCCTTCCAGCCCCCTTCCAGCCCTACTAGTCTGCCAGCTTTGCTATTAGTCTGGTTTCGTATAACATCAGTAAGCCGTTCTCCGCCCTTCCTCCTCCCCCCCCCTCCCCAAAAAGAAATTCCGATTTTTACATCTCAGTCACTTTGCAAACGCTTTTATTAAGAGCCACTCAGAGGAAGTGGATTTTGACTGTTGGGGTAAGAAACAGCGATATGGTAAAAGCTCTGTTCAGTAAGTAGGTCTGGAGTAGTGAGCGTTAGTCAGGATGCTGTCCAGACAGGAACATGGACAAGCGTATTAGTGGCTCATGCGTGTTCGCCAAGGTGGGCACTGGTGAAAGACTCGGAGGGTGGATGGTTTGGGGGTAATGTTGCTGTGAATTAACACAAACACACGAACACAAACACAAACACACACAAGCTGATTGCAGATTTGGGTCCAATGCTGTGCAAGCTCATTAGTGCTTATTGTGCGAGCGTAGAGCGAGAGCCGAAGGGAGGCTGTCGTTTCCTTTCTAGATCACACATTTCTATAACGGCACAGAGAAAGAGAGGGCTGGAAATGAACGAGGAGTTCGGGGGGGGGGGCGGGGGCTGTGGTTTCCGTGATGAGAACCCAGGGAGGAGGGGGCGGGGGGGCGAGGCGGGGTGCGGGGGTGGGATTGAACCTTGGGAGTCGGGCCTCGTCAAAAGCATCTTACTATTCATCATGTGTTTTTCGAACTGATGCCGAACCAAGTGGAAGGGAGAGGTGAGGGACAGGCAGATGCACAAGCTTTATTAAATCAAATGATTAACGCTGTAAACAGAAAGAGGCTGGGGGAAAGAAAACCTGACCTGCGGCAGCACTAATTACTGCATCTTTCCCTGAGATGGCAGGGAAAGGGAAGAAAAAAAACCCTGAACGAAAACACCCAGCTACCCTGTCTGTTTGTTCATTAGCCTCCCGGCTGAACATCAAACCGTCCACCTTCACACTGTCATTGAACCCTCATTTACGGCTGGCCCTGCCCTCGCCGCTCGTTCACTTCCTGTCCAGCTGTGCACAGTGTGAGAGGGAGGCTGGGCTGGCAGCTGAGGAGGGAGGCAGACAGAAGTTGCCTCGCAGCCTCCACCCTGCCCAGCTCGTGTCACAGGAGCTCTGCTCTCCTCTGCTAAAGAGGCGACGTCTCCGTGGGGGCTGGACCCCTGGCTAACCGTTTGGCATCTTAAACACGGCGGTTTTGGACCGGCCGTCGTTTTTGCCAGCAGGGTGCCGCTCGGGTTATGAGTCTACTGCTGCCTTGTTACTGGAAGAGTCCGCTCAACACACACACACACACACACACACCGCAAAGTCATTCGTTACTGTGGTGAATGACCGCTGCTTTAAAGGAATTACAGACACCATAATGAGGATGAAGTAGTTGAAGGAGGTCAACTTGAGCAGATCAGAAGTGCAAAACAGACGTGTCACAGGATGGCTGTGGACAGGAAGTTAGTCATCCAGTCTGAATCTGAGCTTCCCATCGCCGTTAGAGTGTTACACTTGTATAGATTCAAGGTGGACTCCATAGTAAGCAGATGTTGTTTAAGGATTACATTTGTGTGTGCGTGTGTGTGTGTGTGTATGTGTGTGTGTGTGTGCTTCCAGATCACAGGTTTGGGCAGGAAACACAACATCCAGTCTGTTTTATGATGCACAGTGGCACACTTCTCCCAGTATTTACAATGCAACTGGAAAAGCCAAGTTATATCCCCATTTGCCAGACTCAAGGCAGCCAGAGCCAAATAAACAGGCCTTTCAGCTAAATCCTACGGGAAATGTTTTCCTTTCACAAACCACATGGATTTCAGCATAAAGGGGCAAAGCCAGGATTTTCTTTTCTCTAAATAACTAAGAGAGGGGAGTGTATTTGCCTGCAGCCTTAATGTATGCAAAGCCCTAAATGAGGGAGGGAGGGAAGGAGGGAGGGAGGGAAGGAGGGAGGAAGGGAGACTGAGAAGTTATCAGAAGTAATGTCACTCAGTGTTTTCAGCCAGCAACTAAGGAGAGGGCAGGTGTTGAAATTTACCCAAGCAAGAAGACTTCCTCTGAACAGACAGCCTCACTTTACCTCTACCACATCTCCGACCGTCCAGGAACGTGCACTGCGGACCAATTTCAATTGGCGGGTCAGTTTCAACGAGTTTAATTGCCAACAAGGTGGCGAAGGCGGCGAGTTTGGAAAGCTCCCAGACGTTCCAAATCCTGTCCCCGAGTCACATCCTTCACTTCGGCTCTTCTCTGCTCCACAAAAGCCAGTCAATTACTGCATATTAGTAGTAGAGAGGTGCTGGGAGATGAGGGGGGAGGAGGGGGGGAGGAAGGGGAGGAAGGGGTCTGATCAAACACAGACAAACCCCAGAGCGACAGAAACCCACTTTTGTTTGCCGAGCGTCGTGCTTTTGATCTGGGACTCTTGTCAGAAGGGTTGCGAGGAACGAGAGCCGTGAAGTTGCTTTTGAACTGGGCAATCAGCCAGGGTGTCTAAGAGCCGTGGATCCAATCCTATGGCCATCAATATCAATCCGCTTTTACAATGGATGGTGGTTTCCCACGCAGCGGGACATTAAACATGAGCAGGGGCTATACAGTGAAGGGTACCACAGTAGATCCACATCGCTGACAGGCAACATGACTCCGAAGGGTTGGACGGTAATGCAGGAGGACGTATGCTCTCTCTCTCTCTCTGCTCGCTTGATAGATCGTCGGGTTGTCGTAAGATGTTCGTATGAGGCGTCGTTACTTGGACTGAGGACCCAATGACTCAGAGTTTCACCCTGGAGAAAACGAGGAGATGGCAGAATAGGCTTCCTGTAATGGTATCACCAGCTGATTGGCTCTCGGGAGTTTTGAGTGGTTTGGGGCGTGGAATAAGCCATGCCACACGACGCACGGACAAACAAATGAACAAAGCCGTTATGATTGACTGCATTTCTCAAACCGTGCAATCTTCCAATCTCAGTTCCCCTCCACGGTGCCTCCCATCATATTGCACTCAAGACGCAGAACACACAATCACACACACACACACACACACACACAGAAACACACACACTCACACACAGACAGACACACACACACACAGAAACACACAGGGAGGGAGAGATTGTTTTTGGAGCATAGTAATAACAGATAAGTGGCTTCAGTGTGACTCAGCTGTCAGTTGTGGATCATCTCATTTCCTGACCTGGTTGTCCAAACCCCCCTGTGACTTATTAGAAGAATCTGAATCCAAATGGGTTTTTACTGCTGTAAGTTTCCACAAACACAGAGTTCACTGTGGCAGGAAGGTGCACACAAATAACATGTCCAGATCTTAAATCATTTTTTAAGTAGAAAAGCACAATGTGGAAATAAAAGTAAACGTTTATTTATAAAGAGCTAGAAAATATCCTATGCAGATATAATAGATGAATACAAAATGTTACTAAGTATTAAGGGATTCACTCCGGGCAGCATAGTGCAAAAAATAGTTGTGCAAATTGGCTGGTGAATGAATGGAATGAATGAATGAACTCAAATATAAATAAATCTACAAACAGCCCAGATCATGTGACAGGGGAGCAGGGATTACCGGAGAAACTAATTGTGGCTTCTTCTGTTTCTCTCGGGGTGGGAGGGGGGGAGGGGGGGAGGAGGAGAGGGGGGACAGTGGGAGAACTGTTCAGTCCACAGAGGGGTGACACTCAACCTCCACTGGGACCCGGGCAACCACCGAATGGTCATTACAGACAATAGCCCTGTCAAAATCAACATCGCTGCCCCGCCCCCCTGGAACACCAGATAGCTCCTGGAGAGCCAGAAGCGGAACCCTTGATCCAAGTGAACCCTGGGAAGAACGTTACCCCCGTCGACCCACAACATTCCACCCAAACACATTTGGATGGAAAAACAAAGATTCTCCTGAGTCGTACGGTTTTGACCCAGAACTTACAGGGACTAGATGGATAGGCTGTTTCTGTTGAGACATGCACAACACACTCCTACGTTGGCCAGGATTCTTCAGCATTGCCCTTAGAGACTCGGCTAAAGGATTCTGCTCGATCTCCTTCCCCCTGTCTCCACGCTGTCTGGGGTGCTGTGACAGAGGGCAAAGCCACGCCATCACTCTCCTACTCACTGACGAACTCCCCCCCTCTTCCTCGCTAAATTATTGACTGTCACGTTCCCGGGCCCCTTGTCACCACTGGCCCGTCTATTGGAGCCAGTGTGGAGATCCAGACCGTTCGCACGAATTGTTTCTGGCAGGACAATGGCACAGGAGATGGAGGTGGAGAGGCCACTGGTAGCAACTGAAGCCAGTCTTTGCTCCGCACACAGGAACGCAACTGTCAGCTAGCATTAGCACTGAGCAGAGGAGTATGGCTGATGGGCTATTATTACTACTGCGCACCCTTGGCTCTTGTGGGGCCTCCGGGGTCTAGCAGGGGGAGAGTGTGCTTTCAGCTATGTGTGTGTCAGGGTGTGTGGAAGGAGAAGGCAAAATCCGGAGAGTGATATTCTGAGAATATGTGTCTGAACTACCTCCGTGGTAACAGGATGAAACACAAACGTATACAGGAAGCGTAAAGGCGTTTGCACCAATGAGTGCGCAGTTGGGTCAACTAACCCCCCCACTACCGCCGCCCGTCATGACCTCTTACTTTCAGCAGAGACACTTGTAGACTAAAGGCAGCTCCCTGGTTCTCTCTCACATGAAAGGGCCCATACTTCAGAAGAGGGAGCCACAGAACAGGCAGTGGGGGATGGGGGGGATTATATTTCCACTCAGGATATGGTCCCTGTTTTTTTAAGTGCAGTCGCCCCCAGCCTCGGTCTCAGCCACAGCCCCTTGTCCAAGCCCTAGCCTCGGCCTCAGCCCCTTGTCCAAACCCCAACCTCAGCCACAGCCCCTTGTCCAAGCCTCAGCCTCAGCCCCTTGTCCAAACCCCAACCTCAGCCTCAGCCCCTTGTCCAAGCCCCAGCCTCAGCCCCTTGTCCAAACCCCAACCTCAGCCTCAGCCCATTGTCCAAGCCCCAGCCTCAGCCCAAGCTGCAGTGCCAGGACATCCAGAGGCGCCTTGGCCAGCTGGAGAGGCCTGATAATGCTCTTAGCACCAGGAGTCTGGAGGGCAGAGAGAGGGGAGGGGGCTCTTAAAGCCAGACTATAGGCTTCTCAAATGACGTTCTACTGCCTGCATAGTGCAATACGTCTAACCTGTCCTGTGTGGATTCCTGCTGGGCTCAGGACTAAAGTAGTGCATGATGTGGTCGAACAGGACATTGGAGATGTGTCCTTGCATGGCGTTCTTCCTGAGATCGTAGGCAGGGGCTGGAAGCAGGGAGGCAGAGAGGCTGACGGGAGGGTACAGCTCAGAGTAGCACTGTGGACGACAAACAGGGTCCAGAGCCACCCTGTGCTGTGTGGGGCCCTGTTGTTGCGGGGGCTACCGAGTGAAGGAGGCCACCTGGCCAACAACTTTGGGGGAGCAGAGAAAGTCAAAGTACAGGCTGATTCACAACCCCTGTTGGTTAGAAGCAGGACTGTGCGGCACATAAAACCGAAGGGAAAGTCAATGTTTACTTTCTTCCCTCCAGCTCCTACCTGTGCCTGTGTGTGGGATAATGAAAAAATGTTGATGTTGTTTAACGCTTGCTCAACAAGTTGCAAACAAGACAGAAAAGAGCAACAGTCCCTCCTACAGGGAGCGAACGCTGTTTCCATGGTTTCTTCAGAGGAAGGCAAGGCTACGAGGGCTCTCTAGGTGAGACGTAGCGAGGAGCGATGCATCCCAGGGTGGACGCAGAGCGCAGGCTCCGGGATCTCAATGACTCACGGCGAAACCTGAGCTCTGATATACTGGCGAAGGACACCACCGGAAGGGAGACGAGGCCCGTTGGCAGTTTGTTTTCAGCCAGAGCTCGTTAAGCTGCGGGTGAGTTAGTGGGCAGGACACTGGGTAATCTCTGGCTGTCTGGCTTCACTTCCAGTAACCTCTCCACACCCAGGCTAGCCTGTGCCGACACGCTTGTAGAGCGAGCCTCACACGGCGGACTTCCATGAGTGTTTTTCGCTACGTGCTCCCAGGGGCATTGCTAATGTGTAGGTGTGTGTGTGTGTGGGGGGGGGGGGATGTTTTCATCACCAGGCTTAATGGAGATGAGACAGATGGCTTTGACATCTTCAGCTAGCCTCTCCAGCTAGCCCCGCAGGGTTAGCCTCTAGAGGTAAATGGCGGATGCTGGGATTAGAGTCATCGGGCTCTCATCCTCTCACTAAAGACATCCACTTAAATGGGGAGCGGACATGGGGATGATAATCGTGACACGGCGTTTCGTCCGACACTTTCGGTAATGCACCACGCAGTCAGCGGAATGACCCCTGACCTTTGTTCATTGTTCTAACTGCACTCAATTCATTATCCGGGAACAAATCGTCCACGCAAAATAACCAACATGTTAGTGGATTTGGCTATTAAGTGATAAAAGCCATGGCAATTACAGTCTTTCCACTGATAGGTGTCCTTTTCATTACTAGATGATCGTTACCAGTGAACATTCAGTGGCACCATGAAAATAATTGAATTCCATTATGAGCAATTTTGTCAGAACCCTGGTTAGCATGCTGTAGCTTGTTGATGGAAATGTGTTTATCTTTGGCTGAATGATTTTTGATTGCTCAATGTGACAAGAACATACTCAATGTTCTGCCAATTCCTCCAGAATCATAAAGCGTAATAAAGACAACAGTGTTTTGATGGATTCTCTCTAGAGACAGGCCGCATCACACAGATAAGAAACGTGTTATCATAGGAAACACATACAGCTCTTTATCAAGCAATATATTTGACTATCTGGAGGGGAGGGGAGGGGTGGGGGGGTTTGGGTGAAAAATGCTCAAGTTGAAGAACACATTTTGAGAGTTTCTCAGTCAAGTTAATGGTTTCCACTGGTATTCTAAGAAAGAAATAGGGGCATGGAAAAACCTTCTGGAAGAGGAGAAAAGCATCTTAATACTGAGCGATTCATCTAGCATGGATGCTAGAGGTATGACTTGGAGTATATTGCTTCCAAACGGCACATGCCCAGCCCTCCGAGTTAGCAGGACGGATCACCTCTCCGGGTCGGGCACGCGTACCAAACCTCCCGCTATCCATTACGATGATCCATGTCTGCTCGCTCCATTCTGACTTGATATTTTCACATTCACGCGAGGTGCGGATCATTAGAGAGAGCTCTCATCATCAATAAGACGGCTGTGTTTACATGAGCAATAGCGAGCGAGGCGACGAGGTTGAAGCACTTATCCATCTTCTCCAACCCAGTAAATATCAAAACAGGCTCCCTCACTCCCTCTCTCTCTCTCTCTCTCTCTCTCTCCCTCTCTCCCTCTCTCCC
>BROE01000013.1:4587430-4762629 GCA_036571765.1 Plecoglossus altivelis
CCCGTCTACAGTACACAACAAAGGCTGATGAATATGCACATCCCAGCTTACTCTCTGATGTTCCAAAGGGGGCAAGTTGGTATTTATTTCTTTGCGTGAATCGTTTATTGTCCCCTTGACTGACAGGGTGGCCTGGCTACATTGGCGAATACGCAGGTCTCTGCAGGAGTCTTGGATCCACAAACGACAGAACGAGAAGGAAGACAGGAGCGAGAGAGAACTGAAACGCAAGTCGTCTCTGCTTTTGGGCTCAGGCTCGTTATATGATGAGTCACAGAATCAGTCTCCCATTCAGGCATGACAAAC
The DNA here is from genome assembly GCA_036571765.1 of Plecoglossus altivelis. Taxonomy (NCBI): domain Eukaryota; kingdom Metazoa; phylum Chordata; class Actinopteri; order Osmeriformes; family Plecoglossidae; genus Plecoglossus; species Plecoglossus altivelis. The sequence goes on from BROE01000013.1 coordinate 4,587,737, forward strand.
CTTCCCAGTGTAGGCAGATAATCCCCCCCATCCTCTGTACGGGAATGTGTGTATAAATACACCTCTAATCGCTCTCGCGCTCTCTTTCGGCTCTGCGGGGATTGTGAGTTCCACCTAATAGAAGGTTGTAGGGGATCCAAACAATGGCACAACACCCACCCAGGAGAGTAGAGCACACCCTGGAGGGAACCCAAGCAGCATGCCAGAGTTCGGGCTGAATCGTCTCTCTGAGGTTCACCATGGAGTCATGTTTGTTTGTTGAGTCATGTTAGCATTTTGCGGCCGTGCTAAGATAAGACTGCCACAATGCCCAAACTGAACTCCTTCACACTTGCAGATCGAGGAGTCACGTTTAGATTCATCACTCGGTTTCTGTGGACGAACCTAAAAGGCTGTGTCCGCCCAGCTGTTGTACTTCAAAGCTTAAATGGTGTCTACATTTAAGGGGGAGAGACAGAGAAAGAGAGATGGGAGACTGAGGGAGAGGGACAGAGGGATAGGGAGAGAGAGGGGGAGAGATGGGAGACTGAGGGAGAGGGATAAAGGGATAGGGAGAGAGAGGGGGAGAGACAGAGGGGAGGGAGAGAAAGATGCAGAAAGACTGAGGGAGACAGAGAGGGAGAAAGGGGGGGGTATATAGAGGGAGAAAGAGAGGGAGTGTGAGAGAGAGAGAGAGAGAGAGAGAGAGAGGCAGAAAGAGAGGGAGAGAGAGGGGGGAGAGAGAGACACTGGGGAAGAAGGAGGAGAGTCGGGTACTGAGAGTACAGTCAACTGGCCAGACAGGCAGGAGAAAACCCTTCAAAGCCAAGCAGAGCCTCTCATCCTCCCATCCCACTCTCTGGGGGCTAAGACTTTGTGTAAATATCAGCAGTCTGAGGAGACAGAAAGAGAGAGAGAGAGAAAGAGAGAGACAGAGAGAAACAGAAAGAGAGAGAAGAGAGAGAAAGAGAGAAACAGACAGAAAGAGAGAGAGAAAGAGAGAGACAGAGAGAAAGAGAAAGAGATAAACAGACAGAAAGAGAGATAGAGAGAGACACAAAGAGAGAGAGACAGAGGGGGGCAGAAAGAGAGAGAGAGACAGAGGGGGACAGAAAGAGATATAGAGAGAAAGAGAGAGACAGAAAGAGAGAGAGAAAGAAAAAGAGAGAGACAGAGGGGTACAGAAAGAGAGACAGAAAGAGAGAGACATAGGGGGACAGAGAGAGGGGGGGGACAGAAAGAGAGAGAGACATGGACAGAAAGAGAGACAGAGAGAGGCAGAAAGAGAGAGACAGAGAGAGACAGAAAGAGAGAGAGATATTGTGTGAGAAAAATGAGAGAAAATCAGACGAAGAATCTCTATGAAAACAAGTGGAAATCTTTTCACGACCTCCCTGTGTCCTCCAGACTACAAGGGTATCTGAGAGATGACTAATACTATCAGGCAGGCATGTTGCGTCGACTGAGACATACAAAGCTCTCGTCAAATAACTGTTGTTTGTGCCGGACTGTCTTATCAGAATGATGTAATGTTGCAGTTAAGATGGTAAAGACTTCCTTGGCACTAACCACTGAAATACATTCAGAACAGCAGGAGCTGTTTATCTGCTGTATTTGATCTGCTAAATGAACACAAAGGGAATGTAAAATATTGTGTTCATTAGAATAAGAAGTGAAGGTTGTAAACACCTTGGTGCGCAGCTCTGGCCAGGCTCCGCCCCCACCCCCCTCCCCCCCTCCCCCTGCCTGGCATTACCTCACCGTCTCTGTGGGTGACTCATCCTATTGACTTATCAGATGGCTGGAGGGAGCCAATTAAGACCCCGCCTCCTAGCACATTAGAACTTCCTAACCACGACATGTGATCAATAACCATCACAGGACACAAAAGAGAGAAGCATGCAGGGAGCCTGACAGACAGACAGACAGACAGGTGGCCAGCCAGCCAAACAGACACATTAAGACAGGGAGGCAGATGGCCAGACAGACAGGCAGACATACAGACAGACAGACAGATAGGCAGGTGGCCAGACAGACAGATAGACAGGTGGACAGCTAGCCACCCACACAGACAGACAGACAGACAGACAGACAGACAGGCAGGCAGGCAGGCAGGCAGGCAGGCAGGCAGATGCCCAGACAGACAACCAGGCATACAAGACAAACAGACCAAACAGACAGAGACCAAGACAGACAGAAAGACAACAAGGTAGACAGACCAGACAGACAGACAGACCAAACAGACAGACAGACCAAACAGACAGACAGACCCGATGAGATTGGTGCAGATGAGAACAGTAATGACTGGCCTTCTGCCCAGACTAATAGGTCACGGATCAACGCATTATTTATTCACACAGGTGAGCCAACTGAGATAAACACTTTTGTAAGAAAGCCTGTATCTAGACAGCTGCATTGAGATGATAATGGATATGGATGTCATCGACTATGTAAGTTGTCAGCAGTGTGCGCTACCTAATGAGTGTTGGCAGCAGGAGAGATGCAAGGGAACGTTAACCCTGTGCCAATCCAGATAGCTGGGAAGCTGTCAGGCATGAGTACGAGGCCCAGCCTTGTCAAGGGACACGTAAACGCCATTCTAAAAGGTACATGGTGAAGACAGACACACCTACCTCTGTTTCAAGGGTAAGCAAGGTTAATTGCACACTAATGTGTGTGTCACTGTTAACATGCGGGTATGAGTGTGTGTGTGTGTGTGTGTGTGTGTGTGTTCTCTCCTCCCACACATCTGATGTACTCTGTCATAAAAGCCACGTCAGCATGAGCGATTAACAAGGCTTGGTCTACATGATGGAAAAGCCTGATTGGAGCCAGTAACCACAACAACGACCCACGTGGTAAACCACGGAGCGCACTCAGTCATGCACTCAGTCGTGCATGTGCACGTGCACGTGCACGCACACACCTCGTCTCTCTGTGGAGCCCCGCACTCTGTTCCTCCAGGACACCCTCTGATTAAAACAGGAGATAAAGGAAAAGGGAAAATGTACACCGCAGTCCTACACTGTGTCAAGGTAAAAACAAAGAAAAGGGAGGGAATAGAGGATGGGAATAATGATGGGGGATGGGATGAGGAGGAGGAGGAGGAGGAAGTCAGGGGGAGGAGGAAGTCAGGGAGAGGAGGAAGTCAGGGAGAGGAGGAAGTCAGGGAGAGGAGGGGGAGGAGGAAGTCAGGTAGAGGAGGAAGTCAAGGGGGAGGAGGAAGTCGAGGGGGAGGAGGAAGTCAGGGAAAGGAGGGGGAGGAGAGCAGAGGGAAGCTTCCAGCAACACGTCCGCCAGCTCACTTGTCACCAGAAAGACAAACAAGTGATGATGTGCTATAGCTAAGCAAAGCTGTCTGCAAGACCAACAACACAGGCAGGGTCTTGACCTGAGACAGCAACATGAACACAACACAGGAAGATGAGAGAGGATGAGAGGAAGGATCAAAGACACACAGATGGAGTCGGGTACAAACCCGAGATGGCGAGGGTCAGGTCGCAAAGACGTTCAGATGCTTCGGTCAGCTGGCCAACACTTTGCAGCCATTAGACTTCAAACGGGGGGGGAAATATGGACATTTCACGCTCCTTCACACTTACACTTGTGAAGCGCTGCCACATCTAATGTTCATACACAGTGCAGAGAGACCAAATCAGTCCACGCCAGATGGCTGAGGTACAACACACTACCAGGTGACCACACGCGCGCACACACACACGCTGCCTGTTCATCATCAGACACACATCCTTTCGCACACTGCCCTGTCGGAGAAACACATGGAGATTGTGGTGGAGTTGGTACGGGTGGAGCTGTTGGACGGCTTTGTGTCTAGACGCCATGCGGCTGGAGGCTTGTAGAGTCCAGGTATCCTGATGCATAATTAACAGGCTGCTTTGGCACCTGGCGGCCGCAGAGGTCTACGCGTCCTCTCCATTATCCTGGCGCCAATCAGCTTTTGCAGCGGCACCTGAAAACGCCCTTGTCCCTTCAGCAGTCTGCCCAGAGGACATCAGTCACATTATACAGCCCAATCAGACACACACACACACACATACACACACACAAACACACACAGGCCCGGCTAGAGAGACTACGTAGCTGAATGACGGCTTTTAAATGAGACTGAGGCTGTCATCAAGGGCAGGACTGGAGCTGGATGACGGAAGGGGGAAGGGGGTGGGGGTGGGGGCGGGGGGAGGGAGGGAGGGAGTCCTCTTCAAGGATCTGACCGTAGAAAAATCTGAATGTTCTACCTGTGACAGTTTTTCGAAAAGTTTGAAGAAGGGACACGCGACCATTCTGACCAGATTCCCCCAGTGGTTTAATTGGTTTCGTTGCTTCGGTTAGTGTTTTTTAAGGTCTTAAACCATTTTGCCTCAGTAATTCCAGAGATAGGTGAAGGAATGTGTTTCCAATAAATGTCAGTTCCTTGCAGGTCAGCATAATTGTGTTTTTTGAAATGTCATAGTCGGTGTCACCCGTTTTAATTTGCAAGGCACATTTCATGGCATTTTGTTGAGATGTGAAAAATACTTTTTGATAAATCGATGCACCGCCCCCACACTACAGAAAGAACGGAAAAAAAGACACTTTTTCTGAACTTTTTACAAATCCTCACTTTGACAACAATACTTTCTGGAACTCCACTCTTGGCCACGTCCCTATCATCACACTAATATTAGTTCTTCTCTATTTAATACCAGGGTCAGCATCAACCCTGGCCAAACGGAAGTTCTAGAGCTTCTATAGATCCCCTCCCCAAACAGCCCATTTGTCCCTCCTCAGATGTGTCTAAAGCCCCGGGCGCCTATTGACCTGAGGCTGAAAGGCTCCTTTGAGAGGGGCTGAAGAGCTGGTTCACTGGGGGCCGGGGGTGGGGGGCTGGGGGATGGAGGGCGCTGGGGGGGTCGGGTCCCATGGCTCTTATTTCCAGGCCCAGAGTGATAGGGAGATGAAAGCTCCTCAGGCGGGCTGAAAGGAGGCCAGGACAGGTCCCACAAAGCAGGCTGGGATAAGGCTAAGGCGCTCCTTAAACACCGTGGACCGGCTGCTTGCAGTTGGAGGGGCCATTGTCTCTGCGGAACAAGCCGTCGTTTGAGCGGTGATAAGCCTCCATCCTGCAGACACGGGGCATCGTTGAGGGTTGAGTGGTTCGACGGGGGAGCCGTTCGCATAAGAGATACGATTCGGGTGGAATCATTCTTTACGAGTTAACAACCGCCAAAGACAGGGCCCTGTAGTCGTAGAAGAGCCATTTTGAAAGGCTGCTGCCATGGAACGGAGATATTTGGAGAGTGGGACCATCCCGCTCCCCTTCCCCCCACGAGGCCAGGGCTAATCTCGGTTGTTTATTTCTTTCCAGGTCATCTGGAGCACCAGCCGCTACGAGAGAGTGAGTAACCAGATCGATATCGCTCTATTCTCTGCTTTGATACACTCACCCTGTAGCCGGTGCCACGACCCCTTTGCTATCCTGCTAGCCACCACACAGACCAGCGCCTAGAACTGGAAGACAGGGAGATGGGAGAGTGCATTTACTGTCTGCCATCGATATTCTACTGAAGCACTGCAGATTAGCACACGGAGGCGCGTTCAGCAGAAAATAAATGAACCTTACTGTCAGTTCTGTGCTCTCAGAGGCCAGCCCAAGTGGACCACACAGGCTCCCTCTCTCTCTCTATTTCTCCCTCTCTCTCTATTTCTCTTTCTCTCTCTCTATTTCTCTTTCTCTCTGTCTGTCTCTCCCTCTGACCACCTCTCCCCTTCTCCCTCACACTGATTTTCCTCTATGATCTCAGCCAAGAGTCGCCCCATTGAGCAGAGCCCACACTGCCATCCTACCGAGCAGCACAGCAAAGGAGATGTGTGGGTTTGTGGTCCACTTTGAAAGCATCTCCAAACCCTTTATTAGTCTGAAAACAATTGATTGGAGATTTCTGATCACGCGACGCTCTTTCAGCTCTCCCAAGCTGATGTGGATGTGGGTTATCTGCTAAGATTAGGGGGTGGTTAACTTTCTAATCATTATGGCATCTCTGCACGCCGCAGACTGGCTCCATGGACTAGAAACTGGGCAGCTCAAGTGAGCAGGAGGGGGGGGGCAGGATTAGGTGTAGCAGGACGATCATATTCGCTCTCATCATCCTAGACGTTCTCTCTCTCGTCTGGCACGGGCCCATTGAAGAGGGTGTATACAGTCACTTTGCATCAGTACCCTGGGTCAGATCCCTGCCTTTGGTCGGTCGGTCTGTCTCTCTCCCTCTCCTTCTCTCCCTCTCCCTCTCCCTCTCCCACCCATTAGTGGTCCCGTGGAGAGGCTCATCAGTCGGTCCCATGTGACTGGAGAGAGGGAGATCCATGGTCTTTATCGCCATTATCACTATGTGCTTCCTGCTACCTACCCACCCACCCACACGCACACACACACACACACACACACACACACACACACACACACAGTATGTTGTATACAAATTCACAAGTCTCCAGATGGCCAATTTTTCAACCACAAAAAAAGATTTTCTGGGCTTGTATCCGACTTTAAAGGAAAACACACAATGACAAACCAAAGACCACCCTAATGACTGAATATATGTTCTGTAGTTTTCCCTTGAAGGAATAACCATCCATGAAGGGGTAAGTGTCTGTCTGAATGGGGTCCAGGAAGTAGACAGTGGGAGGGGTGAGTGTCTGTGTGTCTGTCTGTCTGAATGGGACCCAGGAAGAAGAGGGGTGAGTGAGTCCTAGGGTCTCAGACAGCCTGTTTCCTGGGGTGGGGGGGGCTCCTCCCATTCAGCAGTCTGGAGAACAGAAGGGGGAGGAGCTGAGGAGACAGCTTGACTAAGATCTTTATTAATGACAGGTGTGACGTGTAGCATGGTTGTGTTTATAGTCACCTACAGGCTAGTCCTGGGGATTATGTTGTGATCAGGTGTTCGGAGTATGGCTGATCTGATTGGTCTGTTGTGATGCCAGTGTGAATTGTGGCTTGGTCTCTTCCTCCCAAACCTCAATTAAATTTTACTTCATTTAAAATCTGTAGTAGGTAACGCAACATTGGGATGAGTAGTTAGGAATAAATACCTTGATGAATTACCACCCAGACAATAAAAAAAGTAATTTAATTAGGAAAATAGAAAACATGTAAGAAAATAGAAAACGTAATCAAAATAGAAAACATCACCTCCACGCTTGCCAACAGCCTACCGATTTCCTCCACAGTTTATTGTGTGTGTGTGTGTGTGTGTGGCCACATACCCTCACACAAACCCACCAGCCACGCACCCTCTCACAAACACACAGGGATACCATTTCAGTCCTTGAGTCAACATTAATCACAATCCATTTCTGCCCTATGATTGATGCTGTTGAGATCGATACAGCATATTCGCTGCCGGTTCTTATTTACCGCCTGTTCGCCTTGCAAGGTTTTGAGGGTGGAGAGGAAGGGTGAAGGAAAACAGGAGAAATAAACAAAGACAAAGAAACAGGCTTTTTTCCCCCCAAATCGAGACCTTCAATCCACACAAAAGCAGAATCTAAAACAGTGAGGGTTAGGGAGCTTTGGAGACGAGGATAAAAGCACTCAGGAGAGAGAAGGTGTGTGAAGGAGACGAAACAAGAGACACTGCTTCTTCCTTCCTCTCTGACACACAAACACACACACAGCTGTGCGCGCGCACACACAGCTACAGACACACACACACACACACACAGCTACAGACACACACACACACATACACAGCTACAGACACACACACACATACACACAGCTACAGACACACACACACACACACACAGCTACAGACACACACACTGTCACAGTTACAGACGCACACACACACACAGCTACAGACACACACACACTCACGGCTACAGACACACACACTCACGGCTACAGGTAATTCTTTAAGCCCTCAGCAGCTGCCAGGTCCGAGGCTGTTTGCGTGATCTGTACATTTGGAACATGGGAAATGGCTGTCTCAGCCTTGGAGAAATCCGAGGAACCTCCGCTTCAGATAAATAAACACGCCCGGGGCCGAGTTGGCGTTTGTTTTCAGAGGACACTCCATCCTCAGCTCTCTCTGTTTAGGCTCGGCCAGCCGGCCTCAACTCGCTCGGCAATAACAACGCTTTCATGAAGAATAACTGTCAATATTTTCAAGTCGTCCGCAGAATACCAAAACCGGAGGAGGGAGGGAGGGAGGGAGGGATGGGGGGGAGTCATATCACAACATTCCATCCATTCAGATTTTCTGGTACCGGTCAAGTGTTCAAGCCTGGAGCTACGTAAAACGTATCGCTTCAGCTGTACTGTCGCGGTTACCCATTCATAAGTTGCCCTTCAGGCCGCATGATAAAGCTCTTTATCGTACACAACAGAATGCAAAGAACATTTTACCATACGTAGCTAACAATTACCGTCCTCCAAGTCAGTCTGTGAGTTCTCAGCGTAGCCATAATAAAGGGTTATTTTATCTATTAGCTGTTCGTCTCTACTCAGTGCCAGCTTAAGTAATGATCACTGTGAAAACTATATAATTAGCTTTGAGTGTCTGTGCTGTTCCAGTCAGCGTGAGTGTGTACTGGGAAGGTATTTAGAGAAACTGGGATACTGGTGGTGTCTAAATCTGTGTGCGTGTGTGTGTGTGTGTGTGGAGGGGTGGGATGCATTTCAGCTGTGCTGGCCTTGTTGAAATGGCAGAGTAATTACTATGTGAGCGACCCTGTTCTATTCTGTCCTGCGGTAATTGTGGTTGTCAGCATATCTCCCATTAGCTTCTGATAAGGAGCCACACCGTGTTCAGCAGTGACTGATGTCACTTTCAGAGCGCTCAGAGGATCACTGTGAAAATCTCCATTCTGCTGTGGCTTTGGTGACCTCCCGTTTAGATTCTGAGAACTTATTGCGAAATCCGCCTTCACTGTCAACATCCACGACAGACCAGAATTTGATCCACTGGAAGTACTGTGCGGTATCCTGGTACGACTGTGAGAAGACGGTGTTTATGCGCTTGTGGTTGTGTGTGACAGTAAGCGTGAGTGTGTCCACATGTGTGTGCCTGCCTGACTGCGTTCGCCTGTATGTGTCTATGGGCCTTGGGCAAGTACATGTGTTAATCAGTCTTTCTGTCGTTACACAACACTTTGTGAAACCTTTACTGAGTCAGTCCTGGGAACGGCTGTGTGTGTGTGTGTGTATGTGTGTGTGTATGTGAGAGAGAGAGAGAGGGTGGGTGGGTTGCCCTCAACAATCAAGAAATGTCAGCTTTCTGCTCTGTTCCTCTATCTCTTCATCAGGGGAGGGCTAACAGCAAAATGTACCATTAAACCTTCAGATTACATAAAAGCCTTATGTAAGGCCTGGAGCTGGCTAAAAGGACAGAGCCCATTGGTCCGGCGCCTATATATAGACCTGGGAATTATTCAATATGAATGATACAGGGGGAAAAAATATGCACATTTACGCAACAAAACCCAGCATCAACAAGGAGACTCATCCCATCTTGAACTTTCAGGGTCAGACACACCAAGTCAGAACAAACGTTACCTACCGGTCCAGACGTCTGAGGGATTAACAAAGATCAGGTTTGAACACGGACTGGAGAACAGACAATGGCAGATTGACATGGTTGTTTTGGAGTCACGTGCAAGCGTCTGCATAAATATTGTATCACATCCGGATATAAGAAAGGCCGTAACCAATGTCCTTCCTCACGAAACCAACTTTGTGAAATGTAAACGGATGAAACCTGAGCTCGTTCCTTTTGACGGTGAGTGGAACAGACAATAACAGAGGGAGATGCCTGTTCTAAAAGTAACTGCTTGACCTTGCAGAATGCAGAGAACAACTCTGCTTTTGGCGTTTTCCCAGCGTGAGCTCTCTCTCTTTATTCAAACTCTACCCACAGGCCCCTTCGCTTCACATCTCCACAACACACACTCACAGACACACACACACACACACACACACTCGCAAACGTGCCTCCACACACACGCATACACGCCTCCACACACGCATACGCACACTCGCGCACACCCACACACACACAAACAGGAGAAAAGCTCCATTTTCCCAGCCCAGTCTGCATGTTAATGGATCCCAGTATGGAGCTCTGCCAGGTGGGAACAGCCCCTGCAGCCCCCGGTCAAAAAGAAGCAGCCACCAGAACAGGGCCTGGCTCTGCCCCTCTCCCCGCTCTGGAGGGCCTTTAACTGGGCCTTGAGAGACAGAGCAGACCCACTGCCTGGAGGTCAACAGCCAGACTACTGTAACAGGTTGGTTGGTCATCTAACAGGATCTGATCCTTGACAATGAGGTTTTTCTAGCATTCTAGAACTGGTCATTCCTCTGGGGTGGGTTGGTCAGTTTAGGACTTGGGAGGCAGTTGATCCCAGATCCCCTTCAGCGATAGATGCTGTGACCAGAAGGGTGCGGATTTCAGTCAGCCATGTTAGTCCAACCTCAAAGCTCTCTCTCTGTACTCTAAACAGTCTTACTGTCAGTGTGTGTGTGTGTGTGTGTGTGTGTGTGTGTGTGTGTGTGTGTGTGTGTGTGTGTGTGTGTGAGGACCCTGGCAATGGTTCGGAACTGAGACTGTGGACATGTAGATTTCCTTTTGATCTCTCACTGTGGTGGTACAAATGAGCCATCCAGGGAAGCAGCCCAAAACCTGCTAAACTAGGTTAGCTTCTGGCCCCATACAAGTCTGCCTGGGCCGCTCTGAACGGTGCATCTGTTCAGGAGCAACATTCACAACCTCATCATCAGTCGTTCCATTTCAATTGTTGATGCGGGGAACTTTTCCTAACAGGGAAAGGTATGGACTAACAATAGTTCTAATCCAGGGGTGTCAAAGTCCGGTCCTCGAGGGCCGCTGTCCTGAAGGTTTTCGATGTTTCCCTGCTCCAGCACACCTGACTCTAATGATGGGTCCTTATCAGGCTTCCACAGAGCTTGATAACAACCCATTCATTAGAATCAGGTGTGCTGGAGCAGGGAAACATCGAAAACCTTCAGGACAGCGGCCCTCCAGGACCTGAGTTTTACACCCCTGTTCTAATCGTTCTAATTCAAATAATTCTATTCTAATTTAGAAGACAGTTGCGAGGATGAGATTGATGCTGCCTAGCAGTGAGTCCAAATCGACACATTTCTACGCGACACGTTCTCAAAACATGCTCCAGTTAAGAAGGTGAAGAAAAAAAACAGGGTTGTGGGAACATGTGGGGGAAGTTTAATGGTTTGCAGAAAGGGCATTTCTACAGACCAGAGCATCTGGCTCCTATCAACAGGATGGATGGATTGAGCCACGGCTCGCAGTGGTTCGCTACACTACCACATCAGCTAACAACACACGCACACACACACACACACACACACGTATTCACAGGCACACACACACACACCTCCTCCGCCGAATGACTCATTCTGTACAGGAAAAGGAAGTGGTGTGGTTATGACATGAATAAAAGTGGATCAAGTTATAAGGACCAGAAGACACCAGTCACTGCGTAGGTCAAACAGACTACGGGTCTCAGGCAGTCTTGCCGAGGTCAGGGACCAAGTTAAAGTTGGAGGCCCGCACACTTTCTACCAGTCCACCTTCAACCACAGTCATCATGTTTAATCAGTGAGGAGACAGTTAGGATTTAGAACCATGCAGAAGCAAGTACAGTCCGCTGGTAACGTCAAGTTGACAGTGAGGTCAGTCAAATCAAAGGGCACCAAATGAACCCCAACCTCAACCCCCATGTCTCAGACGGACCCCCACACCCCCAATCTCCCACCCCTCCTAACTTTCAAGAGAAATCGATGCCCCTGGCCTTGAAGCTATTACTCCACACATCTTGATCTGCTCCGTTTTAGAAACAAAATTCTAGATCTTATTTCTCTTTTCAGACAGTTTTTCAACCACGGATGAAATCGCATCACTCGCATCAAATCATTCTGAAAACCCATCTGTTTGTTTTTGGATTAGTGCCTCACGTAGATACGGATCGTCTCACCTGTCAGGTCCTCAAGTGTGGCGAAGGCCTCTTCCCTGCTTCCTGGTTCCTTCCTCTTCCATCCTGTCTCCTGCTTCCTAGTTCTTGTTCTCTCCTCTTCCATCCTGTCTCCTGCTTCTTGGTTCCTTCCTCTTCCATCGTGTCTCCTGCTTCCTGTCTCTCCCATCCTGTCTCTCCCATCCTGTCTCTCCCATCCTGTCTCCTGCTTCCTGTTTCCTTCTTCTCCCATCCTGTCTCCTGCTTCCTGTTTCCTTCTTCTCCCATCCTGTCTCCTGCTTCCTAGTTCCTTGTTCTCTCCTCTTCCATCCTGTCTCCTGCTTCTTGGTTCCTTCCTCTTCCATGCTGTTTCCTGCTTCCTGGTTCCTTCCTCTTCCATCGTGTCTCCTGCTTCCTAGTTCCTTGTTCTCTCCTCTCCCATCCTGTCTCCTGATTCCTACCTCTCCCATCCTGTCTCCTGCTTCCTGTCTCTCCCATCCTGTCTCTCCCATCCTGTCTCCTGCTTCCTGGTTCCTTCTTCTCCCATCCTGTCTCCTGCTTCCTGGTTCCTTCTTCTCCCATCCTGTCTCCTGCCTCCTGGTTCCTTCTTCTCCCATCCTGTCTCCTGCTTTAACCCTGGGAAGCTCTCTAATCCACTAGTCTCTCCTCCAACACAAAGCTTCCCTCAAGGATTCCTCCACACCACTGACATCCACATCGTGGCCATTACCCAGAAGAACACACACACACACACCATAAACACCAACACACACACACACACCATAAACACCAACACTCACACCCCATGAACACACACACACACACACACACTCACAATAAACACACGCACACCCCATGAACACAAACACACACACCATAAACACAAACACACACACCCCATGAACACAAACACACACACCATAAACACAAACACTATCATACATACACACACACACCATGAACACAAACACACATACACCATCAACACAAACATGCATACATACACACACAAACACACACACACAAACACACAAACACGGAAAACCCTGAAGGCAGAGGGAGGGATCAGAAGAGGATAGCAGGGGTGAGTCACTGAGCATCAGGAAAAGTGAGAGAGAAGAGAGGGGAGGAAAACCATCCGTTCTATTTATCTAACCGCTTTGCAGCGAAACGCCTGCTCTCACAGTCAGGGAAAACCTTCACAGAAAGACATGAAAGTAGGGTAGAAACTTCAGTGTACCCTTCACAACAGAGACATGTCAGACTCAAAGCCACACACAGACATTCTCACACACACACACTCACCAATCAGAGAGCAACCAGCTTCAACACTTATAATTGTATCATCAAATGGCCTTTCTCACAAGTCACTTCCTGGTTTTTATAAATAGCACTCTAACTGTTACCATGATGAAGTCCTGAGAACCCTCCGTGTGTGTGTGTGTGTGTGTGTTGTGTGTGTGTTTGTGTGAGGGGCAGGAAGCCGGCTGATGTCCCCCCCCCCACCCCTACATGCTGTTCTCTGCTCAGATTTACCGTTTCCCACAACTCCTAAGGCTGTTATTAGCATATGGTTTCCTGATCTGAGCTCAGTGCCAACGCAGAGTGTGGTAGACATGCTGATGGAAACGTTAGCTGGTGGAAAGAGCTGAGATCAGACCGACAGTCGCTGGAGGGACTGTGGTGCGATGTGGCCCGTAGAGCTACTCCGAGAACAACCAGATGGCTTTGGCGACAACTTCCTGACCTCTCGTAAAACACACACATGCACGCACACCACACACACAAACAAACACGCCACATGCACACAACAGACCACCCCCCCCCCCCACCCCCCACCCCAAAAAAAGAGTACGGAACCCCCCTCAATGGGGTAGAAAAACAAGTGTGTGACTTGCAGAGCACCAGATTCCCATACATCGAGTGTGCCACAGCATGTGTGTGTGTGTGTTCCGCTGTGTGTGCGAGGGAGGTTGAGTTCAGCCCTTCTATAGAGCGAGAGCAAACAGTCCATAATGGGGCCCATCCATTCTCCCATTTCAATGTAAATGAGCCTGACTGTGTTAGCGGGTTAAAGAACTCTCTAGGGGCTGGCGGCCAGCGGCCGTCGTAGAACTGTTGGGGTCACACACACACACAAATACACACACACTCACACACACACACAAATACACACACACACACACGCACATACTCTCTAAAAGAGAGCAAGGGCCCCAGATAAAGAGCTCACAGTCCCTGTCAGGGTGTCAGCTCCCATTAGGAGAAGGGCTGTTGTGTGTGTGTGCAGGCAGGCGTACTGCTCTCTGAGTTTCAATCAGCGCGCGTACGTACGTACACACACACACACACACACACACACACACACACACACGCACACACACACACACACACATATCCATAGTTGCCCCGCCTGGTTGACATGCTGTTTCAGACAAGACACACAAAAGATAACGGAACCCGCCTGAAAAGACAAACATTTCCTACATCTTACAAAGAAAAACAAAAAAAACACAACACAAGCAGTAAATGATTTTAGATGAGTACTGGTTGCTATGTGGGATCCTTTCTATATATTTATTTATTTTTTACACGCGCTTCAGAGTCCTAACCTCAAACTTCTGCTTAATTTCACTCAAGTGCACAAATATACCACAGCTATAGTATGGATCAAATGGGCTCGCCGGAGTAACCGGAACATCATTCAAAAGGAAAAAATTGGCTTGCAATTTCTACCGCATTTTCAATTTACCATAATAGTTCTGATTGTTGTGAATTTGTAGAGGGAAGAGTGATGAGAGAGACCACAGCTAGCAAAGAGAGAGCGACAGAGATTTTATTTCTTATTCCAAGAACCTGACCTCATATCATTATCTGTAATTCTTTTCATATGGCCATTTTGCACATATAAGAGAAGGTTGGCATATTGACTCGAGGTTATGCACAAAATACAGAAAAAAGCCACTGTCAATATAAATGACTCTTACTTTTTTTATCCCATCTCTGCCACGGACTCGATACCAACCCTGTGGAGAAAAGACAGAAATCCAAAGTAGGAGTGTCAAAACATACCAACAGCCCTTATAACTAAACACAAACAAATAACCTCCAAGCGCCATGAAACGGAGATTTATAGACCTCTTTGGAACGCTAGGAATTTAACACGTCATTTATTTGTGACTCAATAAAGACCCCGATTCGTTGCTCGGATAAACTGGAGTGCGTCATCGGCGTGTCATTTTGATCGTTTGGTTGTTCAGAACAGGTCTATGCATCTGACCTCTAGACTTATCACAAAACCTTTAATAGCATTGGCACGGGAAGTCCCTAATGGCATTTTCAATACAATCAATACATTTCTGTAATACTTGCTATACGTTCATTATTATATTTTGATCCTGCCGTGGGATCGGAATCGATAGCTAACATTCTAGCGGGCAGCTTGCTAGCGGAAAGCTAGCTAGCTATTTGGCTTGGTACTTTTGTGACGAAGCCAATAATGATATAGCTGGATAATTGCCATGTTTCAAATCACTGTTCCCTTATTGTTGTAGATGAATTGCAGTTTGAACACATTTACCTCATGTCACGACTTCAGAAGGATATGTTGTACTTTTCACCTGCCAGTAAGAGCAGCTTTAGAGTAGCTTGCTGTCCATGAGCGTGGTCGCAGCGTTGGCTAAATACCGCTTTTCATTAACAACTGATTGGGGATTCATTTACCTAAACATGCGGATTCGAATTCCTTAAAATAATCGACTGGTGTAAAGAATGCAGCCTTATTGTAATACGAACGGACATCTTATGATTTTTTGTAATTCAGATTTTTATTTTTAGGTCAATTATATTCGGCAATATGCCATTTAGTGTTTTTTAGACCAGTTTATCATCACATGAGAGTCATATATATAAACACAACACATATGTGATCAGATATTTTTAAACACCATTACTAAACAGCCAACAACGATTTGGAATTTCCTGCAATTGCTACTAGCCAGCTGTTGTTCCATGCTAGTCCACTTAACATCCATTGCCAGATATCCTTTCCGTTCTCCATTTTCAATCCTTCAATCTGTCTCCTAAGTTCGTGGGGGATTCACAGCTGCGACCAACCCCGGCTCTCAGAGAGAGCGGCCACGGTTTAGGGGATCTCCAGCAACCGCAGTCTCAGTTACTCATCAGCCGCTCACTTCATGACTCCTCGCAGGCCTCAGACTGATCCTACTGTCTACTTTAAACCTTTCTACCACAGCCAAGACCCCCAAGGGTAAAAAGGTTCATAGTCACAAACACACATACGTGACGCAGGCTTTCAGACAAGAGCTTCTCGTAACCAGTTCACGTTTCACCCATTTGGATCTTAAGGATTGGCTATGCCTCACCTAGTCAGTCTGCATGTACACACAGGCCCATAACCCCACGTACACACACACACACACACACACACATGTAAAAACGTTCAGAAGTAGAGCACGGCACGCCCACTCTTGCACACACACGCACAGCTCATCACAGAGTTGCAGCTGCCTTTACATGTATACACAGGCTAAGAACCCAGCCCTTCATGTGGCACACTAATGGACTAAGCATTATTTGAGCCCTTCTCCTAAGGAAGGAAAGCAGGTAAGGGTACAACCCAACCAGAAGCTGCAGCTGGGGAGAGAATCAAAGTTTCACGTAGCCTCGTAATAAAATGTGAAGCCGAGTTATATCGTTTCTGAAACTGTTTTTCTTTCCTGAATATCTGGCTGCCATGATCAAAGACACTGCAGTACACAGCTGGCGAACACTCAAATAAAATCTCCCCAAAATATCTTTTTTTCAAATAGCTGGTGATTAGAAAACAAGATGCCAGCGTGGGTTTAAATCACACTGTTCACTGTCACAGTGGAGCGAGAACAGGGGAGAGGGAAATGGATGGGGAGAGCACATCCTACTGCTAAGGACTTTGACACATTTAGGATACTAGAGTGGCATTACAAAACACACACACACACACAAACACTTTTTGATTTGATTAAACCCAACAAGTGGATGGGCTTTCATCAACAACATTCTACTTTTTTGTATTTCCTCTATTTTCCCTCTTTTTTTTCTCCTTCCCTCCCTCCCTCCTCTCAGTTTCCCTCCTTCCCTCAATTTTCCCCCCACCATCCCTCTACCCTACCTCTCTCCTCTGCTCATCTCAAATCAAGGCTCACACAAAGCCTGTTGTTGCCCCTGCTTGGCTCGGACAACAAGGACAGGCCCAGCATAAAGGCTCCCATTCACTGCCGCTCCCAACAAGGGCAAGGCCAACACTGAAAGGGACAAGTCAGCAACATTTACCTCTCAGAGAAATGAGAAAGCACAGAGCGTTGGAAAGGGAAACCCATTCACCCACCACCAGCAGCTCTGCCTACGAGGCAGGTAATTGTTGAGAGCTCTTATCGAGGGCTGCTCTCTCACTCCCATATCTCCATACTGGCGATGATGCAGAATCCATCCACACCGTGGTGCCCTGACAATGGCTCCTTGTTCAGCAGCCCAGCCATTCAGAAGAATACACACACAAAACCTCATCTGAGGGTATTATGCAAGGGAACGATAGTGAGCAGGGGCCGTTCCAGCTAATATCCAGGAGATGATTCCAAACAATACGAGAGGCACGTAGTTAGAGAGAGAAAGGGACAGCGACGCGCACTCCTGAAGGCAGATAGACAGACTCAGAGATGTATAGCCAGATACAGCATGTAGGGGGACAGAGTTAAAGATGCTGAGACAATGATATCTGGTGTAATGGATCTGCGATGAGGGCGGGGCTCACTGGTGAGGTGTCATAGTTGTTGGTATAAAGGACTGCTGCTGTGTGGTGTGCTGTGGTGTGCTGTGGTGTGCTGGACTGCCTCGGCGACGACAGGGCCACTACAGGACAATGGGAGATAATATTAACGCCCTGAAGCCAGAGAAACCTGACACACTATCATTTACACGCACACTCACACTTACAACTTCTCTCCCCCATCTGTCTCAGTCACACACACACGCCACACACGCACACTTGATGAGTTTCTTGTATATTTCATCAACTACATATTAATTGCTAGTCTTTTGCCCCCTTACTCAACAAAATCCGAGAATAAATGACATCATATATTGCTGGTTTGTTGTAATTGAGGAGGTAGCCTAATTTCGAGGTCTTGGCTGGGGACGAGTGGAGAGCTGCTGGGAGAGACTGTAGTTAAGATGAAGGATGAGAAACAGAGGGAGAGAGAGGGGGGAAGGCTTTATTTAACATGCAGGATAGCACTTGTCTCTTGCCTCAGGTATAGCAGAGCAGAAAGACAGAGATAAGCTACTTCACTGCTTTCTCCAGCAGGAAAACTGCAGAACAAGGGTTTTTCTTGAAATGAAAGTAATTAATTATCATACTCACCCTTTATAGTCTTTAGCATCTAAGCAAGAAAATAGAACTGGAAATGACGGTCTGAAGTTCGACTCAACATTTTACAACTGTCTGGTAGTGTTAATGATTGATTGTCAGATGAATGGTGTTACAGGTCAAGGGTCAAGTGTTGCCCGGTTGTTTTGACTGTCAAACTCTCTGCTTCCTCTCACTTAATCTCCTCTGGCTTCAGGGGGGATAATGGTCTCTGTTTGAGTGTACATGCGTGTTTGCGTGTGTGTGTGTGTGTGTGTGAGCGTGTCAATATGTTTGTGTGTGCGTCTCCAGAGTGGTTGTCGAAGTTTGACAATTCTGCCCATGGAAATTAGAGAGGTTTGCATCATTTCAATCTAATTTACCTGTGGGGAAAGGCACATCTCTCCTGATGCTGCCCGCCAGATGGCATCTAGCGCTTAGAGAAATCTATGGAAATATTTATCTGCTGCAACCTGGAGGAGAAATCAATGCTGTAAAAAATAAGACACTTAATAGGATCCCATTAAACTCAATGGAGAGACTGTTGAGATGGGCGCTGTGCTGCTGTGAGAGCACTGGAATATATTTGGATTTTTTACCAGCCTACAATTGGGGTAGACAGAGTCATGCTCCATTTTAAGCAAGTCCTGACAACTGCTTCTCAAATGACATCCGATAGCTAGTCTCGGTTAGAAAGACACTTGTGGGGTTTGTGGGGGACGGGTGGGGGGTCGGTGGGGGATGGGTGGGGGGTCGGTGGGTGGGTGACTGTGGTGATGAGATAGGGTCAGACGTCATGGCGGCACATCTCAATCCTCCTGCAGTGTCTCCGCGATACTATTTCACGTTCTAGTAACCTCAGCCTAAACATTAGCGCGTCGCGCAAACATTCTTCGGATTGGAAGGCACTGAGCTCAAGCTCACCTAGCACCTCACCTGCTTCACATCTATCTTCAGGTATCCGAGTTCTGACACACATTCTGCCCCGTCAAATGTAGTCTGTAATGTAATCTATTCAGGCGTACTCGCTTTGAAGCAAGTCAGACTTTTATCATCCAATCAGCAACATGACTGACAAGTGTCACTGATGCTCAGCCAAACAAACTGATTTAAAGAAACAGTGTAAACCAAGCAGAGCCCAACTTGTCTGTACGTTCTCCTCTATCTCTCCATTCCATCGTTCATCCAACTCTATGGGGCCCCTCTCTGGGGGCAGGGCCAGAGAAACTTGGGAGCTGAGCAGATGCATGTTGTAGCTGGTCAAAGCCTCAAGTGAAGGCGGTGGAAAACACAGGAGTATATTTTTAACCTAGGAGCGGAGGTGTGCGCGCGCACGGCCGTATCTGACAGGGGAGATCTCCCTGTTGGAAAGGCTTAATTGGGGCTGAGGTTAGGAAGACCTGCTGTAGCTTGCCGGCAGGTTGACCCGGGGAGACAGGATTACCCTCCCCCAGCTGCTCCCACCGTCCGCTGTTACGACCATTATTAAAGGGACAGGTGTCAATAAAATGGGGATTGGAGGTGTAAAGACTACGGTGTTGCTTCTACCTGGTTGGGGGTTGGGGAAAGGCTTGGCGCTCCACCTGGGCGTGGGTGTTTCCTGTGCATGACTTCGGGAGGGGCCAGACGCCGGGGAGGAGTGAGTCATTAAAGCGACCAAGTTCATCCCAGGGAGAACGGTGATGAAATAGAGGACGTTCGTAAGGAGAAGCTGTCAGGCATCACTAATAATGACGACTCACCTTACCTCGTCACGGCTCTACATGAGAGCCCGTTAAATCTTGGTGGGAAGGGAGGGTTTTTTTGTCACGTCCTTAGAACGATTCAGTTGATTTATATGCAACTCCTCCAGGAAGAACAGTTTCTATAGGATAGACATCCAGTGGGTGTAGTAAGGAAGAAATGAATGCTAAACATTTGCTGAACTAGTGTGTAGTAAACCTATGGTAATATTTACTGAACAGTTGAAACGTCTATTTGTAGTTTAATGTGGGTGTTTTACGAATTCCAACATTGCTGCCTTTCTCGTAAAATGTATTAGCCGTTGTCATGTAGCTAGAGTTGTTTCCCCATCACACCCCTACACACACATATAGACACACACACACACACACACACACACACACACACTAGCCCCCAGGAGAGGGTGTGTGGACACCTGGTCAGTATCTGGCAGTCATTGACATTCTTCAGACAGGAGCCTTAATCCACCAGATTACACCAAAATCCTGTCCTGTCCACCAATCACCAAGTGTAACGACAATCAATCCATTCTTCAAATTAACCTATCGACCGGTAAAGGCACTCCAGGGAGGTCTTTTTGGTGAAAAGAATTTGAGTGTAATTGCTAAATGGTCTTATTTAAAAGTAACAAAGTTTAAAATGCATAATAAAGTAGTTCATTACACAAAACTACAGGACTGTCCTTTTATTCAGAAGTTTCTTTTCGTTGGTGGCAGGTTATGTAAATGACAAATGAGTATGATGTACTATCATCGCAAGGTCACTATCGAGTGACCTTGTGTCCCAGGTTCCCACAGTCGGTGAGTCTCCCAAGAGTTGACACCATGTTTCTCCATCGGCCACCAAGTTTTCCCACTGCTTCAGAACAGCGTCAAAAGATGCCATTCCCAGCATTAATGGAGTTTTGCTGACATGATATTAGTTCTGTGTACGCTGCCCTGTGGTGAAAGTCCCTGGATAAAGGGCTTTTCCCTTTAAATCCCAGATATCTTCACAGCTCCACAGGGGACTTAAATGAGCTGACTGGGGGGGCTGGTCAGACTAGGGGGCTAGCAGTAGTGAGGCAGGTTAGGCTGGGGCTGTCAGGGGAACTGTAAATTTGGGACTGGGTGAGACTGGGCCCAGGGCGGGGGGATGAGGCCCAGAGACTCCCTGAACTCAGTATGGGAGGGTACAGTTGGCTTTGGGGGCCCCGAATGCCATCTCACAGCTGCCTGGGCCCATGTAAATATGTGTGTGTGTGTGTGTGTGTGAGTGTGTGAGGGCCTGTGTCCGGTGGGGCAGTCTGAGAATGCAGTGTTACCTCCCAGCGAGTCCCTGACGTTCTCCCCATCGCAGTTGCTCGCCACATACTCAGCACATCTCAACGCAACACCTGTCGGAGAGCATCCAAATGTGTCTCCGGACGTGTGTGTGTCTGAGCCAGTCCGTCAGTGGGCCAGACTTACAGGAATAAATAGACTCCTCGAAGCATGTGAACAGTATAAACTCGACGGCTCCTCAAACCGGGAAGGTTATTAGTGTGCAACACAAGCTGATGGGTGGATAACTCCCCTTCCTCATAAAGACTCTATCTGCCCACGTGAATGTCAACTCCCCCCCACATCACATCACGGACTTCATTAGGTGAACTTGATAGGTTTGCACGCCACCAGCGTGCTTGACTGCTTTGTTTAGAGTGATCATTACCGGCGTTACGATGATGGATTTAATGAGAAACTTTATGGGATCGATGCTATAACGAAGGGCATGGTGCGTGGGAGGAAACGTTCATTATCGTTATCGGAAGTAATGAAAGTCCTTCCCTCCCCCTAATAACGAACTGTTCCTTCCCACGCCGTCGGGCTGCCATGGGGCGGGGGCGGGGGGTTCGGACATGCTCATGGACCTCTGGAGAAGTAAACACCGTCCTAATAATGTCAACGTTTCAAGGTTTCAGTCAGAAAGACAGGTAGTGGGATGTCGACTCGAAGTCTGGACAGGCGAATCCTGCTGTATCAGAATAGAACCAGCAGTCACGACTTCTTAGACAGCCCTCATTATAAAATGCAGATTATTGTTATTGTATTGGAGAACCAAACTGAGGAAAAACACTCACATAGAAATTTGCTACGGGATTAATAGATAATGAGCAAAAATATGTCAGATGCTTTCCTCAATCAAACGGTTGAGACCACCATGGCAACCATCTCTACCTTGGAATTACCCTCTATATTGGCTATGAATATGATTAGCTTTTTCATTTCCCCAGAAACAGCATAATAAACACAATCATGTGGTGTCAGAGATTATTTCATAGCTTTTCATGTGTTTGCAGCTGGGAACACATGTGACAGTCGCCGCGATTCCATCAAAGCGGACAGGGTCGCTTTCAGAAATAGAACATTAGAAATAAGTTACGACAAAACCAGTTAGCCTCTCTCTACGGGGCGCTGACTGTGGACTGATGAGTCACGGACGAGAGCCCAGACGAGACCAAGCGACGAGCCTCGTGACCGGTTCTCTTCCTGACACAGTAACTAGCTACAACAACACCGAGTGTCGCAAGCCTGAACATTAGCTCGGTTGACACATCCTGTGTTATTACTGCGTGGGCCACAGAAGCTAAGCCGCGCCAACGGTCTGGAGTTGGAAGCTGGCACCAGCAGCCCAGGGTAAGGACTGAGTGTGGGTCTGGAGGACACAAGGCAGGCCAGCAGGACTGCACCGTCAGGTGACAAATGATGCCACAGGCCAGCAGAGTGCCAGAAATGGCCTCTTAATCAATCAGAGGTCAGCGCAGAGCTTCTCCTTAAAGGGACCTCCCACCCAGAGAGATGGCCATCTGATGCCCTCCCTGCCACACACAGCCCTCTGTACTGACTTGGAGAGTGCCTCTAGGATTACAATCACTGGTTGTGCCTAGAAATGATGGGCCACTAATATTTCAAGGTTAAAAGATCGACTCTGACGATGTTTAGCCTGTGTTCTGCACCTCTCTCACCTCCCTCACTGAATTCCTCCTTCAACGGTTTCTTCCATTTTTGCTCCACTATTGAGTTTTTTCTGTGTGTTTTTCCTTGTCTTCCTTGAAGGTTTAGGTTGTTCGAGGAGCACTTCTATGGGCAAATGCAAAGCCCTTTGTGGCATTGATTTAAAAAGGGCTTTACAAATAAATTTTGATTTGATTTGAAAAGGCATTTTTTGTTGTTGCTTTGACCAAGGTTAACGTTGGCTTAATTATCCAGGTGTACGGTGTGTGGCTGGTTTGACACACTGCAGCAGTCAAGCCCGTGTCACTTTTATGGGTATGTAAGGAGTTGATTTTTGCTAGATCTCTTTTGTCCCATCTATCCGATGGGTGTTGTCATGGTAGCAAGAAGAATACGACATCTGGTTTCGTCTACGAGACTCGGGGGCACAGGACATATCATTATTTGCAGTGGCAGCTAGAAGACTTGAACTGTGAGGGTCCAGCTCAGTCACCAGCCCTTGCCCGATCTATTCCTCCTGGTCTGGGCCCTGGTGCCTAGTCCCCACCCCAGCCCCCACCCCAGCCCCCAAGGCCATCTGTGGAGGCATTTCTGGCTGTAAATTAGGGAGTGGTGGTGGCCCTTTCTTTGGCAGACGTGGCCCAAGGCCAAGCCCCCACACGCCCCTTTACGCCCAGGTCCAGCCCTGCACACACACCCCCGGGTCAACTCACACACCCCAGCATCCCCACGGGGTTCCATCATAAAGAGGGATGCAACCCTACAGCCATCGATTCATCCTCTCCATTGACGTTCCTCGTCGCCCATCCTCACTTGCAACCCACACAGAGCATCAGTCTTCTCACCCAATTAGAATATGGCTTTTAATAACCATTTGCATAGATCCAGTGAGATCCATTATTGTGTCAACACATTGATCTATGTTCATCTCCTGTTCCACCTCCATTATCTATCTATTCTTCTAACTGATATTCCATGCTTACCACAGCACAGAAAATGTTAGAAATGTTATTAATGTATAACTTTAAACATTTCCATTGAATATTTTTCATTTGTCCATCAATTCATCCATTAACCGCACCTTAACTCCAAACAGCTTTCTGTGCATATTGATCTTGCAGCCCGCCCCCCATTCCTCAACCAACAGATGGTCTTGCTGACTAAGACCCAGAGACATCCAACCAGCTATCCAACCAGCCATCCAACCATCCTGCAGACAAACAGATAGATAGACAAAGACAGTCCTGTGAGACAGGCAGGCAGGCAGGCAGGCAGGCAGGCAGTCAGTCTCCAGAGCAGCTACAGACAGACAGACAGACAGACAGACAGACAGACAGACAGACAGACAGACAGACAGACAGACAGAAACAAGAAGCGGCATCCACTGAGTCTGACCAGAACCAAGCATCTGAGCTGTGCAAACTAGTGTTTCCTGTTTCCTGCTGCAGCATTCACATGCAGATCTCACGTTCACAGCTCATAATGGGGGTGTCAGGAGTGTGTGTTTGTGGGGTGGGAAAGGGGCTTGACACACATCTGCAAACTCGCCTCTCTAATGGGGTGCAAATGGCCCGCCGCTGTTTGGCTGTGCAACTCCGGAATGACACGATACGGTCAATAGAGAGACCCTCTAACTTGAATACAAACACGCACACGTTCATTTGTAGCGCTGGATCACGTCGTCCTTAACTCACCTTGAATGTGTTAAGACTTCCCTCAATCAGTCGTGAGATGCAGAAAATGCAGAACTGTGTGTTGCATCTTCCGCCTCTAAAGCGTCTTCAGTGAGACTGCAATTCAGACTACAATGCTATACTTGAAACAAATGGAACAAACAATATGTATTTAAATCGGTCATACTCACTGCTTTGTATGTATGTGTGAATGTGTATGTGTGAGGTGAACATCTAATTGGAAACAAATGCACAGCCATTTGTCAATTTTAGTTGTGTTATCCGATCCTTACAATAATTCACAGTAAAAATAATAATAATTTCAATGTATTGCAGGTGGGGTCCAATTTGTGAGTCAGTTGTTACTTATGTGACAAATACGTATGTGTGGAAAATATTAATCTGATAAATGCATTTGAACCATATGGGGAATGTGACGTAGTCAATGCATTTGGTTGCAATAATTTCAAAGACCAGTTTTCTAATTATATCCCTCTCTGAGCTTTTAACAGTGAGCAGTTTCCCTCTGAATCCTGAAAACTGTGCTGCTGAAAAGATTTTACAACGCGCTTCGCTTACTTGTGCTGGGGGGATGGGTTTTAAAGTGAAGGGGGGGGGGCACAACAGGGTCAGGAGGAGAGATGGGGGCCTCTCTCTTTCTCTACAGCAGGAAAGAAAGCGGTCGGGCAAGAAGCATAGCCAAACCTCACAGCTAGGGAGAGAGGGAGCGGAGAACTAGATGGGGGAGGGACCGAGTTGGAGCAAGAGCGCGGCTTATTGGTAGGCAGGGAAGTGCTCTCTCGATGGATTGACTCGGTATGGATCGAATTACACCATTTGCCGTACATTAGTTTGTTTTTCTCCCTGCCCGGAGCAAGCCAAAGGAGAGAAGTTGGTCTACTACGCGCACAATTGTTGGATTATAGCAACAAAAAAGGATACGAAATATCTATTCAAATGAGGTAAGTTAAATCTGTTACGGTGGTTACTTTTTTATTTTGCAGAGGGTATCGAAAGACGTGTCAAACTGTAGGGAAAGATTTCCGAGGCTATTTGTTGCAGCGCAGTAGGAGCCCTGCACAAGTGGTAGATGCAGGACAAAAATAGTTCTTTGGCTATCTTTACGTTATATTAATCACAAATATTGTGTGCAATTGAAATGGACAATGTAGGTAAAAAGTAATCTCGTAGATATCAGAATGGCGTGATTTTATTTCTGCCAGCGCGCATGAAAGGATATTCACCACTATTGTTTTTTCTCCCTCTTGATTTTCCTAAGTTAATGGTTTAGGGGGGGATGGGATGGGGGACTGCCGTACCGCTATTTGATCGCTGTTGAGCTTTAAGGATCAGTCAGCAACGAGCCGGGCCCAGGGACAGTGAGGGAAGTCGGGAAGAGAATGTATGCCGCTCTATGAGTATCGGAATTAATTTCTGTGCGCAACTGGATGAATCGGTTGGGATCGTATGGCACCAAGGATGAGGAATGCTTACGTTTATGATGTCCCTGAAATGGATTCGCGTTAAAACGGAATATAGTCTCATTTGGATTTGACATCTGACATAGCTTTCATGACAGATTTCGGAGCCTAAAGGTAGGTTGCATTATTTTCAGCCCATTGTGTTGTTCCAGTAGTGCGTAAAACAGTTATAGTGGTTGAGTTTTCCGATACTAAATTACCCTAAACATGTGTTATTTGATAGACTATTATACCTAGACCCGATGGACTTTTAAATACTTAGAATCTGGCAACGCTCGGACACAAAATCATTGGAAAGGTTTTTTCTCTCCTGTGAAAAACAAAAGTAGATCGAACAAGCTAGTATTACTGCCATAAATCAACCAACCAATTTAGGTTGACAAAGATGAGTGCTCAATCGAATGATTATCCTTATATATGGCCAAGTACAGACGATATAATGGTCGAAGTGAGTCACAAATGGTGACTGAAAGTGAGAAGAAGAGACAGGCAAGAGACGGTTAGGAGATCCACGGAGCGCTCGGGAGCGTTTTGGCATTAGTTGTTAAGAACAGCGTTCACCTGCCGTTGGAACGGAGGCGAAAGGAGAGTAATAGTGTATAATGTCCTCATATCTTATATTTTATTCTGATGGCCACCAATTACGATGTGATACAGCGGTTCGATATCAGACCAATCAATGTGGTGTTAGCGACCTATAAAAGTAGACATCTTTACTGACACACGGTGGGCTACGTTACAATCGAAAACCTTCCCAGTTACTTAGTCTGCAATCGGAGCTTGCACTTCAGCCAAGTTTCTGCATACGAGACCATGCAATATTACCTATCGGCCTGCTATAATTGTGTGTCTATTTAAGCAAGGATTTAAAAACATCGTAAATAGGTAGTCTCGTTCAGCTTTCCTTGAGCCCAACCCGGCTGCATGCATTAGTCCTTGAATCAATTTAGCATACCCCCATTAGGCTAGTCTACTGGCTTGTCACTCTGATCTACTGTTGCCCTCCTCACTGTTGTCTTTTGAATTCATGTGAACGAAAGGATTTACCACGGATCAGTCTTGAATGCTTTTATACCCTCAGCGGCACAATACTTGTTTAGAGTCCGGTCTTCAGGCGGGGATCCTGCGCTTTAGAAATGCCACACTGTGTCAGTGTCCCCACCAATTGATTGTAACCTAAATAACTATCCTACAATAGAAAAACGGAGTTTTGAGAATAGGCTAAGTGTTTTAATAAATGTATGCGGGACCAAAGGAGTTTAGTCTACTAAGCTTAATGACGGTCGTATAGTGTCCGAGAAGTCAATATTTCACACGTTAGATTGTAGCGCAAGAGCTTTTTATTGTTTGATATAAACCTACCTGTTTAGTAAAAACGTTGTTTTTGGGCAAAGAGAACTGAGCTAATCAACCGGCAAATTGCTGAATGAACATTAGCTAGTTCATTAAAGCATGAATTCAATAAATAATTTTAGTTCGTGAAATTCCCGTTCCTGAGATTTTTACAGAACTGAGGATAAACAAGTCGCCTTTTCTAAGTTGGGTTTGATGATCATTTTCATGTCGAATTCTTTTGTTAATCAGCCTTCTTGGGCAATATGAGGAAAAAGGGTGTGGCAGGTGATACGGCTTTATGCAGGTGCCACTCATAAATCCAAAACAATACAGATACTCTATCTAATCTCTGTATTTTTGACCATCGAGTCCTTTAGTATAAGTTCTGTCTTTTGACGTAAGGAGATTGATGTTGCGTGACAGTGAATGTTGTCTAAATATTTATAATATCATACATAATAAATAGCTCGTTTAATTTGAGAATGTCTGGTTTAAAGATAGCAGACAGTTCCCTATTGCTATTTACTTTGCACTTCATACGTTTTGTTATACGCTAAAGTAGGTCTTGTAATATTTGCCATTTTGGTTAAATGCTAACAGTATTACATTGGCTGAGTACTCATTCTGGCCACAATAACAAACCTAATCCAATGTTGCACATAGTAAGGTGCAACAGTTGGCTCAGCTTTATCCCAACTCAGGTGGGTATCAAAACACTATTCACCTGCCGTTACTGCCAACCATGTGTAGGTAGTCATGCTGTAACTGAGCCATCAGAGCTTTTTACAGACCAGCTGGCCGCTGATTTTTCCTCCAGCTCACCGACCACACAATCAGGGAACAACGACCAGAACAGACACCGTTAACCTCCACAGCAGCCAGCTGTGACCCTGGAACAGCCTACGTTAACCCTTTGAATGGCCCAAGCTGACCCCTGACAGACTGAGGCCAAGCCTTGTCCTGGACCACTGATCTAGGATAACCAGCCCCAATATCTGATCCTTGACTAGTGATCGGAATCAGCCTCTACCTACTGTCCTGGGTCAGGCAGCTGTGGTCCCTGGAGGACTTTAACTGTACCCCCTCCTCCAACTAGCCACGCCGCCCAGAGGAGCACTGGTAGCTGGTCTGGCCCTACCCTCTATATGAGCTCTGGACCAGCTACCCCCCATGAGTCCCAGACCAGCTACCCCTACTCCTCTATATAAACCCCGGACCAGCTACTCCTACTCCTCTATATGAACCCCAGACCAGCTACCCGTACTCCTCCATGAGCCCCAGACCAGATACTCCTACCCCCTCCCAGAGGAGTCCCAGACCAGCTACCATTACTCCCCCACGAGCCCCAGACCAGCTACTCCTACCCCCTCCCAGAGGAGTCCCAGACCAGCTACCCCTACTCCCCCATGAGCCCCAGACCAGCTACCCCTACTCCTCCATGAGTAGGCCTGCTGACGGGGGTGGGGCTCCATTGTGTTGCTGTGCCCAAAGCCCCTTTGTTCCCCAGTCACACCTGCAGCTCAGCCCTTTGTGCTCCACTACAGCAGAACTACCGCTGAGAGCAGCCTTTCTCATGTTTCACTCCTCCTCTCACGAAGGTAGGAAAGGAGAGAAGGAGGGAGGATAAGAGAGAGAGAGAGCAAGAGAGAGAGAGAGAGAGAGAAGGAAAGAAGGAAAAGGGGTGGACTGTAGTTGCCAACTCTACAGCAACAAGTCAAGCCACTTCAGAAGTAATCCTGAGGTAAATACACAGCGATTAGGTGTTGTTATTATAGAACAGAGGAAGGCAGCGGTAATCATTTCTCTGCCTGGCTAGACCATTTTAATCATCTGGCAGAATCCCCTCCAGTGTCAACTCTCTGATTACTTTCTCCAACATCCAAACAAGACAACAAATTTAGATCATGTTTCCAATTTGGAACAACACATGCACCCAGCAACAAACACATAAACTCCCTAACACACTCATACACACACACACACACACACACCTCAGACTTGTGTGCAACTTTTGCCCTTGCCATCTCTCAACCCCGCTAATGAAATTTGGTGCGGAGCTGAAGTCGAATGGTGGAGTTTGAACTCCTCTGCAATTCTGCGGTTTTCCCCAACTGATTGTGTTTACAGCTCAGCGTGGTGACAATGTCACAATGCCCCCCCCCCCTCCCTCCCCCTCATTCCAAAAGGCAGCCATTGTTCCACCGCGTTTCAAACAGCCCATCACACTCACGGATCAGTCAGCAAACAACACTACCTTGTTGTTTACCTTTGTATGTTTTTAGTGGGCCAATCTGTGCAGTCAGGATCCTCTGCATGAGGCAGTGCTAGCCTCGGTGCTGCTTTAGTCCAACACAAAGAAGTTTACACGTGCAAACCTAACAAACCACCTCGGGATGAATCCCATCCAGGAAGACTCAGAAGGCTGTGAGTTGTTACCTTCGAGCCAGTACGGGTGTTAAAATCGAAGTCTAGAAGAAAAATGAGTATGAGCAGGGCTCGGTGGGGTGAGGTGGCTAACAGAGAGTGAGAAGTAGCTCTCGTCTAGCAAAGGCCTATACCTCCGTCCTCCACCGCCCCACCTTTCCCTTTAAACGGCATGGTTCTTAGCCAAGAATATCAGTAGAGAAAGTGCGTGATTGTAGGACATTGAAAACCCTGTAATAACAGAGAGAGGGAGAGAGGGCAGGCTGAATAGTCCTGTTGCGTGACTAGCTCTGTCTCGGGGCCTGTCGAGGCCTACACATACACACACACACACACGCATACTGGAGGGCAGGAACAGGAGAGCATAGAGGAATAGTCAATAGAAAACATGCTGGGCTCACTGGAGTTTGAGAAGTAATTTTAGATCGCTGACCTCTGAATGTCTTCTGTTACTGTTTTGCATTAAACTTTCTGAGGAAAGCCTTTTGCCCTTGTGGTTGTGCTATTACCATGCAGGGAGTCATAGGAGGAGGCAATGACTATAGAGGACTGACCAAGTTTTTTGTGCCCCCCTCCCGCCCCTGAGTCCCCCCCCCTGAGTCCCCCCCCCCCCCCGCGCCCTGCGCGCACCCCTCCCCTACATAAAAGTCTGCAAGCCTTCGATCTGCGAGAGCTGGGGATTTTTTTAAAATTCTGAGAAGGCAGCAATATTAAATGTGAATCAAAGCATGTTGAGGCTTGAGGCAGCCCCGAAGCGAAGTGCCACGGCTTGAGAAATTAAAGATACGGGATTGGGTAGTTATTTGACTTTCGTTTCCTCACGTAACAGTGTGGTAAGGTTGTTTTCTCAACATCTGTTGTCGCTGCCTCTAGATTCCCTTTGGAAACGAGATGATTCATTTCAAATAGCTTTCTATCCCCAGTGCTGCATGTTCCAAGACAGTTATGAGCTGAGTATCTTGTGCGGACTGGTTTTGTGGGTCCTTTGAGCCGGTGCCACCCACAGCACCCTCCGTAGAGCCCCACTCTTCTCCCTCTCCTGATGTAGAGAGGGCGAACTGCTGACGAATGCACTTCTCTGTGGATCTGAGAATCCCTCCGCATAGATCTGAGATTCATGTGGGGGCAGCCGGCAAATCATTTGTATCTTAATTAGAAAACCGAATCTCCTGCTGCCTCCGCGGCTCATAAATCAGAGGCGTGACGACCTTTTGCGCTGGGTAACGCGGCTCACATTGTGCGGGAACCAAACCTCTAATTTCTCTAATAACTGGACTAATTGGAGAGAAGTGCTGACTTGTCGGGGCTGTGCAGCATTACCGGCTGGCGTAATGGCCCTGCTCTTAGGAAAGGCCCGGGCTTCCCACTGAGCGCCGAAGAGATGTCATTACCTAGACAGAACCGCGTTTTGCACGCCAGTCTCCCACTCCTCCCTCGTTTCTCTCCGTATAAAATCAGACAGTTCCCGCTCTTACGAGATCGCATGCGGTGACTTTCCATAGCTTAATTTTTCCGCACATCAACATGAGGACCCTGAGGTGAAACCCTCCTACATTAGCATAGATCAAATCCCAGGTGCTAATGTAACCGTAGCATCCATCCATCACAAAGGCCAACGCTCTCTAGTCGGGGACAGATATTCCATAGATTGCTATAGGCTGTGTGTGTGTGTGTGTGTGTGTGTGTGTGTGTGTGTGTGTGTGTGTGTACATCTATAGACGACCATATGAGTGGCCTAGAGCAGACTGATCAGGCTTACTTCCTGGGCGGATCAATCGGAGCACTAATGGGCTGGCAGGCAGGGCGTGCAGCCAGCTCTGGAGCAGGTGTGCTCTGAGCCTAATTGAAAACGTGTCGATACTGGTGTTGCGTCCGTGTGTATCTACGTGCAAAGCGGGCGCGCACGCCTGGTGATGTGCATTGCGGTATACATGTATGTGCCCGTGTGTGTGTGTCTGTGTGTGACTCTGTCCTAGTGGGCTCGAGGCTAATCCGTTCCCCGCCTGTGTGCGATGTACGCCGGTAAATTGTTTATATCCGCTCCAGCACCGTCCTCATAAATAATTTGTTTGCCCTATAAATATTTGAATGTACATTGTTCATTAATATGCACACATAGACTGTCTCTAAGCCATTGTCCTGCAAGTGGGCACACACACGTATTGCCAGTCATTCACTTGCTGAATGACTGGCCTTTCATAACAAAGAGTTGCCTTTTTATGAGGTTAGGCAACGCTTTGTGGAGAATGTAAAAAAATAAAACTTATTTGTAAAATTTCTGATATCAACCAGGATCGAAATCAGAGACTTGTTAGGCTAAACTGAACATACACATGATTCTGAGTGCTTTAGACAGCCTGTAAGGGAGTTGGAAGTGACTAAAGACAGTGGGGTTCTAAACAAGACTTGCTGATGAAGCGGTTGTTTCAGCTCCAGAATGAACCTATCAGAGCACAGATGTCCGCAGACAGGGTGCCTGATAGGCTACAAACAGGGTGAACTTCCTGTATAGCATCCCTGCCACCCAGACACCCATTGGTCTGTTGGCTGACCTTCCCCAGTACAGCAGATGCTGGGAATAGCTCTTAGAGGGATGCCAAGTCCTGCCACTGAGCGCTCAGTCAGCACAACGGTTCCTGACAGTGCACGCGTGTGTGTGTGTGTGTGTGTTCCAGGTAACATCTCCATCAGTGTGAACCAGGAAGAGTGGTCTGGAAGCAGCCATGGGCCTGAGAGATGGGCTTCAGTTCAGTTTGCTGCTGCTGCTGCTGCTGACGGCCTCACACACCCTCCATGCAGTCAGCTTCCCCGAAGACAACACACCCCTGGACATTGTCGATGCACACTGTGAGTACACACACACACACACACACACACACACACAGAAACACACCACAGACACACACCACAGACACACACAGAGAAACACACTTCCTGAACATTACAGGCGGTGTGTACGTGCATAATGGAACAGGGAAGATGGGAGGATGTCTGTTGGGAAACCCGAGCGGGGCAAATCAAATCCATTCTTAGCGTGACACACCCACGGTAATAAAATTGATCTGGTTCGTCTTCGTTTGTAGCGTGGAGTAGATTCCATTTTCCTCCATCCGCGATGGACCGTGTGAACACTAGTGAGATGTGCTGACCAGGCCGGTCATAACTCTGGCACACGCACACACGCTCACACCCACAGCCGAATCCAAGGAATTCATTACATCACTGAAAGATTTCTATAAACCTGTTACTATCAGTATATTTACGGGTGATCAACACAATCGATCCAGAATGCGGACTTGGGGGTACGCCAGACAGAGCTAGTGTGTGTGTGTGTGTGCGTGTGGTCCACTAGTGACTAAGTGTGTGTTGCTCTTCGCAGTCTCCATCAGACAGAGCTAGTGTGTGTGTGTGTGTGTGTTTGTGTGGTCGGGGACCACCAGTGACTCAGTGTGTGTGTTCTTCCCAGTCTCCCGGCAGTACCCCGTGTTCAGAGGCAGACCCTCTGGAAACGAGTCACAGCACCGCCTCGACTTCCAACTCATGACCAAAATACAGGACATTCTGTTCATCGCTGGCAGGTAAACACAAGCGCACACACAAACACACACACACACACACACAAACACACACACACACACACACACGCGCACTTCATCATTTGGCAAGTAAATAGAGCTGTAAGATATATATATAAAAAAGCTCTTAGCCTTATTGGATCTGGGGAGGTGGAGGCCGAACCTGACGTATGAGGTATGTGGCAGTATTGATATAGAGATGGGTGTATATCACAAAGCCTTGCTGCAATGTCAGATCCACTCTAGTCTCCCAGGATGTCTCCTGTTTATGGCAGGCTGCCGCAAATACTAACATTGATGCGCGGTACCTTCTAAACAGGGAAAACGTTCCTTGTGTTTCTGGTTCCAAAGCCAGCAACGTTGCACAGATGTAACGTTCATAGCGGAATAATCGCGAGGCCCGTGCCAAATGCATCGGCGCGGTCGTTGATGCGACTCTTCCGTTTGAGAGTTTGATTTGTGTGTTTGTGGGACGTAGCAGACATGTCTCTCTTGTGTGCCACAGGGATCAGGTGTTCTTAGTGAGTCTGAGGGAATCCTACAGGAACGAGATCATCCCATTCAGGGTAAGAATCTGTCCAGGATGCTTGGGCTAAACCCACACAAACACACTAGGGCTTCCAAAGGAAGAAGAAGGAAAAAAAAACAACCTCGTAAATCGCACTCGCGAGTCCTGCAGCTCATAAATGCGGATGAGGGAATGCTTGTACGCGCGGGCAACCCCCCCCTCCCCCAAACGCGGACTTACTTTTCTGGTCTTGTCCATCTGAAATACAGAAACTCACATGGAGGTCAGGCCAGGCGGACCGTGACATGTGTGCAGTGAAGGGCAAACACAGAGTGAGTAACTTGGGCTGTCAAATCATCTCTCTTGACTAAGAGTTTACCTCAGCGGACCACTAGCTCCTGTGCGGATTATTATAATTCCAGTTGCCAGTGTGCCAAATCTCTAATGCCGCTCCCCCCCCCCTCCCCTCTTCCAGGATGAGTGCCATAACTTCATCAAAGTGCTGGTTCCCAGAAACGACGACCTTGTGTTCATCTGTGGCACCAACGGCTTCAACCCCATGTGCCGATACTACAGGGTGAGGCTTCCAAACCCGCTGGTCATCATTTTATCATTTTCCGTGCCAACGTCTGTGTGGGATAAGTATAACTAAGGGAGGGAGGGGGGAGGGAGGAGGGGCGCAGGGTCAACAGAGCTGTATATCTCAGTCTGCCTGCGGCGTCTTGTGTAACGTCTGTTTGTTTACGTCCGCTCACGTTCAGCTGGATAACCTGGAATTTGACGGAGAGGAGATCAGCGGCTTGGCACGATGCCCGTTTGATGCCAAGCAGACCAACGTTGCCCTTTTCGCTGGTATGACAATCCCCACATAAACACGCAAACATATGCACCCTCCACACACACACACACACACACTAATAAACGGCTTATGAGCGATGGTTGAGATGGGACTTTGGCCATATGAGGCAGCTCATAGGTCCGAGCCAGCTGTATTCATGCCTGAGAGACAGAGTCCTCACCTCCCCGTGTCGTTCCAGACGGGAAGCTCTACTCTGCCACGGTGGCTGACTTCCAGGCCAGCGACGCCGTCATATACCGCAGCATGGGCGACGGCTCCGCCCTCCGGACCATCAAATACGACTCCAAATGGCTGAAAGGTAAGTCCCCTTCCCTGGGTTCCTCTGGCTCTCCCCTCCCCTGTCCTCGGTGGTCCTGGATGAAACGTTATAGAAGTCAGTGTCCAGGCTCTCCTACATGTCCACAGTCTCGGTGGAAACGTCCCGTCTCCCCCAGACTATCTAGGTCACTCCCAGGCAAAGACAGACCCACTGAGAGCACTGAAATATTCAAGACAGGGAGCTGAGTGGTGACGATGCAAAAATACTCTGGTTCGTTCCCTTTCAGAGCCTCACTTCCTGCACGCAGTGGATTATGGGAATTACGTCTACTTCTTCTACAGGGAGATTGCGGTGGAGCACAACAGCCTGGGGAAGGTAAGTTGTGAGCCTTCAAGCTCGTAATGTGCATCAACACCACATCCCCCCGCAACTAATGCCGTTCTCACAATTCAACCACAAAGTCTAAAATACAGCCAAGGAGAAAACTAATGGTCTGGATGTTGTTGGCCTGTGCTTGAACCCTGCAGCCAAAGGGAAGACTCACACACACACACACACCGACATAAAGTAAGACGCACACACACACACCGACATAAAGTAAGACACACGCACACACATCGACATAAAGTAAGACACACACACACCAACATAAAGTAAGACACAAAAGCACACACACACACCAGCTCTTACATCTCCCTAGTGGAGTGGATGGTTAGTGTCTGAGTAATAGTCGCGGCCGTGTCCAGATATACCCGTGCATCATAGTGAGTTGTGGTGTTCTGGCTTGGCTAGCTTTGTCCTCTCTCCACCTCCCAGCAAATTAAATTTTTAGCCTTACTAATGCTAGAAATGACACCTGTACTGTGATGGAGGTTTGCACCGGTGAATTATTTACACTGTTTCCGCTGGTTACTTCACATGCTTCATTTGCAGGCCGAGCTTCTGGCAACATTTAGAACCACACTAACACAGAGCGGCATGCACACACATACTCACACACATACTGGCACACATACTCACACACGCACGCAAACACTCAGAGGTCGAGCAATCACAGAACAACCTATCAGGCGTCCTAAACCCCTGGCCTTAACCAAGAGAATGCCTTAGATAAGAGCACTTACAGGCCAGCTTGTGTGCCTCTGTGCACGTGGGAATGTGTGCGTGCGTGTTAGTGTGTGTGCGCTGCCGCTGGTCCACAGGACCGACTGATGTATTATTCAGTACATGGAAGTGTTTTAGTGACGCAGTAGCTCTGGACTTATTTTCCTCTCCTTTTTTCCCCCTCCTTTTTCTTCCCCTCTTCTATCTCTCCTCTCCACCCTGAGGCGGTGTATTCCCGCGTGGCGAGAATCTGCAAAAACGACGTGGGCGGGTCCCAGCGCGTGTTGGAGAAACACTGGACGTCGTTCGTGAAGGCCAGGCTGAACTGCTCGGTGCCGGGAGAGTCCTTCTTCTACTTCGACGTGCTGCAGTCCATCACCGACATCATCCACATCGACGGAGTCCCGTCCCTGGTGGGCGTGTTCACCACGCAGATGAACAGGTAAAGGTCGAGCCGCCTGTCAATCGACCGACGAACCGACCTGTCGGATGACGCGTTTCGCCACGCCTGCCAACTCTCGCGCGTTTGATTGGTTCTAACAGCGGTTCTAACCAATCAAACGGGTGTATCTCACGACCAATGCGGAAAGGTTGGCAGCGCTGCTTTCACGTCAACCCCCCCATCCTGGGGTCCTACGCGTGGTAGTAACCGGATGGTTGCTTCACCTCTGGGATGTAACCCTCTGCCTGTGTTTTGGTTTCCTCAGCATCCCAGGCTCAGCGGTCTGCAGCTTCTCCATGGCAGATATCGAGAAGGTGTTCCGGGGACGCTTTAAGGAACAGAAAACCGCTGACTCAGTGTGGACTGCTTTCCCCGAGGACAAACTGCCCAAACCCAGGTAGCCCTACAGACGGCTTTGCCTCCACACGGAAAAAAACAAACAAATATGACAGAAGGGAAACCCCTTAACCATTAGGTATGTGGGTCAAACGGTTTGAGGGCTACATTTCACTCTTTAAGCGCCAGTCGTTTAACCTTTCCACGTGGTTTCTCCCGAAATCAAATGTCTTGTCATGAGAGATCTGGTCATGGCTGTTGCTCTGCACACGCGCCAGCTGGCGCCAATTAAATTATTTATGATATATAATTAGACGCAATGCATTTTTAACCTGCTCGCGATCAGCACAAACAGGTAGGCAAGCCCTATGTCCAACATACAAAGTCCCCAAGCTGCTAATTACGAATGTGAATCATTTATGGAGGAGAGTCATGCAGGATGGATGTTTCTCATCCTCACATTTCTGGATTTCTACCAAGGATTATTATGATCTCAATAAACCGCCTGTTCTTCTCTAGGCCACGCCCCCTATTCAGTGCAATTGAATCGTTTCACTTTATTCGTCCCCGAGGTGTGCTTCGGTGCGACCTCTGACCCCTGTGTGTGTGTGCCCTGTCCCAGGCCTGGCTGCTGTGCGGGTCACGGCGCCGCTGAGACCCTCAAGAGCTCCATCGAGTTCCCTGACGACACCCTCATGTTCATCAAGTCCCACCCCCTCATGGACGCCGCTGTGCCCTCCACGGGCGACGAGCCCTGGTTCACCAAGACACGCGTCAGGTGAGATGAACAAACATGCACGACAGGGGCCCTGAGCGCACGCACGAACACACGCGGACGCACACACACACACACACACACACTCACACAAGCATGAGGTTGAAGCCTCCATGTTCTCTATCTCTCTTTCTCTTTCTTTCTAGTTCTCTCACTCTCTCTCTCTCTCTCTCTCTCTCTTTCTCTCTCTCTCTCTCTCCTTCGCTCTCTCTTGTCAAACTTCATTTAAAACTGTCTAATAAAGCATGGAAAATGACCATAGACCATGAATCTTTAAACACACACGACCACGTTCACTAGAACAGGCTGACAAGGCTGTCTGGCATGTGCGTGCAGGTACAGGCTGACGGCGCTGGCTGTAGACAACGCAGCCGGCCCTTACAGGAACTACACGGTGGTGTTCATCGGCTCGGAGGCTGGGGTGGTGCTCAAGGTGCTGGCTAAGACCTCCACCTCCTCCCTCAACGACAGCCTGCTGCTGGAGGAGATCGACGTCTTCAACAAAGCCAAGTAGGCAGAGTTCTGTCTCTCTCTGTCTCTCTCTCTGTCTGTCTCTCTCCGTCTCTCTTTCTTTGTCTCTCTCTGTCTCTCTCTCTGTCCGTCTCTCTTTCTTTGTCTCTCGCGCTCTGTCTCTGTCTCTCGCTCTCTCTCTCTCTCTCTCTCTCTCTCTGTCTCTTGCTCTCTGTCTCTCTCTCTCTCTTTGTCTCGCTCTCTGTCTCTCTCTGTCTCTCTGTCTCGCTCTCTGTCTCTCTCTCTTTGTCCTCCTCTTCAGCTGTTTGTGTCCTCCCTTGCCTCCTCCTCCTCCTGGTTTGGAAGAGGCACAGATAGCTTTGTTACAGG
Source organism: Plecoglossus altivelis (assembly GCA_036571765.1). NCBI lineage: Eukaryota > Metazoa > Chordata > Actinopteri > Osmeriformes > Plecoglossidae > Plecoglossus > Plecoglossus altivelis. The sequence goes on from BROE01000013.1 coordinate 4,626,433, forward strand.
TGTGAGAGTAAAGTGGCATGTGTGTGTGTGTGTGTGTGTGTGTGTGTGTCAGTCACAAGTGACAGTGATAAACTGTGGTCAACCCCTTTGTGGTTCCTTCTCCTAACAGCTGATTAGATCTACTGAGTGAAACAGTAGACTGCTCTATCGGGCTAAATGTTGGGTCAGGTTACTTATCTTTTGCCTCTCTTTATCTCTCACTCTCTCTATCTCTTCTGCTCCATCTCTCTCTCCCTCTCCCTCTCTCTATCTCTCCTTCCAGGTGCTTGTCTAATCGTGAGGATGACAGGCGTGTTCTCTCCCTGCATGTGGACAAAGAAACACACAGCGTGTACGTGGCGTTCTCCAGCTGCGTGATCCGCATGCCGCTAAGCCGGTGCGAACGGCACTCCTCCTGCCAGAAGTGAGTCTACACACACACACACACACGCGCACACGTTCCCCCCCCACACACACACACTACACACAGCCACGATGTAAACGAAAGGAAGAGAAGACAAAAACAGAGGTTACAGGTTACATGTCAAGTCATGCGTTCAAAGGTTCATCGTTCTGTTTTCCATTGAGACTCATGAGAAGCCAAGATAATAAACAGGGCCTGGTCCTCTCACCGTTAATGTTCAACCAAGCAGGTTTTTAATGATCCTGGTTCTGAGCAGTACGCTACGCTGCTTCCCAGTATTGTTTAACCCTGTGTGGGGTGCCAGTGTGTGGGTGTGTCTGACCAGAGTGTGTGTCTGGCCCCAGGTCTTGCGTGGCTTCCAGGGACCCCTACTGTGGCTGGAGACCTCACGGAGTGTGTGAGAGGATTGTGCCTGGGGTCCTGTGAGTATCTCACACATGTAGGCAGAGCTTGTTAAAAACTAGCACATGGAGGAGTGATACTGACTTGATATGTCATTTTCTCTCTCTCACTCCCTCTCTCTCTCTCATTCTCTCTCTCTCTCTCTCTCTCTCTCTCTCATTCTCTCAGGACTGGGTATGAACAGGATGTTGAGATTGGTAATACAGCTCATCTGGGAGACTGTCATGGTAAGATCTTTATGTCTATATCAAATCCATCCACCTTCACATACACACACACACACACACACCACACCAGGCATACACACAAGCACACCCATCTCCACACACATCATAAACCCACACATTCCTTATCATAACCACACCAGTAACTTGTCCTTACATAACTCTGTGTAGTATATTAACACACACATCCACATACATGCCTTCCTGTTACTAATGCCACCTGGGCAGCAACATTAACATACACTGCGAGTTAGCGGTAAGCGCCAGCCCTGACAGACAGGACAAGATTGGGTTCAGTTGGCGCAAGACGTGGGAGAACAAACTCAAGTAGCATATTTAGATCCTGGTTTGGGTGTTAAACCACAGGACTAGAACACAGAGCAGGGCCAGAGAATGCAGCTAAAGTGTTCAGGACTGGGAGAGAAGCGCTGTTAGCTCATCTGTGAGAGCTTAACCCAGAAGAATGATGACATGACACTCTCAGTCTGGAGGGTGTCCTTCTTTTGGACTTCAGTTTGCGACTCCGTTATACTGATTTTCCTGTTCTTTTAATTCTTTTAGCGTTTTTGGCTACTACGTCATCGCCAGATTACAAATCATTTGGCGACCCAACCTCTGGTTAGTTTGAAACTTTACTCAAATGTTTTTTTTTTTCCTTTCGAGTTCAGCATTTTACAAACCTCCCCTCTTCTACCTTCTGCTGCTGGTCATTCATTTTTCTTAACCAATCTGTCTACATCATCTCATCTTCTTCATCGTCATGGTCACTATCTCCAACCAACCACCTCACAGGACTACATCTGTCCTGCAGCACACTTTCTCTCTACTCAACGTTCTGTTTCCTTCTTGGTTTACTTCCTGCATGCCTGGTCGGCCCCTCCCCTTTATGACATCATCAGTGTTGTGTACGAGTCTCCTGTCACTCTCGTAGAGTCCGCTCTCACCTTTCCCCCCTCTCAACTGTCTGAGCCAAACTGATCTACAAATGTTTTACTGAACATGGCATATTCAATTCTTGACCAACAATATTGTAAATAGGCCATTTGACAGCTTTCTGGTGAAAAAGTAGCCCTTGAACCATACGATGTACTACCAGATAACTACAGAAGATAATTAGGGACATTAGCACAAAGCCTTACGTTTTGTGTCGCTAAACTAACCCAGATTATCCATCGGTCATGCCTACTAACACTGGTTAACAGTATGCTTGATCCACGTGTCTGCACTGTTTGTTAACAATTTGTTTGTCACCACAGACATGGAGTTGTCATCAGTGCCAGTGACTGGCCAGCCCAGTGGGCCTGTAGCCCCCCCTGTTCTCACCCCCACTCAGAGCCCCAGCCCTGGGCCTGACGCTGGGGCTGGGGCTGCACCAGAACTGTACGGCTCAGGCTTTGTGCTGCAGGATGATCCAGGCACCTCTCATTCTTTAGAGTCACTCCCAGGGGGCCCAGAGGGTAAGGCCCATAGGGAGAGAGCCAGCACGCTGCATGGGACCCTGTCTGATAGCTTCCAGCTGCCACGCACACGCACTCTATCTAGCTGTCTCACACACACACACACATACACACTATCTCTAGCTGTCTGTCTCTCTTTCGCTCTCCCTGTCTCTCTCTCTTTTTGCACACACACACACACACTACTCCTGTCTTTCTCTCTCTCACACACACACACATACTATCTCTGTCTTTCTGCTTCTCTCTTTCGCGCACACACACATACTATCTCTGTCTTTCTCTTTCTCTCTTTCACACACACACACATACTATCTCTGTCTTTCACACACGCATACTCTCTTTCTCTCGCATTCACACACACATACTATCCCTGTCTTTCTCTCTCTTTTACACACACATATACTATCTATCTTTCTCTCTCTTTCTTTCACACACACATACTATCTCTGTCTTTCTCTCTTTCACACACACATACTATCTCTGTCTTTCTCTCTCTTTCACACACACACTATCTCTGTCTCTCTCTATTTCTCTCTCTCACAAACACACACACACCTAAACACACACACACACACACTTGCTCTTTTTACATACTCAAACCCAGTCACACTGTCAGTCACTCAGACACACATGCACACAGGCAGCTATCCAGGTTTTCCATCAGCTGGCATGGCAGATTTAAATCTTTCTTTATCTTCATATAGTTTTATATGATTTTGTATCATTCAATTTTATGTTACCATGCATTTATATTTTCTAATTCATACATATTTTTTAGATCTATTCAATGTTTTTATTTGTTTTGACATGGTGAAAATGTCTTGCTTTCTTTTTCCCATCCTCCCTTTTTCTTCACTTCTAATCATTAAACCCTCTTTATCCACACTTTCTTACTCAAGCTTTTTCTTTGGCACTAGTGTCTCTCTGTGCCAGTCCAGGGCTTCATACCATGGTGTCGTAGGGTATAAACCTAGTATGGTAGATCACTTCCCAGACCTTCGACAGCACCTCTTTAGATGGCTAACTCTGCTAATGTCTGTGGTTACTAACAAACCTGAAGCCTAGACACACACACACACCCAGAGTAAACTCCACTTTACGCGTCTGGAAAGGAGTTTGGACGATCTCTCCGGTTCTAGTTGATTCTCTCCAAGTACAGGGGCTTGCTTTCCATCCTTTTAAACGTAGTGACATGCATGCGGTCAATAGGAAACGATCTGAAACGAGTAGGTACGACGGCGCAACCACCAAAGTGTTCCTCTTGGACTAACATAGCACTACCTTTCTGTTGATGGGCTCACCTGTGTGGACTTGTCTTGGGCACTTGATACTTTCTGCCAATTTTCACCATGTTTTCCCAGTTCTTACCTTCTCATAGGGGCAGCGGTTATGGTTCACTACAAAAAAACAATGTGTGAAATCAGATATTGGATTGAATGCGTTTGAATTTGGCAAGAGCTGACAGGCTACCTTTGGGGGGTAAAGGCAGAGCCCATGCATGGCTGTGGCAGTGTTCACACACCCACCTCTGCTCAGGAGGTGCTGTAAGGAGCACCGTGATTGGCTGTGTCAGGCATGTTCAACCAATGCCTGTTGTCTGTTTCTAGGCGTATGGGAGATTCAGGCAGGAGAAGCCAACCAGATGGTCCATATGAACATCCTCATCACCTGCGTGTTCGCTGCCTTCCTCTTGGGGGCGCTGCTGGCGGGCCTGGTGGTGTTCTGCTACAGAGACTCCTTCCTGCGCAAGCCCAGGCACGTCCACAAGGACACAGAGTCTGCCCCGTCCTGCTCAGACTCCACCGGGAGCTTTGCCAAGCTCAACGGCCTATTCGACAGCCCTGTGAAGGTACCTAGCATCCATAGCAAGCGTGTTAACCAGAACTCGGGACGCATTTCATTGGTTCCACAGCATGTGTAACCAATCGAATGTGTGAATCTCACGGCCAATGCGTGAGAGTTGGCTACGCTGTGAGATAGTGTACACTGTCTTAATACTTATGTCATATTGGCTGGTGTTTGAAATGTTCCTTCCTTCGTTGTCCTCAGGAGTACCAGCAGAACATAGACAGTCCTAAGCTCTACACTAACCTACTGACCAACGGCAAGGACCTCAACGCGCCCAACGGTGACACCAAGACCATGATCCTCCGTGATGGCTGCCAGCCCCCAGAGCTGGCTGCCCTGCCCACGCCAGAGTCCACCCCCGTGCTCCAACAGAAGGGTCTGCAGCCCATCAAGAACCAGTGGGAGAGGGCCCACGGCAAGGTCAACAGCTCCCGCAAGGAGTCCAACTCGGCCCCCAAGAGCCCGCAGTTTCTGCCTTCCTCCCCACCGCCCCCTCACGCCAACGCCCACCACCCCCACCCCGCTCTGGGCCACTCCCACATCCCCAGCGCGGTGGTCCTGCCCAACGCCACGCACGACCACGGCGGCGGCGGGCACAGCAACGGGGAGGACACGCTGCCGCGCCCCACCGACAAGAAGCAAAAGAACTCGGATCTCCAGAGCGTCCCCGCTCAGCCGAAGAGCAGCAGAAAGGAGCAGAAGAAGACAGTGGACGCCAGGAACACCCTCAACGACCTGCTGAAACACCTCAACGACCCCGGCGCCAACGTCCCCGTGAACAGCAAGGGGGTCCTCCAGGATGGCTCGGGCCCCAGGCCCCGGCAGCAGCTCATGCTGGAGCCCATGGAGGCCCTGACCGAGGTGCCTCCTAAGGTGCCTAGTCGCGAGGCCTCACTGTACTCGCCCTCCTCCTCCCTGCCCAGGCACAGCCCCACCAAGAGAGTGGACGTGCCCATGCCCTCCAGCCCCACCAGCCCCACAGGCGGTATGGGCATGGGGGGCACCCTGGAGAGGCAGAGAGGCTACCACCTCCATCGGAGCTCCTCGCAGAGGCACTCTCTCACCTCGCCCAACGGGGTCACCATGGGGGTGTCACTGTCCCGCCAGCACAGTATGAACAGAGGGGGTTACATGCCCCCTACCCCCCCTTCCAGATTGGACTCCCATGGGGGAGCGATGGGGATGGGGCTGCACTCACCCCATTCGCCCCACTCGCCACACCCCCCCTCGATGTCTCGGCAGAGCAGTTACAGCGGGCACGGCTCGCTGCCCCGAACCGGGGTCAAACGGACTCCGTCGCTAAAGCCAGACGTCCCCCCCAAACCAAACGGTTTTATGCCGCAGACTGAGTTGAGGACACAGATGAGGGTGGTGAACAAGTTTAGCTACTAAAAGAGCGTTGACATTTTGTGGCGGGGGGGAGGGGAGGGGGGGGTGCTCTTTCCAGGACTACATCCGGAGGAGGAAGTCTGGAAATGGGGGAATGAGGATGCTTTAAGCAACTACACTCGCAACCCTGGCACTGCAGAGCACCTCGAGTGTCTTGGGCAGAGGAAGTTCCAGCGGCAACGGCCTCGCTGCAAATAAACGAACCGGGGTACCGGAAACTCGTGCAAAGCAGAGCCAACAACAACGGTTTTATGCGCAAGAGACATGAGTTGTATGAAGAACGAGAATAGAGTGGTGAATGCGAAATTGTTTAGCGTACTATAAAGGCGTTGTCATTTCATGTGGGGTGGAGGCGGAGGAGGGGAGGGAAGGGGGATGTCTTTCTCAGGACTATCATCCGGGAGGCGGAGGATTCTGGAAATAATTTGGTCTCACTGTAGAGGGAGTGGGGTTTTTAAGCCTTTAGTATTTGGCAGGGGGAGGAGGCAAGAATTGTTAAATACTGACTCATTCAGAAGGCACATTCCTTTAGGCGAAAAGCGGAAAGTTGACAACATGGTTCCAAGATGCTTAGGGGCATATGTCACACACTGGGTTTCTCTGCACTCACAATGTCATGTATGCAGGAGGCCCGCCCCCCTACACACCCCCTTCCCCCCCGGCCTGGAACACAGAAGGATATTTAAGATCAGGGCTCCCCCAGGGACCAGTGGTTCTTGGGTGCGCAGCCCGTGATGCGAGGTCTTCCACACCTGTTGGTGTGTGCGGCGCCACGTAACCCGCCTGTGATACCAGGTCCGACACCCCAAAAATACTTGAAGAACAGGTCTCACTCCCACTGAGCGCTGTGTTCCCACTGATGTGAACAGAGGATCGCTGCGTCTGCGTTGCTCAGACAGCTGCTGTTGAGGAGGCAAAACGTCAAGCTTCAAGTGGCTGCAGAGAAGCGTCACTAGTCGGTACCGTCCGACAGAAGCTTGGACAGCAACACAAGTTTCGAGCTGTTTGTATTTCCAAGTGTGAATGTGTGTAAGATGGCTGGAGTGTGACCAGGCGTTGGACCATCTCTCACAAGCCACACAGACACACGGCCATGGTAGAGGCCCAAACCTTAGACCTGCTACACTGTCACTTCTTCTGTCACAACTCCAGGACTGATGTCTACAACATGGCTATGCGCGGGCAGCGTCAGTGCGTGATGTAGATGTTTCTAATAGGTCGCTAGCATAGGAACTCTGTAACTCACTGGGATTCAGCAACACATTCGCTGCTATCAGTTTGAAATGAAACTCCTTGTTGTTTATGTTTGGGCCTTTGATGCATAGATTTCATACAGGGCCGGGATGTCTCCTTCTGTGTGTGAGTGTGTGTGTGTGTGTGTATGTGTGTGTGTGTGTGAAAGAGAGCTTGTGTGTGTGTGTGTTTCTGGTGTGTGTTACTCTGCTGAGGCCCATACTTCAGCATTTCGCTCTGGGCTTACTGACACAAAGGCAGACAGCCTTTCCAGGAGAATATCTCTTCCGTCCTCGACGGGAAGATGAGTGGGAAGGGGTGGGCTTTGGAAGACATGTTTCCAGAGGCCTAGCTCTCTTCAAATGTAGCAACGGTGTTTAACCCTCGCGCAAGCTAGTATATCGAAATGTTTTGAAGACGCTGGTTTTTGGTGTGTTTTTTTTCCTTCTTTTTACTCACAAATAGGTCCAATATTTCTTTTCTGATACACCTCAACCGGATTCCTTTACGTCGATGTGGAAGGCAGGCTGTTCTCTAGGCCGGATGCACTGCAAAGTGTTTCTGCGTTTCCAGCCCTGAAAGTCACGTGTCTGGAGATGATGTTTGATCCCCGTCGGAAGAGTCAGTGTTGGTTATATCGCCTCTGTAACGGTTCCTGCAACCCTGGGAGTGGCCAGCGTACAATCGCAGCAACGTCTACCAATGTGTCCCAATGAGTCATGCTGGTAATGACAAGATCCTGTACATATTATAAATATATGAGTATAAATATTTTTAGGCGAGTGAACCTGAATCTGTGCATCGTGTGCCTTATTCAACGAATTATCTATATACTGTAAAACTGTAAAACTGTAAAACTGTAAAACTGTAAAACTGTAAAACTGTAAAACTGTAAAACTGTAAAACCTTAAAAACGGCAATTGAATCCCAAAAAATCTGTCGTATGGCATAGTGTACGCATTTCCAAATTGAAAGAGTTCCTAACGTCCAAACTGCGTCGATCCCGAATCGAGAGATTTAGAGACAAACATTCCAACCGCAAGCTGACGAACGAGGAGGCCCAAACCTCTTCCCTGCGACCTCATTTCCTCCTCCTGTGGTCGTGCAGAGCTGTCACACACAGGTGCCATGCAGTGAATGTAGAACCACGACAGAGGGATGGAGTCTAACTTCACAGCACCACCCTGACTCTCCTCTAGGCTTGACAAACTACATACAAACCAAGTGTTCCGATTTGTTGTCATCCCCCAGTGCAGTGGTGGGGCAGTGGTCATGCAGTAACAAAACAGAGACTGTGATTGGCTGGTACGAAGTAGATGAAAGGGATTATTAGGAAACACTCTTTTTCCCAGACGAGACGAGGTGTAACGACTGAGCTTTCATCTTTAAAGGGACAAGTGGCAGTTAGGAGCCCAATGCCGCATTTTGTGTTTACATGATGATTGTATGTTAAGACTTGGCTCTCGGTCATTCTCTGATGTAACCAGTGTTTGGGCTTTCCCTCTCAGACCGCACACGCACACGTAAACACACACACACACACACGCATACTCCATTGCAGAGACTGGCTGTGCTAAGCTGCCTTGTACATTGCAATATGAACTGAATCTTTGTGTTGCAATTTCAATTAAAGCCTTTATATTTCAGTCGATGCTCTGTGTACGTGCAAATGAACCACATTTGGGTCCAGTTTCGTTTTTTTGAATACTGTGCAACATAGCAGACCAGCCAGCTTTATGTTCCTCTGGGTATTTGAGCTTGTAGATATGTTGTAAAGTTGTACTGTGAATGTGTACATAATTATGTCTTTTGTTTCAGGATATTTTTTGTTGATTTTCTTTTTTAACACGGCATGTATAGTTGAAATAAAATATTACTGCACAGAACAGCACGAGTCACGCATTTGATCTCACTGCTTGACACTTGAGTAAAGATACATTTTGATGGAAGGAACAAAACTGCAGCCAGAGTTGGTGAAGAGATTTAAAGGATTTAAAGGTGCTAAAGGGTGCCCCTTCGCAAGTTTCCCAACAAGTAAAAGAGTCCAGAGGCATTTACATGTGGCAGTGCTGAGGGCTATTTTTACATCTCGGTTGTTTTGTAGTTTGAGGCCAGCGGAAAGTCAACCACTCCAGATAGCATGTGGGAACCATTCCAAAAGCATTTGTAGCGGCAGAGACGAAACATCTGGTCGAAGACCTGCACTGGGCTTAAGATCTGAGACTTTGACTGATGCCAAGCTGAACACGCACACACAGTCACACAGTCACAGACCAGTTCAGAGCGCAGCAAGCAGATAGGATCAGTGAATAAGGGAGCCAGGCCTGAATGGTTCAGACACTGCTTTTATCCCAATTTAAAGATTTGCTGAATAGCCAATAATTACACTAAGAAATGTAACATCCACTGAGAAATGACACACATACACACACACACACACACACACACATTCTCCCAGTCCTGCTTTACAGTGTGATTCATGGTGTTGTCATTACTGGAGCAGACAGAGTGGTATTTAATGGGACTTCTCTATGGGCAATTTTTCACTGTTCAGCTCCTGGGGTCTAACACAGACTATAGGCAGAACACACATCTGAAGGTCAGTTAGCGCTAAAGACTCTGAAATATGAAGGAACCGATGAAATATTGACCTTCCTCAAAGTCAAAATAAACTCAATCCTAAATTAAAAATGTCGCCAACGTTACTAAAGAACGTGTGAGTGCTTCCTTTCAACTGCCACTCGGCAAAATAACAGCCGAGACAAGAAAAGGCTTTTTACGTGCAGACGAGTGTTTTCCTGTGAATGCGTAGCCGGCTAGGGAAGAGGCCTGTGAAAGCCTGGCTGCTGGCTGCTTCCAGAAGGATCCGTGGGCTTGTGTGTTTGAGCAGGGGCCATTGGGACACGTCACTGCCATCACAATGTTGACACAAGTGCTCCTTCGTGTGCTTTCAGCAGGGCGCCCTGAAAACTCGCACCTACCGGCAACGCTGACATCTTCCCAAGCCTTTCCCTCCTTCCTTTCCCTCTAGAACATTCTTCTTTTCACAGGACAGTGGCACATTCCTTTTCTGTCGTTTTCTGAGAGAGTGAGCTATGAAGTAATGCAGGGTAGAGGTGGGTTAAGGAATGAGGCCCAGAAAGACAAGGACTGGGGCCCCAGAGGGATTGGATTGGGGCCACAGAAAGCTGAGACTGGGGCCCCAGAAGGCTGGGACTGGGGCCCGGGCTGGAGGCCGTGCATAAGGGCCCTCTCCTTTTCTGACCCTATTTTAATGCAGGTCGCGGTCCTTCATCTCATCAGATGCCATCGCTGAATGAGAAATCACACAGAGGCATCCTGTCCCCTGGTCATCCGCCCTCCCTCCCGCCCATGCCGCCCAAGCCACACGCCTCAGCTCCGCTGGATTGGTTGCCAAGGGCATAGAGAGAGTGTGCGTATGTGTGTTCATGTGTACGTGGTGTGTGTGAGAGAAAGGACTTGAGAGAAAGTGTGTGGTCTGTGTCTAAAGCCCAGAGGCAAGATAGAGTTGATGCAAACAGACCAGCTAGTGCTCCGTTACTCCGTGCTCAAGTACAGCACGCCAATGCCAGTCGTATGGACACAAGCGGAAATCAGCGAATCGCAGTTCTGGTCCAGTTAGAGAAAGTCCACAGTAGGTAGCCCAACCGTGGCACTATAATCAATGACGAGCCCACATGCACTAGCAGCAACACACACAAACACAAAGTGATTCAATTGTCCACCCCTCTCATCTGGGAGCGTACAATGTCTTTCTCTCTCTCTCAGATCCTCCCCTTTAGACTCGCAGTAGAGTTTTAAAGGTAGCAATTATGCCAGAAAACACAGCTTGTTCATCTTTTTCTCTCAAGCGCTGGCAGCTTGAACCTGCAATTACAGCGCCCTGTCATGGAGAGGTGTCTGAAAGGGCACTGGAGGGACAGTCTGAGGGCTCCAAGCCTCCCCTGTCTTATACGACCTTTGTGGGTTTGACTTAAGAGTGTCTACTGGAAGCAGCATGGATGAAGGAAAATAGGTCTGTTCCAGAGCTGTGGTAGACGTCCAAACACTAGATTGGAACTCTGTGCTGTAAAGACACTAAAAACTACCCAGCAAGACGCACACGTCCCTTTGACACAGAAAGAGAGAGAGACGCGGGGGGGGGGGTATTTTAAGTGATGACAGGAAGGGGTGATTTATTATATAAATGTTCCAACCTCCGGCTGAATGAAGATGTTTAGACTGTGTGTGAGACATACGCAAAGTGTCTTAATGAGAACAAAACAAAGATCATCCATGGCACCCTGCCTCTCTCTCTCTGCCTCTCTCTCTCTCTTTCTCTCTAAGCCTCAGCCAAGCTATGCTCTTAATTACACCCAACCAACAGAACCAGCTTATATTACAAAGAGGTGGAGGGAAGGAGGGAGTTTAGAGGGAGGGGTGGAGGGAGATATGGAAGGAGGAATGAATAGAGGAACAGAGGATTTGATTTGAGGGATAAATGGAGGGCGGAAGGGATGGATAGAGAGATGGATAGAAGCAAGAGGGGGAGAGAGGGAGGGAGGGAGGATGGGGAGAGAGGGAGGGGAGCTCCACAATAGGGGAAATGAAATTCTTTAACTTTAATCACAACCTCTAGAACAACATGTTGTTTGTGTGAGTGTATGTGCGCCTGTCATAAGATGTTCCTTATGAGAGATAAATGGGCGGTGGTGGTGTTCTCCGACGGAACGAGACCTGTTCCTTCGTGACACATGCAACCCATTTTAGTCATAAGAACGCAGACTGAAAATGTACCGTATGTTCTACTGTTCCTCGCACGATCACTGATTTATTGATCAAATTCTGAGAACGGTTCATATCTATGCAAAGTCAAGATTTTTCTCCTTGGTCATTCCACCGAGGGCGATCTGAGCCTGGGCAAGTCCTTCCATATTCTCCTGTAATATACTTTCAGTGTTTCATCATTAAATTGGTCTTTCTGCTGAGTCCCAGTAGACAGGCTAGCTAGTTTGCATCTTGTCATTCTTGCTCGCTCTAAGGACATTCACCCAGTCCTTCACCTGAGTCAAGCTCTCTGCTTAAGAAGACTGAGATCTGCTGGAGGGGGAGACAGACATCTGTTTAATGTGGTTGTTTAATATGCTGCGCAGCACTGGCCTGTGTTTAACAACCCGCAGGTAAAGATGCTTACCTGTCACTTTTCATCTTTGGTGCATATGTGTGTGTGTCCGTCCATGTGTGCTATACACAAGCAACAGCTTGTCTGTCAGTCATACATCCGATTTGATGAGTCAGCACACACCTGTGTTTGTGCGTGCGTGCGTGCAGTAAACGAATAAGGTCTATCACAACAAAGCACCGAGACAAAGGACTCACGCAAAGCGCATGCAAACGCACACGCGCACACACAGCACATAGACACACACAGCACAAACACAGGCACACACACAGACACACACACACAGCACACAGACACACACACACAAACACAGACACACACACAGCACACACAGACACACACACAAACGCAGACAGCACACAGACACACACACAGCACACAAACAAACAAATACACACACACAGACACACACAGCCAGCCTGACTTCCCAGCTTTCAGAACTGGTATGACCGATGGGCTAGAGATAGCATTTCCAAACACAAACGCACATACACACACCTGAACACGCCCCTGTACACACCCCTGAACACACACCTGCACACACCCCTGAACACACACNCACGCACACACGCACGCACAATTTTGTTACACACACTTTTGGTATTGAGTTATGGACTACATTATGTTGACACTCCCGAGTTTGTGTTTGCATGTATTAAAGTATGTCAACAACAAACAGACACTAACCAATCAGTTAAATGACTTGGAAACACTCTATTTAACACAATGTACACCTTTCTGTTCAGGTCGAGTATGCTGAGAACCGAGGTGGGTGAGTGTGGTGTGAGGGCCACTACCGTTGTTAGTAAGCTTAATGGAACATAGCTGGGATCTGACACTGGCCTCCAGCACCATCTTATCACCCCTACCTGCATTAGAGCTTGAGAAAATGTATTCTTCCGGCAGAGCAATAAGTTTATGGTCTGTCCACGTCAAACAAGCCGTTCGGCTCTTGCGTCAGTCATCTCCTCCCTGGAGCCCCCCCCCCCCCCCCCCACGCTGTTCATCATCCACGGAAGAAATTAGACGCCTGCTCTAAAGGAACAAAACACACCTCTCTCCCACTCTCCTTCCTTTTTCTCCCACTGCCTGTCCTTCACACTGTCCCTCCCTTCCTCACTCTCTGCCTCTCCTTCACTCTCCCCCTCCATCTCTCGCTCCCTCTCTCTCTCTTAATTCACAATCTATTCCCATCTCTCACTTTCCGCCTTACCCTCTTTCTCTAAACTGAACACTGTCTCTTTGTGCTAGGCACGATCACTTCAAATCCACAAGACAAGGGCAGAGCGAGGGCGGGGCCGACGGAGGGAGGGAGAAGGGGGGAAGAGCGAGGGAGGGGGAGGAGAGGGAGCGAGGGGGGTGGAGGGATTACCGGTGGCAGGGGGGCGTAAGCGAAGTCGAGGGAGGTGGGGGGAGAGCGAGGGAAGCAGAGGATAGATGGAGGGATCGCCAAGACGTTGCGCAACACTCCTCGCCCTCTCCAACTGGAAGAATCATCGTTCAGCTCGAAAACAAGCCGACATCTTTCCAATTGCGTTGGCACAGAGGTCAGGGGCTTAGCGACAGAGAAGCAGCCTCCAGGATATCACAGGCCTTTCATCACACGCTAGAGAAAAACCTACAGGCCTCAAGAATCCTGATTCCTGTTTGGATGGTTCTTTTTACAGAGCCCTCACCCCCCCCACTCCCCCCCCCACCCCCCCGAACACACGTCTCGGCGCTACACGAACAAACGAAACTAGCAGAACATGGAGGGAAGCCAGCCTCAAAGCAACAGTCCAGACAGAACACTCTCAAATTCAGTCAACAACAATCAGCGCTTAGGGGAATAATACACATTCTGTCCCAGCTACGAAGGTAAATGCCAGAATGCCTGTCTGGTTGGTCTGGTCTGGTTTGGTCTGGTCTGCCTGAATCTGAGGTACACTTCAAGAAAAAGCCCAGAGTTGTCTTAGCTGCAGCACAAGTCCCACACCCACACACAGGCCTTGTCGTCTGTGTGTGATGTGCGCGTATCGGTGTGTGTGAGAGGGAGTGCGGGTGAGCGTGCACGTGTGCGTGCGAGGCATGGCGAGGCCTATTAAAAGGGAGCCCGAGGAGAGGGCTTTCACTGGGGCATCCACAGGGGGGAGGGGGGGGGCCGGGAGGAGGGGGGCCGGGCGGAGGGGGGCTTTTGTGTGCCACAGCCCCGTCCTGAGAGATGGAATTAGAGTCTTTCTCCGCTTCTCTGCTGGAAGACTCTCACCAGGAGAGACCCTGCCTTAATTAGACCATGTCTGCAGCGGGAAGGCGGGAGGGAAAGAGGGAGCCGTGGAGGAACACGAAATACAGGCAATGGAGGACCAGGAGAGAGAGAGAGAGAGAGAGAGAGAGAGAGAGAGAGAGACAGAGAGAGAGAGAGGGAGAGAGACAGAGAGAGACAGAGAGTGTGTGTGTTAGGGAGAGAGAGACAGAGAGAGAGAGAGAGAGAGGGAGAGGGAGAGGGAGAAGGAGAGAGAGATAGAGTTTGCACAGTGCAGGGAGGCTATGAGGGTGTGATTGCTAGTGACAGGAGTCCGGGGTTTAGCCAGACGTGTCAGCGGTAGACAACTGCTCTGGAGAATACTAACAATGGCATAAACACACTACACAGACCCAATGTCAAAAACACTTACAAAGAATGAAGTAGGCCTTTTGATTCACCTCTCGTCTCTCTCGGGAGAATTCCCCGCCCGGACCGGAGGCTAAGCAGAGCCAGAGGAGGCCAGTGTTACGATCCTAATCAAACGGCACGAGGTACACAAATATTTACTGGCACAATGAATCATCAGAGCATTATCTCCAAATATAGAGCACGCTAATATTGATGACTGCGCTTAACCTCAAACTGGGATGAATCAGAAGCAACGGAAATATTTGTCAAAGTCAATGAGCCCACGACTGTCCTCTCTGTGATTGGATAAGGTACTGGATTAATGAACAAGATCAACAGTGTGCTCTTTGTCTCCTGATCCTGATTGGTTGTAACAGGACGGAGTGCCGAGGCTGATAAACAAGTCTATTTCAGGCTGGGCTTCTCCTTGCTTACATCGCTAGCAGGGAGGTCTTTAAGACCGCTTGGAAAATAGCAAATAGATCAGTCCGCATCAGAAACCGATCGCGAGGCATCACAAGACTGAGGTATCCCAGAGCTGACCTGGGTCAACACGCACGCGCGTACACACGCTCACATATACACACTGACAGACACACTCTTCCAACAGAGTCCATCCCCCCCTCCCTCGTGCGAGGAGCGCCCCATCACCGGCTATATTTGGTGTCCCTCCGGTGTCTTAACCCTGCTGTTAGCCACGTTCCACCTGATTACTCTGATCGCTCACATCTGACAGACCTCCACCCAGACCTGCCTGATCTACACACACACGCGCGCACACGTACGCACACACCCACGCACACACGCACGCACAAGTCAACAAATTGGCATTGTAGCATCTGCTCGGTTGCAGATGGATCACACGCGAGCAGGTTGAACTGTTCAAAGTATGGCACAGTCATGCACATGCTCAGTGCCGACTGGTCAAACAGTTCTACTCGATCAAGACTTCAAAGCAAAACATCGGGCGACGCAGAGACACAGAACAGCAATACCAACCCCGCCTTCATCAAGACAAAAACATGCACGCGCACGCACACACCCCCTCAGGTCAGGGGTCAGGAATTAGAATAGCAAGTCTTTGATCTGAAACCCAGCAAGACAGCAACACAGAACGCACTTTCTCTCTCTTTTATGCCCAAACTAACACACACTCACAGATACACACACACACACACTCACAGATGCAGACACACTCACAGACACACACACACTCACAGATACACAGCCCAACGAGCTGGAAACTCCATGGGGGGGGCATTACCATGCCAACGGGCTAGTGCCACTCAGCCGTAAGAGTAAATAATAGGATCTCGAGATCAAATCTCACACTTGCGCGCGCACACACACAAAAAACACACACACACACACACAAGGGAAAACGTTACATCAAAGAATATCAGTACTATCATGCCTCTAAACAAGTCCCAAAGGGAACATCAGTTCCTCACAAACGTGTCCTTTTTCTTTGTTTGGCTGTCAAAACACAAAACACAATGGAAGAAGACCGGGCCCTACCTGTCGTGGTAGGTCTGGGTGTGTGTTTATTTTGTACATGTACCTGCTGACTAGTCGGTATGTTGGAGAAGATAGTTGCAGTTTGACTAGTATCAAACATTCCGTCTCCCGGAAGCCCCGATTCTCCCGCATTTTAATAGCGACTTGCAGATCGTACACGAAATTCCGGATTTTTTTGGTTTGTTTGTTGTCATGTGGGAATTTCATGGTTACATCAAGATTAACGTTAGACGTGTCTGAACAAACCGAGAGAATGAGTAACACCATGCCTGGTAGGTTCGTAGAATAAAGACCTAACTCTTAAGTCACCCAAACTAAGTTAGTCTAACTCGAACATTGATAACCCATTAGAACAGCGAGCCGTGATAACGGTTTCAGATCAGGTCACCGATGTCGGTACAACTAAAGTAATTTTCCGGGATAGTACAACACCTGCTCGACCTGTATTAAAATGCTATTATTTCAACAGTTTACCGTTTCCTAAGTAATCGACCCCAAATGAGGCCATCGTCGGTTTTTAAGATGCATCGTGCGGTGGGGATGAGAAGACGACAAGAATAACGCTCTGAAATTACCTAAAGTAGACGGATAATAATTTATTTGAAAACAATAATAGCAGCGAGGAGGGAGTTTAACTTCAGTAAATAGACAGCTATATCACATTCGGGTTGTGATCAGAAAGGCCAAGTCTGTAGCTTGCTGCTGGTGTAACAAGCTAGCTGCTGCTACTAGTAAAGTAGCTGTTGTTTAATGGGATCAAATCAGCGATTAAATGTTTTGAACTTTAATAAGTATTGAATACCTATTGGAATTGAAATACAAAGACTTTATTGTACAGTAAATTTCAGATCCCCCCAAATTTAATGAAGCGTCAGCAATTCAAACAAAACAAAATTCAAGGTTCTCAGATTAAGCTAGATATATTTATTTTCTGCTCGATTTTTTGTATTCGGTGGTGTTTACATTTCAAAAAGCATTCAATGTCTTTAAAAACGAAAACCATTTTGTCGAAGATTTGTTTCCATATTGATTATTCTCAAACGCTATTTATTGGGAAAAAAGTATATAAATTCCATGGAACGTGACCAACAAAATTGCAAGCAAGTGACGCACTCAATTGTTTATTACGTTTAAAAACCTGACATTCCAAAGACGTCTATAAAAATGTGGTTCAGTGCGTTTTGAGGTTATTTGTTTGTGTTTAGTCGTAAGAGTGATGGGCATGTTTTGGCAGGAAGTCGAAATGGATCAACACTTCTAACGGGACTCCACTGTGCATAAAGGCAAAGTGTGCAAGTCATAAACTAGCCTGCATTTGGGTAATAAGATGAGTGATGTAAACCAGTGCTCAATAAAAACTACGACCATGTGAACAGTTGGATCAGCTTGTCCGTTTGTCATTGTTAGATTCTGAATGCCCCACCTCTACCATCCACTTCTCTTTCGTCCTTCCCCTTGTCTTTTTTCCTTGCTCTTCCTCACTTCATTGATTGTAACTTCCTGTATGGTCTCCCTGACCTGCCTGTTGCTAGCGTGTTGTTGTCCCAGCACATGTTCCTTGTGGTTCATTACCAAGACACAGCTCAGCTGGAAACACACTACATCTATGACTGCCTCTAAACAGAGAGAGAAAAAGAGGGAGCGAGGGGGGAAAGTAAGTGAGACACGCACGCTTGTTTCTCAGAGTACTTCTCTCCTGCAAATCTGTCTCCGCAAATCATAACAATTGACACTGACTGTGTGGAAATTGTCTCGATAAAATCCTAACCAGCAATCTTCAGCCTCCCGACCACACAGACGGCCGGGTCTCACCGCCCCAGAGACGTGTGGCTGTGGTTAGGCCCAGGTGTACACAAACAAAACTCAGTCAAGTGCTTCTTCCCTCAAGTGTTAGGATCTGATTCTGCCCTGGGGACAGACATCTCTCTGCTCGCATAATGAAAGACGTCTACATGGGCCAAAGATGCCGGCAAAAGCCTCATATCTCTTTCCAACCTGCCCGGCTTCAGACTTGCTGCTTCGCCCCAGCCTGTCTGAAGCCCTCTTTCAACCTAGTCCAGCTCACCCCAAGCCCAGTCCTGCTCAGCCTGGGCCCAGTCCTGCTCAGCCCAGGCCCAGTTCTCAACCCCCACCCAACGTCCTTTAACAAAAGACCATTCACAGGGGTGTAATCCATGCCTGTACATATAAGGACCGAGGGACAATACCTGCCTTCTCCTCTGGCAACAAAAACACCTATTGTCTCTCTGTACAAAAGAGCTGATCCACTGTGTACATATACACTGTGTCCATTCAGCAGATGGAGCAAGCCAGCATGAAGGAGTTAAGGGGAATCTGGAGACATATAAACATAATGAGAATATGGATGAAAATATATTAATAGGTCTGAAAAGGCTAATCAAAGACAGAAAGCTCTGACTTTCTTTTTCTTTCGGACTTTTTCCCCCATTTCGGTCGGAAAGTAGCGTTACAGAAGTTTCAGTTCGATAAAAATGTCTTCATTTATTTTGATATTTCATTTTGTTTACCGTATTCTATAACTGCACACAGAGTTACCTGACCACTTAAATGCCTTTGGAAGCGATACGTTTCTCCATTTAAACGTGTTGACTAATAAGGAATGTTTACTAAGTATTCTGTTGTTGAGTGGATTAACTATTGGTTAGAATCATTTTTGTATTCAACTGTCAGACCAAACAGGCCAAATAAGATTTCACCTTCAGTCGTCATCCAGTCTTTAACACTACGCAAGCGTTTTATGTGAAGATCATGGAGGATTAAACCAGATGGACTGAGTCCAGCCTCCTTTTGAATGTACCAGTATGTGTCCACTGACTGAATGCATCTCTGTCTCCTCAGCCAGGCACACTGCCACTGTTGACCCCATAGAACGGACTCTGGAAGAACATACCTCTCTTTCTCCCGCTGTCGCTTTCCCCTCTCTCGCATTAACTCTTCTCCCTCCCCTCGCTCGCTCTCTCTCGCTCTCTCTCTCCCCTCTCTTCCTCTCTCGCTCGCCCTGTCTCTTTTACTTCTGCTCTGGCAGCGTCAGCCTCCACCACCCCGTGCCAGCAGGCATAACCTACCCTGGCGCTCTGGCACGGGATAAATGCAAATGCAGAGAAACGTGGGCCTGATAGAGTGAAGCAGAGGGAGGGGGATGGGGAGGGGGAGAAGAAACGAGAGGCAAACTGAGAGATAGAAAAAGAAGATGAGGAAGAGATGATGATTTGATGCTGAAACCTGACCCTCTTCTCCCCAGCACAGCACACACATGGAGAGCAGTTTAGGAGTCTTCACCCCCACCCTCCAACTCCACCCCTCCAACCTCCAACCACCCCCCATCCCCACCCCCCATCCCCCCACATTCCAAGGTGTCTGGAGGAAAGATCTTAGCGCCACCTTCCGCCGTAGTTGCCTAACCACACTGCCAATCTCTGCTCATATATTTGAAGAGCACCACCTCCGGATGACCAAGCAGTCCCATATACGGCCCCCTGCTGGGGCTCCCTAAACCGGGCAGGCCAGACTAGGGCAGATGGCCGCAGTGGTGGAGGATAGGTGGAGGATAGATGTTGTCTGCGGTCATGTGTTCTCTGGCAGGGTCTGACAGAACAGCTGACTCAGCAACACAACCTCTCTGCTCTCGTTGCTGTGTCACAATAGACACAAAGACAAAATCACACACACACACAGCCCCCCTGAGTCGCCCCCCCACAGAAACAGAAAGGAACAGCACCACAGCAGGTTGACAACAAAGAGACAGGGGACTTAATTCACTACAGACACAATGCTGGGACCACCCCCTGGACTACCGCAGAATCTAAGCACGTGGACGCACACCCAAACACACACAGCTTAGTCATGACCAGCTCTGCTGCCTCAGCTCCTATCCACTGTTCACACTTGCAGGTGTTGACATGCTTGATAATCACCAGCTGCTCCCTCATGTCATGGCCTCTCTTTTGTACTGGGGAGTAACTGGAACTGGCCTGCCTTCCCTCCCTGCGTTGCTGCCCCCCCCTCCTCGCCCCCCTCGCCCTCCCCCCCTCTCTCTCTCTCCCCGATACTGCCAGCAACCCACAATTAAGCAAACGGATTGTTAATTAGTCCCCATGGTTAACGGGGCTGTAGGAGTTAATCAGACCAGACGGATGGAACGATGAAGAGGAGGAGTCGATGAAGAGGAGGAGTCGATGAAGCGCAGTTCAAACACACTGACCCGCATAAACACTTGTAAACACGAAGTTCGGATCCATACACACACACACACACACACAGTTTAGATCTACACAAACAAACACAGAGTTTAGATCCACAGTAACACACACGCACACACAGTTTGGCTACACACACAGGCATGTCCATGTACAAGACGGGAGGTTTGTAGAAACTGGAGCAGAAAGCATGCGGGGATCAGGAATGCAAGCAAGTTGCTCAGACCTTTCATAACTAAAGGTGAGCGTCTCTTCAGACAGAAAAGTGTGTGAGAGAGAGTGTAGATGATAGTCCTGGCTGGTTAACTTCAGAGGGGTGTCCGTGGGCAGAGGGGAACAAATTGCTGGATTTTTCTACCGCCAAATACCCATGTGCTGAGAGGTGCCACTGATCAAAAGCACAGATCTGACACATCGCGGCAATACGGCTGGAAAGACAGGCTTTGGGTCTCTCACGCCCATCCATTTACAGCTCCCAAATAGCCCTCTCTAAAGCCTACATTTCAATCCTTCTATCCTGGTCGGCGACAAACTGCGCCATCATGTCCCAACTCTCACTGAGCTGGAGGGAACGAGGATGAAGGGAGAACGTCTCTGTGGAACAAACGCCTTACAGCACCTCGGTACAGAGAATAATGACTTGCAGATTTGGTTTGTTTGGATGTGTGGTTTGCTCGTGGTTTGGCCCTGTCTTCTCAGCTTGCCCAGAAGATGGCAGTTTTCAGCTCGCATCACAGGAAGACGACAAAAATGAGTGTACCATGGAAGGGATTCTGTTCGTGTTTGTGTGAAGCAGCCATTGCAGTGAGGTTCTCCAGAAACCTTATGATCATTAGCAACTGGCCAAGCATGTGTTTGCTTGTGACTACTTTGTTCCGTCGCTATTCTGTGTGGATTGTTTACCAGAAAAGGTCAAATGTACTCCGCATGACCAGTTTCTGTAAACATCTCGTGCTGCATGGAGCGACGACATTTGTCTTGAGCACAGATCACCCATGATGAAGAGACACAGGGTGCAGAGAGAGGAGGATGAGAGGACACCATGAAATAAGAGGAACCCTTTTCCCCTGGGACATTTATTCTTTGGTCTTTTTTTTCCCTCCTCAGGAAAATAACGGCCTTCTTGATGTTCTGCTGACACCATAACTTCTCTCCACGTCTCTCTTCACCTCTCTCCCTCTCCACCTCTCTGTAGACCTTTCTCCACACCTTTCTCTCTCCACCTCCCTCTCCACCTTTCTCCACACCTCTCTCTCTCCACCTCTCTATCTACCTCTCTCTCCACCTCCCTCTCCATCTCTCTACAACTTTCTCCACACCTCTCTCTCTCTCTTTCCATCTCTCTCCACCTTTCACCACACCTTTCCACCTCTCTATCTATCTCTCTCCACCTTTCACCACACCTCTGTCTTTCCACCCCTCTCTCCACCTCTCTCTCCACAGCTCTCCCTACCTCTCTCTCTCTCCACTCCTCCTTCCTCTGCTTACCAGGAAGGACTGAGGTGTGGAGGAGGGCCAGGGAACAGCCGGATGAAGGGAAATGTTGTTTGTGTTTGTCCGCTGTGTTCAGGTGGTCATCTCGATGTGATCAGACTGAAAGAGGAACAGGATGAGCCCCCGGGAAGAGATCACAAGAGGGTCAAGGAAGCTGAGCTGATAACATCTAGCTGGAGCCAGCACACACACACACACCTACAGCACACACACACACACACACCTACAGCACACACACACCTACAGCACACACACCTACATCACACACCTACAGCACACACACACCTACAGCACACACACACACCTACAGCACACACACCTACATCACACACACACACCTACAGCACACACACCTACATCACACACACATTTACATCACACACACACACATCTACAGCACACACACACACCTACAGCACACACATCTACATCACACACACACCTACAGCACACACACCTACATCACAGACACACCTACAGCACACACACACACGCCTACAGCACGCACACATACACACACACACACACACACCTACAGCATACACATATCAGGGGCAGTGTTTCTAGGATAAGGACATAGGCCACCAGTAAGGCCACCAGTATCTGTAAAAAGTATTTACCATGTAAGACAACAAGGCTGATTACAATAACACTCTAGGATCCTAAGGCCGCCTCCAGTGTTGAAATGGTCGACAGTGCAAATGTTAATGAACATCTAAAATGTCAAGGATATGATTCATAATGTAGGACACATTGAGTTACATGTTTGACATTTCATATTACATTTTTCCAGGCCATGAGTTATGTTGTTGCATTGAATATTTTCTGAACAAATAACCCCTCCAGCCACAAGTATGTATGTGTGTGTGGGGGTAGGTGGAGCAAAATGTCCTTACCAGTGCACTCAAATGTACTGCAGTTTCATATTCACTACCGGCAGCAGCAAACTTTCAACCAATCTTTTATAAACCACTTATCCACAAATGGATTCATTTGACCCTCCATCCAGTTCTTTAATCAGGTTCCAGTCCTTCATTAGGATGATTACTCAGAGACCAAGATGAGGATGACCACTGCAGATTTAATTAGAAAGTCTCTCTATGATCTGTTGCTGCACTCGGCACGCACACACACATACACATATACACTCAGACACACACACACACACACACACACACATAAACACACAGACACACACACACATGCACATATACACATATACACACATCCACACACATATACACACATACACATATACACACACACACCTACACACATACACGTATCCACACATACACACATACGCATATACACACATACACACACACATACACGCACATCCATGCATATACACAATTCAGTTAGACCAGTCACATGTACTAAATAATAAGCTTGCATCAAAGAAGAGAGGAAGTGATCTGTCTATGCAAACTCATGAAGATGAAGGTGTCGCCAATCTAACCCCGCCCCTCACCAATTCTTTATTTGCTCTATAATATGCACAATTTATAGGGTGCAAAGTCAGAGCTAAACTGAATTGAAAACTTCTAAAAGCATCTGCTAGTGGTTGAATTCGCCAGTTGATTGTCTTTTCCACTAGATGGCACTGCAATCGTACATGAATGGCTAGGGACAATGTTTACATGTATTATCAGTACCACATGGCAATGTCCACCAATAGCAGTGCCACCTCTTGTCCTTGGACAGGGTTTAAGATACACATCACATAACCAGTGCTGTAGTACAACATGCTCTGAGAGAGTCACAGACCTCTTAGTGCTCTTTAAGGAAGACCTGAGACAAGCTAGCGAAGGGCGCACGGATGGGACAATAGACACATCAGTTTGAAAATGAAAACACGCTGGCTCCATTTTCTCTTTTAACAACTACAAATAAATCAGACAAGAACCGCGGCCATCCAGACCGAGCGAGCCTCGCTAGTTATTACCAACCTGGCGGGTTAGCTCCCAATCGATTCTCCGTCAGCCCTGTGAAACTGTAACCTAAGGACCTTCCACCTCCCTCCACTGAGATAACAGCCAAGCTCTCTTATCCAGCACACCCAGCACCACAGAGCACAGCCAGGGGAGGGCAGAGGCTCCCTAATTGGAACATGTAAGGACCTACCCTCAATCTTTTATATTTCTCTTTATCAACCTGCTTCTGAGAACCGTTTTAATCTGGTTCCCAGCCCTTCCCAATCTCTTGTAGTGGCCCTAGGACTCCAACGCCACAACGATTCTGATGACTACGACTACGACCTTGAGCTTCTAGAAGAAGTCAAGAGGTTTGCCTCTACAGGGGAGAAGGGGGGGAGGGGAGAGGACGTGGGAGCAAGGAAGGAGGATAATTAGAAAGGAGTTGGAGAGGAGGAGCTGGGGTTGGAGGGCCTTGTGAGCCGGGGAGAGAGCGAGACAGCAGCCGTCGCTGGTCTGGAGAGCAGAGCAGGCGTTCAGCTGCGTCGTTCCCTGCTAATTAACGTCCTGGTTTTATTAGCTGCGCCCTGGGGGGTGGAGGTGGGGGGTCTCCTCTGCCTCACAGCTGAGCAGCAACGCGCAAAATAAACCCACATCAGTGTTATGGCCGGAGAGAGCGAGTGGCAAGGTGATAATAAAGCAGAGGCAGTCGTGTTTGAGCGACTTGAGCCCCCCCCCCACACACACATACCCCAACCCCCCCTCCACCCCTCCACCCCCCATGTTGAGATCATTACCGGCCCAGTGAACTCCAGCAGTCACATGGCCCTCTGCTCGTCTGTAGCCTCCTGATTGAGCTGCTCTCCCTGACATGCATGAGAAGACGCACCTTTCACACGCACGCA
The DNA here is from genome assembly GCA_036571765.1 of Plecoglossus altivelis. Taxonomy (NCBI): domain Eukaryota; kingdom Metazoa; phylum Chordata; class Actinopteri; order Osmeriformes; family Plecoglossidae; genus Plecoglossus; species Plecoglossus altivelis. Next base: position 4,651,253 of record BROE01000013.1, read on the forward strand.
CGCACGTGCAAAAAAACACAGAAATACACACACACACACGCAAAGAAACACACAGAAGTACACACACATGCAAAGAAACACACAAAAATACACAGACAAACAAATACAGACACACACAAAGAAACACACGCATACCAAGACTGACACACACACAAAGAAACACACAAATACACACACACCTGCAAAGAAACACACACAAACACAGAGACACAATGTAAGTGGCATGGCTTGATTAAAGGTGTAAATATACACTTTTAAGGTTTATATACTCCTTTAAGGTTTATATATACAATCCTCTTTCAGGGAGATTTATTGCATGAAACGTATCAATGTGATCAACTGCAGCAAAGGTTATATTAATCATCATAACAGAGCATTGTAGACTCTCAGAATCTGTGGTCTCTAAATATATATACTTTAATAAAAAACTATATGGAGTCATCTATTTTGTCCAGTGAACTAAGAAACAGGGGGTCCATTGAGGTCCATTCTTGATCACAGAAATTGAAAGCCATCATTTCCCTCTTCACTTCTCGTATTACTAATGAACATAGAGGTAGGTACCCTGGCCAACTGCTATTAGGTTGTTACAAGAAGAACACTTCCTTAACAACTCAAGTTTCAACAAGAGAACATTTTCAACAAGTGAATCAAAATCCAGCCCCCTGAATTTATCGATGGCAACAGGCGAACAATGCCACATGATTTCACATTGCAAAAGCGTATATTTGATCGTAGATTTGATCGTATGAACACATATTTAAAGAATCTCTGCTGTCCTGTTCAACGACACAATTTAGTCAACACGTGAGTTTGACCTGAAATTGCTGATACAGTGACACAAAACAGTGTTGCAGTGTTGCGTTGTGATTGATCAGTCTTCTGACTGTTCTAACATTGTGTTGTTCATCCTCTGGCAGCCATATTGTTCGTGATCTGAGAGTCTCCTTCAAAGGCCACGTTGTCATAGTGATGCAGGTCCTGGTGCCTCTCAAGTTCCGGGGTCGCCGTGTTAGTCAGAGGAACCTCGTAGAGATGCTCTTGCCCAGACACCGTTACCACGGTGACATCTGGTGGCGAGTCGTTCTCCTCCTCAGCATCCACTCCCAGAGCCTTCAGAATGTCACACTTGCACATGGGACAGGTCCTCTTCTCCAGCAGCCAAGGCTCGATGCACGACTTGTGGTAGAAGTGTCCACAGGTGAGAACAGTCACCACATCACCTGGCTTGTAGGACTCGATGCACACGGCACAGGAGTGGGAGTCGGACCTGATCTCTTCGTCATCACGTTTCAACGTGCGCACTTCTAACCGACCAATGGCTTTCTTCGCCTCCGACTTGAGGCGTAACTCTGCGCGTCGCTGCGCCCGGTGGCTGTGGAGGCGGTGGGCAGACACGAAGATGAAGTAGCCAATGGAAGCTGCCGTTACTATGAAGAATGAGATGGACAGGAAGTACAGCCAATAGGTGTCCATCCAGGGTCCGTGAGCGCTGCCTACATCGATGGCCATCCTCACCTCAATGCTCTTGTTCACGAGGGCGGCCAAGTCCTTGCCCAGGAGGTTCCCAATCATGACGGCCACGATGTCTTCGGCGTCTTTGTGCGCCATGTCGCTGGTACCGTTCCCCGTGCCGTCCAGGTTGTAGATCACAACACCTTTCGCCCCCTGCCGCTTGGCCGCATTGATCTTGTCACTGAAGCTACACTCTCCTCGCTTGACCAGAGCGATCCAGGGAACAGAGTTGTTGGGGCTGTAGACAGGATCCCGTCCACAGCCAAGAGGGTCAGAGGTGGGCAGGACCACGATGCCTGAAGCCGAAAGCAGGGGAGAATCGCGACCGTACACCCCGCACTCGCACATGAGCTTAGCGGTCCGGTTGTCCATTCTGTACGAGACTTGCACGAACGCGGTCCAGAACAAAATGGCCCCTGAGCACTGAATAAGCGCCGACGACAAGACCAGAGAGAAGAGATAAACCTCTACCTTCTTATACATGATAGAGATCTTCAACAGAACCGCATACAAGTCGCCTTTTAGAGTTCCTTTAAGTGTTAGTCTATCGTAGATTCCACTTGCTCGATGGATCGAGACCCTGTGCTCAGAAAGCTGCCACTCTCTACCTGCTGTTGATGGTAATTAGATCGGAGTCTTTGGTAACACAACACTGGCTGTGCGTCAGCTACCAACCTCTTCTTATCTTACTGGACCTTGATCGCTAGTTAAACCAACATTCTACTAAAGGGCTTGGTGCTGGATTGACACAAGTTCACACACACCCCATGCCTGCAGTCTGTAGCAATGCTGAGCGAGAACGCCAAAAGAAAATCTGATAAGTGGCTGACATGATAAGGGGTTCCAAGGGCAAGGTAACAAAGCACACCTGTTATGAAACTATTGGTTTTAGATCTGTCGTGCTTGCGACGGATACGCCCAGTTTTCCGTGATCTCCTTCTTCCTTATGACCGTTACGGTCAGTAATCAGCATGTTGTTTTGTCAGTTAAAATGTGCAGGTTTCCGTAATGTCATGCTGAATTCGCATTCTTCCTGGTGTTTTACCCAAACGTGTGGCTGGAGCAACGTGTTGTTTTTCTACATGGTATACCAGACAGATGGGCAGTAACACAAGCGCACACTTCAGATAACTTCTCTTGAGTTTGTGCGACTGGTACATCTTAACAGTGGTTTTGGATCAAGTAAAAAAAGAAAATAGAAAAGAATGGCTAAAACAAATAGCAGGTTTAACAAATATTTTGTTATTTCAGAACCCAAAATAGCATACTTCTCAACCAAATGACGTGGGCTTCTTTTTACTACTGTAAGACACAACATGCACCATGCATAATATGTGGATATTTACACATGAGAAAGCCAGTCTATACCTCAAACCAGGCAACTTCCAAAGAATTTGCTGTTGACATGAAGTTGGACAACGCAGGGCTTAACATGGAAACAGTTACACTGAAACACAACACGATGGAAAACGGATCCTGAAAATGATACTTATGACCAGAGGACCGGCCTATTGGTCAGTTTAGAGGACTTACTGGAGGTGGTTTGTTTAGTTCCCTTGGTGTGCGGTACGTTTGGTAGTCTAGGGTAGAGCATCATACCTCACCTGCTGTACGTTTGGTAGTCTAGGGTAGAGCATCATACCTCACCTGCTGTACGTTTAGTAGTCTAGGGTAGAGCATCATACCTCACCTGCTGTACGTTTGGTAGTCTAGGGTAGAGCATCATACCTCACCTGCTGTGCGTTTAGTAGTCTAGGGTAGAGCATCATACCTCACCTGCTGTACGTTTAGCAGTCTAGGGTAGAGCATCATACCTCACCTGCTGTACATTTAGTAGTCTAGGGTAGAGCATCATACCTCACCTGCGGTACGTTTGGTAGTCTAGGGTAGAGCATCATACCTCACCTGCTGTACGTTTGGTAGTCTAGGGTAGAGCATCATACCTCACCTGCTGTACGTTTAGCTAAAGTCAATGCCAAGTCCACACCAAAAAAACCAAGCATGGTTTAATGTTAAAAGAAACTGCAATTCAGAATGGTAAAGATCCCAAACTTCAATATTCTTCACTGATGTCGTGCTTTTCGCAAATGCGAAAAAAAAGTTTTTTTTTGCTGTAGACATCATGAGCACAGAGTTGTACAATGCTGCCTCAGCTACCAGACATGATATGGGTACTCTCAATGTAACACATAGGACAACATCCCATTTGACATAGCCTCTGGTCTATGTATTCTGCCAAAATATACACAGCAGTCTTGACAATGTTTCCCCTGATTCACCCAGTAAGTCAGGTTTAAGTAAAGTATAATGAGTGTGCCATTAGCCTACATCTAAACAGCTAACATTGAAAGTCAGACTGTAATTAGCTGTCTAATTTGAATACACATATTTTGATATTGAGGTTGGCTTGGCCTACTAAAACGGTAAAGTACACAGCAGAATATAGAAATATTATAAGAACTTGTGATTGTGTTTATCTGCATATCATGAAGTCATACTTAAGTTGGATCTTGAACTACTGATACAGAACAGTGTTGCGTTGTGATTGAACACAGTCCGCTGATTGTTGTGTTCATCCTCTGGCAGCCATATTGTTTATGATATGAGAGTCTCCTTCAAAGGCCACGTTGTCATAGTGATGCAGGTCCTGGTGCCTCTCAAGTTCCGGGGTCGCCGCGTTTGGCAGCGGCTCGTCCCCAGACACCGTTACCACGGTGACATCTGGTGGCGAATCAGGTGACCGTTCCCTCTCCTCCTCAGAATCCACTCCCAGAGCCTTGAGAATGTCACACTTGCACATGGGACAGGTCCTCTTGTCCAGCAGCCAAGGCTCGATACACGCCTTGTGGTAGAAGTGTCCACAGGTGAGAACAGTCACCACATCACCTGGCTTGTAGGACTCGATGCACACGGCACAGGAGTGGGAGTCGGACTTGGTCTCTTCGTCATCTCGTTTCAACGTGCGCACTTCTAACCGACCAATGGCTTTCTTCGCCTCCGACTTGAGTCGTAACTCTGTGTGTCGCTGCCCCCAGAGACCACGGAGGCTTTGGGCGGAGACAAAGATAAAGTAGCCAATAGAAGCAGCCAATACTACAAAGAATGATACGGACAGGAAGTAGAGTGTACAGGTGTCCAGAACCCAGAGCTTGTAATGTTTACCAACCTCGATAATCATGGTTACCTCAACGCCACTCTGCACGAGGTTGACGACGTCCATGCCCATAACGTTACCAATCATGATGGCCACGATGCCTTGGGCTTCTTGATGTGCCATGTCAATGTTTCCTGTGTTATCCAGGTTATAGACTACCACCCCGTCCGCCCCCTGTCGCTTGGCAGCATTGATCTTGTCACTGAAGCTACAGTTCCCTCTCTTGACCAGAGCGATCCAGGGAACAGAGTTGTTGGGGCTGTAGACAGGATCACTTCCACAGCCAAGAGGGTCAGCGGTGGGCAAGACCACAATGCCTGAAGCTGTAAGCCGGGGAGAATCACGACCGTACACCCCGCACTCGCAAAGGTGATTGACGGTCTGGTTGTCTATGATATCCATGTAGGAGACTTCCACATGGGCCGTCCAGAACATGATAACCCCAGAACACTGAAGAACCGACGACAACAAGACCAGAGAGAAGAGATAAACCTCTACCTTCTTATACATGATAGAGATCTTCAACAGAACCGCATACAAGTCGCCTTTTAGAGTTCCTTTAGGTGGTAGTCTATCGTAGATTCCACTTGCTCGATGGATCGAGACCCTGTGCTCAGAAAGCTGCCACTCTCTACCTGCTGTTGATGGTAATTAGATCGGAGTCTTTGGTAACACAACACTGGCTGTGCGTCAGCTACCAACCTCTTCTTATCTTACTGGAGTTTTCAATACTGTAATGGTAGATTCTCATCCTCTCTGGTCTTTACACAGAGCTATTGTTGAGACTGCATGCAGCTTCAACTGCAGCACATACATGCACAATTACGCAAACACACGTTTCAGAAAACCTATTTTGAGTGTTTTCTGGTTCATGTTGCCAGTGTATTTTGATTGGGTAAAAAACTACTATATATACTAAACCTTTATAACAAATATTTTCATTTCTTCGGTGCCTATAAAATACCATTCTTAGATAGAATTATAGACTTATAAGACACACATTAAATACTTACAAAGAGGTGGGCCTCTTTCTGTTCAGACACAGCATGTGCCACACTGAGGAACTTACTACATTTCAGAAAGCAAGCAAGCTACACTCAACTTTTTTTTAAACACATGCTAACTTCTAAAATAAATGGTTTTGGACATCAAGTTGGCCAATTCAGAAGCTATCCATCTCGGAAACAGTTATGCTGTAACTCTACAAGATTAACCAACACTGGCACCTACTGGTCAATTTAGAGGCGTTCAAGTTAATGCAGTCGTACAGGTGTGTTGATAACAGAGCAAGGGACATTCTCCTAGATGTCTAACCATAACGAGCGATCTGGTCAAGCCAAGAATGTCTTACCACAGCAGCAATATGTCTAGCTAGACTAGCAGTCGATGCCTTTACAAAAGTCTTTACAAAACCACATTTGCTTAGAAATAAATTCACATTTCTAATTTAATGAGGTGATTTCAAACCCAAACTCGGTGGTGTTTAATTGCCAGTATTGTGTAGTCACCGATTTACTTGAACACAATTAATACTTAAGATTATTTTTTAACCTTAATACTATTAACGTAATACAAATACAAATGCTTTGTATTTGATGACACAAAGCAGTTCATGTGTTCTGGATTTCCACCTCACGGGGGCATTATAATCAAGCCTAATGCTGATTTCAACTTCCAGACAAGAAATTCCAACTATTCCTTTTGCATCACCCCCAACACGTGTTATTTATTTAACAAACACAGTCTTGATTCGTCCAGCGACTCAGACTTCAGGAAGTTATAATGAGTGTGCAAATACAGTTGCCTAGACCTTACGCAAATGACATTCTAAGTCAGCCCATAATTAGCAATCTAATTTGAATACATGTATTACGACACTGGGATTGGACTCAATATAACAGTCAAATTGAAAGCGACATTGATCATTTCAATTTGATCACATACGAACGTGTGACTGTGTCAAACTGCACATTGTGTTTCTCGCCACATAATCGCGATCGACATTTAAATGCATAGGCCTACCTTGTTTTCATCGTTGTTGAGGTTAATAAATGCGGGTGGGCCTTCTGCTCCAGCACAAGCAGTAGCTACTAGCACGTCGCACTGTTATACTGTCGATTCTCTGTAACCTGAAAAGTAGGGCTATTTCAAAGAAGGATTTCCCTAGACATGCCCCAACATCTCCCGGCTCCATATACGTCACATCGACAGTTTGGGGGGCTAAAAAAATAATTAAAATAATGTATTTATAATAATATCCTACTACTGTGTTAAAGTTGTACACAATAGCCTGTATAGATAAGTTGTGTATTCATTTATATATTTATGATGTATCTCGTACAGAAACGTTTATATCAAATGGGCAATAAGATTAGGATTCCCCGGATGAATAGACAAGGCTGTAAAGTACCTAATATACTGTCGAACATAATCATTAACATATGTGTAGCATGTCCGAAAGATAATAGACGATTAGCCTATCTCAAAAGTGTTTTCTTTTCTTATTTGCATAACATTTATTGGGCCTACTATTGCGCCTCGCAAACTAGATGGATTATCTCGTTTTTCTTTTAGATTTGAGCACCCTAATAATCTGTGTTCATAACCTGCATAATCTGGGTTGATTCATTCCAAACGAGTGTGTCACCCTATTTCATTTAGAATGTTAATCTTCCAATCCTATGACTCTCTTTCCTGAGGGTTCGAACTCGTTACCTAATGCACTGCAGGCTGAAATGTGCTCAACTGGAATGATTTCATCCCGTGATCTCTCATTCTGAGAGAGTCTTAAAAAGATGCTTTCCTTCTCGAGAGGGTCTCTTACGATTTGTAGTCCCGGTGTAGTGTTAGATGCTGTTTTACAAGAAGCTTAAACTCAAACCTTATGTTTTAACTGGATTAGCAAAGGGCAGTCTCATGACTAGTAAGGCTAGTTTATAGTGTACAACGGTTTCATACTAAATTACAATGTATAAAGTTGCGAATGTGCACAAGAAGACGAGAAGAGATTTCATACCTTATTTTCTAGGATTAGTAATAGTTTTGTATTGCACAGTTCATTTGGTATCATTCACTACAAAGACAGCACACGACTCACATCCTTCCAGGGCGCGCAGGGCCGTGGGTAAGTGTATTTTCTTCTGGATAAGGGAGCAAGTGTGAATAATTAATGACATAAACCTAATCAAAGTGTGACAGTGTTTGCACTGGGATGATGGAAACAAATTGGCGTATAATTCTTTTTAAGAATGGAAACATTGTCCCGTCTGTTTCAACTCCTATATTAATTTTGTAGCAACTAGTGTCTGTATAAAATCCGTTGGACAGATCACTTTAATAAATTGTTTTGTTCTCATTTCAGAGAATGAGACTGAGTGCATTTTACCGCAGTCCTCAGAGTTTCCCGATGGCTTTTTCACTCTGCAGGAAAGGAAGGATGGAGGGCTTATCATATATTTCATGATTATTTTCTACATGCTTTTGGCTGTGGCAATAGTGTGCGATGACTACTTTTTACCATCTCTCGAAGTCATCAGTGAACGTAAGTGACCTGCAGTATCTACTTGTTTTTGAGTGTATGTGCGTGTCTTTTTTTGTGTGTGTGTATGCACCCCTAAATGCATTGGAGGGGGAACGTTGGAAAATGCTGTTTCCCCACTAAAAAGCAGCCTATACCGCAGCGTTAAAAAAAGTGTACATTTGGAACTTTTATTTTGAAAGCGCGACAGAGAAGATATCAAGTTTTTCCAGCAAATCTATCCCCCCCCCCCCCCCAACAACACATAACACACACAACACAACACACCACTCGTTTCGCCCTCTGTGACTTCTCCTCTCTTTCAGACTCGACCTGCAGGAGGTTGCTGAGAACAGGAAGTATGTGCCTGACGCCACTGCATACCACCAATCAAACAGAGCTACCTATGAACAAGTGAGGAGGAGACCAGAGAGAGAGGATGCTGAGAAGAACCCCAGCAAGGACTGATGATTGTTCTCCTTAATGTCTTACAGGGTACAGAGGTAGACTGAGGAGAGGAGGGAGAGGGAGGAGAAGAGGAGAGAGAGGAGGAGGAAGAAGGAGGAGAGAGAGAGAGAGAGGAGAAGGAGAGAGAGAGGAGAAAGAGGAGGAGCGAGAGGAGATGAAACAGGCTGTGGCTTCCAAGTTCCTCGAAGAATTCGATTATTCTGAAGTTCCATCCCTTCAGAATATACTTTTTTTATTTTGTCTGGATCATCAATGAAGAAGGCATCACTGAATTATGTTTGGATAAATAAAAAGAACCGTATTGCCATCATTTCAGATAACAAAGTGTACTGGTGAGTGAGTGAGTCAGTGACTGAGTGAGTGTGTGAGTGAGCGAGTCAGTGACTGAGTGAGCGAGTGAGAGCAGTTACAGCCATCATCTCCGAAAACAATGTGTACTGGTGAGTGAGTGAGCGAGTCAGTGACTGAGTGAGTGTGTGAGTGAGCGAGTCAGTGAGCGAGCGTTTGTTGTGACTGTACTTCCTCAATAACTGAGTAGTAAACCTTGAAATCCACAGAAATGTGACGTCACCTACACATACAGCATGATTTTTATTGAAACTCACTGTAGGTTCTACATTTTGTAGACATTTCACAGATAGCTAACTACCACTTACAATAAGATATTGTAAGTGAAACCATGAAACCATGACACTATCCTGACTGAATAATGCATGTATTGAACCACACAGTTAGTGGAAGTGAAATATTATAGAACCATGTATGGATGGGATGCTAACCTCCTCACGTACAAATCCGATCCAACCATCAATGTTGGTTTTGAGGGTCGGTCGTGACCCGTGTTGTCTGGGTCCAGGTACGACGCGGCTTGCCTGCTGCTGGTCTACGGGGTGTACATCGTGGTGCTGTGTTTCGACCTGCGCATCAGTGAGTACTTCCTCAGGAAGTTCAGCCCCTGTTGCACCTGTCTGGGCAAAGGGCACGGCGAACGCAACGAGACCCAGCCGTTGATGGGCTGGAGCGATGACACCAGCCTGAGGGTCCACAGACGCTCTAGAACAGACAGCGGGATCTTCCAGGATGACTCGGGCTACTCAAACCTCTCCCTCAGTCTGCACGGCCTCAACGAGATCCCTGAAGGTAGCTTCCGGAAAAAAACAGGACGGGATCTTATCGTCTCGGATTTGTTGGCTTTTAACGACACTTGACAGTGAAATCTGCCTTTTCTGTCTTGGTTTCCCAGGAACGAAGAGTGTGTTTGCCATGCCAGAGAACGACTTGAAGAGGATCCTTTGGGTTCTGTCTCTGCCAATCATCGTTCTGCTGTTCCTGACCATTCCAGATTGCCGGAGAAGGTTCTGGAAGAAATGGTTTATGATCACGTTCCTCATGTCGGCTGTCTGGATCTCTGCCTTCACATATCTACTTGTGTGGATGGTCACCATTGTTGGTAAATACAGAGTTCTTCATGAAGAGTTGTTAAAAGTGATAATATAGTCCCCTCATTTTTCAGGGCCTTAGTTTGTCACAGAATGTGACTATCTTCATTTAACTTCTCATCATTAATAGACTGCAATGAATGCGTGGACTATAATTTCCCTTTCAAGACACCAAAAAGCACTTGCAACGAACAATGCAACGTTCTGCGTTCGTACATACTGTATTCGTCATTAGGTTCCATTTGAGAGGGAAAAGTTTCTGACGCATAGCGGAGAAGCAAGATCACATGTCGGTCTGCTGGCCCATTCCAAGGATGCCATTGTCCTCAGGGCTTAGTACAGCTCCAGTGGCTCATGTGTGTGGGAGCAGGACCCAGGCACCCACGGCAGGATTAAGGCCTGTCTCAGAGGTCTCACAACCAGCATCATGTGAGCAGGCGGTGGACACAGCCCACAGGCACTTGGCCTCCACGAACCTACCTTCCCCCAGCCTCCACTCTCACCACCAGGAGAAGGGGAAACAGGAATCTGACCCCAGATCAGACTGCAGGGCCAAAGCTGGTCATGTGATGATAGTAGACTCAGTGGAGTATAATGGGATTATTATCCACTAGTCGTCATGAAGGCTCACATGGGAGTGCAGGAGGGTTGGGTCTCTGGGGGAGAGAGGCAGGTGGTACCGGTGAAGCCCAGTCTTATGAGAGCAGGCGGGCAATAAAGAAATCTATGGTTCACAGTTGTCAGAGCAGGAGTTCTCAACTCTGGTCTTCGAGGAACCCATGTTTCTGCATATTTGAGATGTTTCTAGTTATCAAGCTCTGTAGAAACTTCAGAACGAACATGTATTTGAATCAGGTGTGTGCAGGGAAACATCTAAAACATGCAGGATGAGGGTTCTCTAGGGACCAAGGTTGAGAACCACAGTGTTAGAGCAAAAGTCCCTACATGGTCAGAGGTGCACACAACGCTTGTGCAGGGAGAATCAGTGCATGAGACACAATGGTTCCCTAACTGGTAGGTTAGACGTTAAGCCCAGTGCTGTGAAACCGTTCAAACATACAACACTCCAGATGTTTTGACCATGTTAACGTTTGCAGGTAAATTACAACAATGTTTCTACCCCAGTTTCGACTCTCCTAACCGCTCGATAGAGCGCAGGGTTATTTAGATTGGTACAGAGTCGGTAGAATAATACGGTCTCCCTGCCTTGTGTCTGTCTGCGCAGGAGAGACCCTGGGTATTCCAGACACAGTGATGGGTTTGACTTTACTGGCAGCTGGGACCAGCATCCCTGACACCGTGGCCAGTGTAATGGTGGCCAGGGAAGGTAAGTTTCACAGCCGTCGTTTTCTCGACATCAGGAAAACACATTCTTTCCCAGCGTTATTAATTAAGCTCAAATCCAAACGAAGCCAGAGAAAGCCTCATTGTTGCGACTCATTGGGTTAAGAGGGGTTCATGGGAACCTTCAGACAGGCTCTGTGCTACTTAGTCAGATTGTGTGTTTTTGTGGTGTAACCTGGCTAACCAACACATCTGGGTCAACTTAGATGTGCCAAGGACTGTGGCTAGTTAATTAAAGTGTGTAAGGTCTTCCTAACCTTCCAACATGCTTCTCCAGATCTACTAAACAGGTGGTTTATAGTTGGACATTGTCCTTCCGTGGCTAAACAAGCTGTCCTGTGATCCTCAGGGAAGGCAGACATGGCTATGTCCAACATAGTGGGCTCCAACGTCTTTGACATGCTGTGTCTGGGTCTGCCCTGGTTCATCAAGACTGTGTTTGTGGACACAGAGAACCCAGTGGAAGTCAACAGCACTGGGCTGGTGTTCATCTCCTCCACTCTGCTCATCTCCATCGTCTTCCTCTTCCTGGCTATACACGTCAACGGGTGGAAGTTGGACTGGAAGCTGGGACTGGTGTCCCTTTTCTGCTACATCGTGTTCGCCACTCTTGCCATCCTGTACGAACTGGGAATTATAGGGAACAATCCCATCAGGTTCTGCAGTGACTGACAGCACCGGGCAGAGGGGAAGCTTAACTGGCCCGGCGTTCTGAAACTGACCACATGCTCATCGACGTACGCAAGAACCTCGCTATGTCCAGCATCTCCATCCATACGCTCGTAAAGCCATCCTATAAGGAGTATATAAGCTTGGCCTGTGTTTGTTCAAAGGAAGCCATTCTTAACTGCATGTGGACAGGACTCAACTTGGTACTATTAATCTATATAACTATCCGAAAGACTGCACTTGTTACTACCTGTGATCGACAGATATCCCAAGATTGTACTTTAGACCAATTGGACACTTCTTGGCATAAAACGGAATGGAATACTACAAGAAAACATTCAGCTAGGATCAAGCGCAATATTGGATGTTTTGCTCCGTCCCATCTACTGACATAATAAAAGTGCCAATTTTAGGACATGACTCAAAGCCTTATCTTGACTACAACAGGAGCAGAGGATAATTGGGAAGGCAGTGCTGATAAGTGTTTATGAGCACATTGTGTTGCCCAAGAGGAAAGAAAGCCGTAAATAAAAGGATCGCAAAAATTTCCACAGGTTGTTTTTTTTTTACAACTCCAGATACATTCCCAGAGACAGCCTACTATGTGACTACAGTTCCCAACGTCTTGGTTTCAGGGAACTACTAGAGCTTATCTGTCCGGCATGAGATTAAGACCCACTGGTGAACTGTTTTGTAAACCGGTGTGCAGTGAGATTTAAGCTCTGTGTACCAAATAAATGTACCATTTGAGGGCTGACAAAGCAATAAAAGTGAAGGTTGTCACCTGTTAATAAAACCACCATCACAAACTGTAAAAATTAAAAAGTTTATTCATTCAAATAAACTAACCCACAAATGAAAAAAGGGGTTAAAAAAAAAAAAAAAAGAGAAAAAAAGTTATGGCATACAAACAACATTGTGCATATCCGGTTGCAAAAAACGGTGAAAACAGTGTAGATATGGAAAATGTGTGTTTTTAAAACAAAACAAAAAGCGCCATGGCGATACGGTTTACTGTGGGAGTACAGGTCTACTTTTAAGGGAGGGGTGGTTACTAAGCATTGCGGTCTATACGAACATCCACCTCCCGGCCGTTGATCTTGGTTCCATTCATCATCCTGCAAGCCTGCTCTGCGCTCTCTGGTGAGTCAAACCTCACCGTCCCACAACCCTTGGATTTGCCGTTCTCCATCTTGATCTCTGCGAACATCACCTGACCTGCAGGACACAGCAGGACACACTTGAGAAAGTCTGCCTGACTGTGTGCGTCACACCCAATCCTGCTACCCAAAATGGCAGATCCGTGTGGATCTCCGTAGTTAAATCAGTGTAAGACACGGGAAGTAAAAGGCGATCCTACCACAGTGACTGAACTTCTCCTTCAGCTTCTGCCAAGTCAGGTCATACGACAGCTGCAATCCACAACACACAAAACATAAGGGCAAAGTAGGAACGAGAACGTTCTAATTCAACCTTTCGTCGTGTTACTCACATTTCGTACAAAGATCTGGCACCCCCCCTTGGCTCCAGAGCCTCTGTCAGACATGCCTCCGCCCATGTGCCCAGCTCCTCCCCCTCCTCCTCCTCCTCCGTAGCCTCCAAACCCACGGCTCATGTCCATACCTCCACCCATTCGGTCAAAGCTAGAGCCCATGCGGTCCATGGACAGGCTGCCCATTCCTCCACCTGTGGAGGACACGCAGCCACACACCCACCTTGAATTAGAGGTCTGAACGCTGGTCCCTGCCTTATTCCCAGCTTTTGGAAATGCACGGAGCATTAAAAACCCAAAACAAGCACAGCCATGAGTGGGATATGGATGAAATGATTGTTAGTGTACCTAATCCAGACCCCATAGGGCCCATGCCAGCATTGCCCATGCCTCCAAAACCACCTCCTCCTGAAGAAGAGAAGACACACCAAATCACACACACACTGATGACTGGACAAACACAGCAACACACCAGCACTTGCTAGACCGTTCAGGCACAATGAAAATGAGTAAAATCGTATATGCAGAATCCAAACGTCAGAGCTGCTCCATGCACTGGACACAGGGGGGAGCCTCCTGGCCATGCTGTGGGTCTGAGTCTCAATGGATATGGAGTGGCAACAAGTGGCATGCGCAGCAGGGGGGCGGTGGGGGGGGGCGCACGTGTCCTTGATTCACTCACCCATTCCCCCGAACGAATCCCCGAACCCTCGGCTCATGGACATGTCGCTGCGGCCGAAGTCCCTGTCCATCCCTCCGATCCCCGAGCGGAACATGTCTGTCGGGAGAGAGGGCAGAGGTCAAGGGTCGACCCGAAACGCCTTTGCTGCTTCTCAACCTAGAAAGCCCCAGTCTAGACGTCCGGGGCACCAAGCTGTGTGTGCGCCAGCTGGCATGGTGCTGCAGCTCACCTCCCATCCTGCCCATGGGCGCCATGTCTCTGCCGCCGAAGCCCCCCATGTTGCCCATGCTGTCCATGCCGAACCCTCCGCCCCCGCCCATGCCTGCCACAAGGAAGGGAGACCATTGTTTACTAGCTATTCCGCAGTGAGCTTTAACTGCAGGAAACTCCAGAAAAAAGCTTACCTCCTCCTCCTCCTCCTCCTAGCCTGTTCATTCCTCCATAGCCAGGTCCATCCATACCTGGAGGAATGCCAGCACACATACAGGCTCCTTTAGGCCTTTTAGATGGTAGTGAATGAACATTAGTGCTTGCGAGTGATTATTCATTATGAGAAATGACTGTCAAACAACAGCCAGGGTGTGTGGATTTTTAACTACCCTTTCTAACAGATCTTATCAGGAGGACCCGCATTGAGACTGCAACAGGTCAGCGTCCGAATACCAACATCGCAACTGACTGGTGGCTGCAGTGGTTTAAACAGTAACCATGTTTGCAGATACCAATGATCAATGGTTAGTACCGATATCTAACCAACCCTAAATTAACACTTTTTATATCGTCCTAAACGGATTATTGCACAAGGCAACTCGGAGCATGACGTGAGCATGCGTTGCCTTATCATCTGTCTCGACAAGAATCATCCTGGCACCATTGATGCGAGGCTCCTGATTGGTGCACAGCCTCCACTGACCTCCAGTCCCCATGGAGCCCATGCCACCCCCTCCACTCAGACGGTTGGCGTTGATTGGTTGCCCTCCTGGCCCCAGACCCATACCAATGCCTCCAAGACCCCCTTTAGAAACACAAGAGAGAGACAAGAGAGAGGGATAGGGAGAGAGGGAGACAGAGCAAGGGAAGCAGAGGGAGGGAGGGACAGATAGACAGACAGAACTGTGAACTTACAATCAGCTTATGTTTGATAATCGACAAACAGCAACCTTGTCATTGGTAACCAGCAGTGCATTAAACTATAGGCTGGGTTTCAACACATGGCTGTGTGCGGCACAGATCAAGGTTAATTACTGTTACGACATGGAGAATTGTATAAACGAGAACTAACAGGCTTTACAGATGCTCACAGACAACAATAAACTGAGAGCACTTCACAACTGGGCAATTACAACAATTACCGTTAAACGTAACTTGCAGGCGTGACGTTTGTACTTACTTGGCAACTGAGGCGCTTTCTCAACGGGACGGAAATCATCGGGAGGGAGGGACTTGTCATCCTGACAGGAAGAGCCAAATGAACAAAACAGTTCAGCGATTTCTTTTAATACTGGCCGCAGTTCAGAGCATGAAAAAAAAATACAATACTTACAATTTTGACATGCATTTGTCTGTCGAACAACATCTGCCCATTGAACATTGCTAAGTGGGTCTGTCAAGGAGAAAAGGTGCTCTTTATCAGGTTTACAGACACAAACGTGCAAAAGTCTCTGTTGAGGCATGTTGTGTGTTGAGATCACGCGTGTGCCGAGAGAGTGCACGGGTGCAGTGAAGGATACAGATGGCTTGAGTGTGTGTGTGTGTGTGTTCAGTGAAGGATACAGATACCTTGAGTGTGTGTGTGTTCAGTGAAGGATACAGATAGCTTGAGTGAGTGTGTGTGTGTGTGTGTATGTATGTGTGTGCGTGTGTGTTCAGTGAAGGATACAGATGGCTTGAGTGTGTGTGTGTGTGTTCAGTGAAGGATACAGATAGCTTGAGTGAGTGTGTGTGTTTGTGTGTGTGTTCAGTGAAGGATACAGATAGCTTGTACAGCCTCCAGGGGCTGCTCAAAGGTGACGGTCCCCATCCCTCTGCTCTTTCCGTCCTTGTCCTCCTTCACGTCAGCTCGCTTGACCGTCCCAGCCATGGCAAACACCTCCTTGAGCTTCTTCCAGCCCACTTTGAAGTCCAGCTGGAGGAGGGAGTCAAATACAGATGATGCCTCTACCGTAGACGGGTAATCAGGATAGGCATCAACACACCAGTCTCAGAGGAGCGTTTAAATAGCCCAGGTGAGGAACAGGGACACTTACGTTAGCCACGAACACCGTGGTGCCTAGTCGTCCAGCGTGCAGGAGATTGATGACTTCCGGAGGGATGTTGGGGTTGTTGGCGATGGAAGGAGGCAGGTTGATGCCCCCCGGTCCCCCGTCCTGCCCCCGGCCCCCTGGGTACATGCCCCCGGTGCGCTGCAGGACACGGCGGGCGTGCTCCCCGTCTGGGTCCTGCCACAGAGAACCAGCAGGCTCACAACCACAGCATTTCAGAGACAGTCTGGGTTGGAACGAAGCCTTTTGGCAGCTTTTTGTTCACCTCCTTGATGTTGAGGGGTCTTCCATTCAAATCGTGCTTGTTCATGACTTCAATGGCTTTCTTGACAAACTCCTCATCTTTAAACTCCACCACACTGAAAAAGGGGCAGGGTAGACATTCAGAGACAATATTGTTTTGGGGTAAATTAGACACTAAAAGTAGTTTAGATTGAAAAGAAAAAAAAGTATATATATATCTTACCCGCAACCCTAAAGATTCACCAGCAACAGGTCCAGAGATAAACATCCACAATAGAGGAAATAACATTAAGACAATTAATATTTCAGTACATTTACATTCTTACACATCAGTCCATCTGGGAGTTCAGAAACCATTAGCATTTACATTGTTTGAATCTTTGGCCAATTATCACGACTCAGCTATTTGAAATCAGATAGGAATCATAACATTAGTGAGATATAACCAAGGTTATATCAACCTTGTTTTAACTGAGTTTTGGGTCTAACAGAATCTTATGTTTTAAAATGTAAATTAAAAAAGAAAATAATACTGAGTATTAAAGAAAAATGTCAACATTGATATTGGACGTTTTAGATTTGGCATCATATAGATATATGTTAGGTACACAAGTACATTGAAGTGTGTATTATACCATCTGGAGAAAGAAGCAAGTTACGGTATTATTGGTTTTAAAAAGACGTCAGTATTTTAAGCAAAATCTGTATTTTGTTCCTTTGAAGAGAGAATTGTGTCATTGTAACAATAGGGATGTCAGATTTGGAGACAAAAGGTCAATCAGTGGCAAATACCCAAATCCACATTTACACTTTGAAAAACAGCCAAACGTAGAAACCAGTGGGAAAACTACGACAACGTAAACCAAAAGTGTGCGGTCAAATAAGTTCAAGTTAAAAGTTTTCCAAAAAATCAACAAGTCATCCCCTTGCTAATTAATATCAATCTCCAGCCACCTCTATATCTGGCTCTATCCACAACCCATCTCCAGTTCAGTCACACAGGTAGCATAGAAGCGACCCAGAGGATGGTTACCTCAGGAAATAAGAGACTGCAGAGGGCCTTTAAAACCTCGTGCAGTCGACCAGGTCACTTACCCTTGACTTTCCTTCTGCATCCTTAAAGAGCTCCACGTATGTAACCTCACCAACTACATGAGACATACAAAAGGGGAAATACCAAGAGAACAAGGCATTTAAATCACCAGTCGTCACGGTCACCGTTGGCCTTGGCTACGCCGCTACAGATGAAGAAGTCCAATTATTGATCAACAGTCTGCCCAGACAACATTCCACCAACAACACCATCACTCTCTGGGCAGTGACCAAGACAACCATGGACCCAGGCCAAAGAGAGAAAAGACAGCTACGTTCAACCTGGGAAATTCAAAAGACTTCAATGATCAGGTCAGCATAAGTCAACAAGATCCCAATCATGACAATTCAACATTTGAAAGTGTCGTCTCACCAATCAATAGGCCCCTTGAAAGAGCTTGAACCAAATCATTCAAAAGGAAGTGCATAAGACAATGTTTTCATTCATACAAGTCATGTGTCACCTTGCAACAGATGCAACAGAATCAGATTCAACAAGTCAAAAACAACTACTAAACTGAGGTTACATTTTGGAGCTGTCAATACCATGAACCTAATAAGCATTACAACTAATACAAATCTTTACCCGGCTCACAATTTTGAAGACTCATCAGTCCAAGCTAAATTAACATCAACCCATAAGACACATTGTAATGACTCCAAATGTCTCACTGTTCATCTTGACACCAACATCAGCACTAAGTGTCTCCACAAGGCAGTTGAGAGACAGAATTACCATTACCGAGACCTGGTCTGGTAAAGAATGGACGTATAGGAGTTCCCATTCTGCTGGAGGGAGGGAGTGAGAGAGGGGGGGAGTGGGGGTCTAAACCTCGCGCAAAATTACCTTTCTCCCGCATTAGGTCTTTAATAGCCTGCCACTTCATATCATAGGGGATATTGCTAATGAACACCCGGTTTCTCTGAGTGCTTTTCTTGTCTGCTCCACCACCATGTTTGTCTTTGTAAGGATGAAAACGATTTCCTCTTCTGTTCCCAGGCGGCTTCTCTTTCAGATCACACTTCTCTTTGGGCGCTTCGATTTCTTCGGGTTCTCTAGAAAACAATGAACAATCTTGTGAGCACAAATAGTAGCAGAATTCGCTACACCAATAAAGATGATGCATCCATCGTAGACGTAGACGGGTAATCAGGATGTGAGGCCACGCTTGTTTATACAGAAACTCCCGGAATGAAAGTGATGACTTACGTGCACTAGTTTTCCATTAGCATTGTGTACATAGCAGATTTGAAATGGCCTTGCTAACTGTGCAAGTCTAGCAAGCCTTCATGTAAACAAATTATTGCTAGAGGCTAAATGAGTATGTACTCACATCAATACACGATCTAATGCATTGTTGTGTCACGCACATAAGTGGCTGGCTGGTTCGAAAACAGTTAATTTAGATCGTTGCTAGGTACAGTCCATATGCTAGCATGCTGGCTAATTAACATCGATTTAGCAAGACACTCAGTCAACATTAACTAGCGAAAATAAACAAGAACACATACGAGAGCAATACCATAACAATTAACATTGCAGAAAGAAGTAGCCTAACCGAGAAATTGTGCAAATCTGTACTATTGTATTGGTTAGCTAGCTAGCTTTAGGTTAAGTTCGAGGTTTAAAAAAAACTACCAAGTGTCCATTTTAGCCTGCGACTGCGGCACGGATTGGCAATGATGCAAACAGGACAATGAAACATTTCAATTAGCCTACGTTTTTACGCCATTGGTGCTATCTTCACAGAGCTCTTCGGTTTCAGCTTCAACTGGTGCAGCGATTTCCTCGGGTTTATCTTCAGCCTCCAAAATAATATCAGCCATAATCGGTTTGTTGCAAGCTAGTTAGCTAGCAAAAAAAATTCGGATACCCCGGCCTTTTCACTGCGCAGTTTATTCTGCTATAGCCTTCCCGCGTGCTTGGAGTGGCTCACGCGAGAACTGGGGTTTGGTAGAAACGGTGATGGTCAGTGTTTGACCATCTTTTTATTTATTTATCTAGTAGAAGTTAGACCCAGAGCCATATACAAATATCCATTTTGAAATGGGGAGTCATGTATGGAAGCAAATCAGTGGCATCATGTTTTGAACTTTGAAAGTCATTGAATACTTAATATCGAAATTGAAACATCACCTAATTTGGTGGGTTTTAATTCATCTATTTAAAATTGAAAAACGAACATATTTCTATGTAAAAATCGAATCCACAGATCCAGAAATTCAAGGTTTCGAAATTCAGGTTGCTCAATTTCAAATGGGGAAATTCAAATTCCCCCCAAAACGAGCCGAAAATATTTGTTGCAATCAGAACCTTTTTGACTCGAATATTTTCGCTTCGAATTTCTTGAATGTGAATTTCACCACTCAAAAACGTATAGGGGGGTCATAATATATATTTCTAAAAACATCTGTCTGCACGATAAACTTCAGCGCCCGCAGGAGAAGTTTCTCGACGGCGTGAAACAACGTTAATAGTTGTTTTTTGTTGTTGTTTTTTTTTTTACCTTTAGAATGTTTGTTTTTTTCTCGCACAACACAAAAAGTTTTCCTAATCTTTTTCGAAAATATTATATTTTTTTTGAATTGTGAAATTC
Organism: Plecoglossus altivelis; assembly: GCA_036571765.1. Lineage (NCBI taxonomy): Eukaryota > Metazoa > Chordata > Actinopteri > Osmeriformes > Plecoglossidae > Plecoglossus > Plecoglossus altivelis. The sequence goes on from BROE01000013.1 coordinate 4,671,726, forward strand.
ACTTCTAAAACCCCAACTATTGAGTCTACTGCAGATCAGAAAGATTAGTTACATTAGCCTACAGTATAAGTTACAGTATTGGTTAGAGTATGGGTTCGAGTCGACCCATCAAAACTCAAGATATCATGAAAAACATAACAGATCCCTCATATATATCATCCTTAACACAGAATTTAAGATGTCTCACTGTGGCTCTAGTCAAATCAACAAGCTAAGACACTGTGCTCCTAAAATCTCTGTTGAGTCAATAACTATTTCTTCAGCCCTCACTTTAATGGCTCTCTGGGATCCAGTCCAGCCAAAATATTATTAGATTGATCACAAAACGCATCACAGTGTTCTTGTATAAAGTTCAAGATATTGCTGTTCTCCAGGGAACAAAAAGCTTTAGCTAAATGAGTTTTCAAAGATGTGGAAGAGAACGAGAAGATGGATAGAGGCTGCTCTTATTTAACTTAACAGTATTGTGTCCATTTGATATGCCTAATGTATTCCCATTGATTACTCATATCATAACCTTAATGTTATTATAATGTATTGTTTCTTATGGGTGTGTGTGTGTGTGGAGGGGGGAGTGTGTTCTGTCTATTCAAAGATGATTCAAATGATTATATAGATTTATTGCTTTCAAATTCTTTGTCCGAGCAAATACAGTTAAAGTAAATTGTTATTTATGTGAACACATCCATGGCCGTCCATCCGTCTTTGTCACTGTTACAAAAAGGTTGTATTATTTAAAGCTAAAATACATTTGAGGGAAATTAAGGTGCTTTAATGCAGCTAAATGAAATAGTTTTTAATAAGCCTTTCCAGATTAGTGAACCAGCTAATTTAATTTTAGTGATGAAATCACGGTGATGAAAGCCGTTGTAATATGCAACTGAACTGCAGCCTTTCAACCTGCAACGTTTCAGGTTTAATGCTGTGGTAATGCAATTGATTTGCCGACTGTCCACCGTGAAGCAGTTTCTGGAGTTTACCACAGCATGGTCACGGTTCATTTGAAACCCCTCCTCTCCTTCCTCTGCTCGTCCAGGGGAGCGAGCAGTCACGAGGCTTTAAATAGACAGGCTAATTGAATTTGAACAGAACCACCAGCACCAATTAGAAGACACATCATAAAACTAAAGCTGAGTGGACGGTTGCCTCAGTGAAACAAGATGCCTACGAGACACTTCCTGGTCAGGATCAAAAAGTCAGCATTCTGCTTCCTGGCAAAGCCGGAGTGCATCTGTCACATTTTGGCTCGAGTCATTATCCGAAAAGCAGAATAAACATGACTTGGGGAGAGGTAGAGGAATATAATGAGAAGGAGAGAGGAGAATGGTTGTTTTGCTGGGGCACGGTTGCCCTCTAGCTCCTCCCGTGGTTGAGCGGACTGTTCTGACTGAAACGGTAGACTAACAAGTGGTTGCCATGCAGCGAGAGCCAGCGTGCGTGCCTTTTGGACGGAGAGACCGAGAGGAATAACAATAATAAAGACGAGGCAGCGAGCGAGGGAGCATGAAAAGAGAACAAGCGGCAGCCTGGCTGCCTCGCGTTTCCATCCCTCTCATCGTTCCATCTCCTTCCACTTCTCTCTCTCTTTCTCTCTCTCTCTCTCACACACACTCTCTGTCCTGTTTTTGCCTTTGGGTCTGGGGTTGGTCTCCTATCTCCTATAGCAGGACCGTGGACAGCCAATGAGTTTTGCGTTCTGCTGTCGAGAGCGGCAACAGGTTTACAAGGATGTTACCAGAATGATCGTGAGCTGCCTGCTCTTCTCTCTCGCACCATCTTCGTTGCACATATCAACACAGCCTCTGCCTGTCTCCCTCTACCTCTCTCTCGCTCTCTCTCGCTACCTCTCTCTTTCTCTCACTCTCTTCCTCTCTCTCTTGCTCATGCGTGTGCCTCGCTCTCCCTGTATCTTACCCCTCTCTTTTGCTCGCCCCTCTCCACAGACGTAGCTCCCCTCTCTCTTCTCTCCTGCCCCCCTCATTCTGTTCCCAGCCACCTGCTGCTTGCTCAGAGGCTTGCTGGTTCGGGAGGGCTGGAAGATCATCCGGTTGCTGTAACAACATCACTTCTGTTCTCATGTTCCGTCAATCTTCATCGACTTCTTGCCTGACGGGATTAAGGAATTAGACACTCTGGCAGTCGTCCGCTCCTCAGCAACAGGTAGAGAGGCTGTCTGCATGCCCTGATATGTGCCGTGATCTGCATGTTTGCCTGCTTTTCTGAAGCATGACTGAACGCAACGCAGCCTCCGATTTGTATGATCCGTACACTATTGTTGGCGCAGAGACGCCGGTGTGTCCGTGTGTCCGCGTTCGGCGTCTGTCGACATTGAGGAATGCACAGGAAGGGAGAGGGTCTGTCGGTAGCGAGAGGTGTTTGATGCTGCACATTCATCCACAACTTACTGAGGGGTTACCTCATCTAAGCTGTGTTGCATGGTCATCATCATCATCCTCATCCTATGTGTCACTCTTGGTTACAACTCTGCCAATGAGGATCACGCCATCTTACATGCAATTCGACGTACCGTCCACATTACGTATGACGTGCAAAGCTGCCATGCAGTGACCCGTGTTGTTGCTATGTAAAGGGAAGATGTTGTGACATGGCACAGGATGTCCTCTTCTAAACAAACATCCTAACAGCGGAGCCATGTGTTTGTGTGATCTCTGGCCAGGTAGCATGCCGGCTCGTCAACGATTGACCCCGTCGGAGCGGAGATGAGGCGTCGGGCTACTGGTTTACCATGTGTAGCATCCACTACAACCACTCCCTCGCTGCCATGAGCGGGAACGATGTGATGGCGCACTCTCTGACTCTGGAGCAGAAGACGGCGTTCGCCTTCGTGGGAATGCTGATGGTTTTCCTGGGGCTTCTGATCGTTCGGTGTTTCCGGATCCTGTTGGACCCGTACAGCAGCATGCCCTCCTCCAACTGGGCGGACGGAATAGAGGGCCTGGAGAAGGGAACGTTCGAGTACGCCCTTACCTAAGAGCACTGAGAAACCCTCGCGCAAAACGCACACGCGCGCACAACGTGCGTGTAACCCCCATGGCAGCACCAGGCTGCTGCAATCACAACGTCACCGTTGAACTGAACTGGGGATGGAGCCTGGACTGTGCAGTGAGTGTGTGTGTGTTGTGTTGTGCTGTGTGTGTGTGTGTTGAGTGTGTGTTGTGTGGGTGTGTGTTCAGCGCTCTGATGCAGCTGGGTTGTGAACAGGTTCACACTTAAGCTAAAAGACTGAACGTTTGAATGCAAACTCAGAGCACGGACAGAGCTGGTGGTCTCAGGGAAATTGTCGTCATGGGGAGAGAAAAGTGGCCGAGAATGTTCTAGGTGTGAAACAAGATATTACAATATCAATGTGAGCGAATTAAGTGCAGTCTATTTGTCATTGGAATGGGGCGCAACGGCTGAAAACAACAACTGGTCTTTCAAAGGTGTCCTGTTTTAGTATTTAACAGTTAGGCGCTGGCCTGAAGTATGAACTATGGTGTCATTACCTGTGGTGTCATTCTTTCAAATCAATGCAAAAACTGCTCCAAACATTGTGCCTATGTACTGTCGCAGTCAATGACTAAGGATATGTGTTGTAACAGTTTAGTTGAATATTCATGTAGAACAGGAACTGTTTACTCCTTCTAGGCCAATGAGATTGGTCCTTACAGCTGCATCGTGCGTCGTGGCCTATTGGATCGGAACAGGAAGACCAGATCAAATGGAAAGACATGGAAACAAAAATGGTGACATCTTAACTGGCAGTTTATTTCTGACGACCGGAAGAACCTGTCACTCTCTACCTTGGGAGGAAAAGGTCACCAGGAGAATATTTGGGGGATTTCTATCAATGCTGTCAACATGGTTAAGTTCCCTTCTAGCCCTCCCTCTTGCTCTCTCTCTCCTCCTCATTTCTCCTCGTTCTCAAGCTGGAGCAAAGATGGAGGCTGTCCTCAGAGAGACCGTGTCCACGAAGAGACTGACTCTCTGGCTCCTGGTGGTTCTCCAAATGCTGTGAATCTGCCTTATTGTGACCTTTCAATGGGTTTCCGTGCCTTCATCTAGAGATATTAGAGCACCTTTCACATGTGTGTGTGTTTGTTTCATGGCGACAAATCACTCGTTCACTTGTTGCTCTCTGCACCGGACACGGAGACGCTGTGGATTAGATTCGTCTATGACGTGATAAGTCAGTGTTTACTTCACGCGCCCTACGTCAGTGCATCTTGTACAGTGTTTCAGAGCAGTCAGGATGACGTTCACAATTAAAACATGGGTATAAATAAATGGAACTGTTTTACTCGTTGTATTGCCAACATCATGATTGGTTGGGAGCAGTCTATGGATGACAGAGAAGAACGCAAACAAGGTTAATAAATACCTCAGGCTGTACCTGTTCTGTATTCTTCTTGAAAACATATGAGATCATTATTCTTACCAAGAAAATATTTCCCCTTTTCTTCCTCCCTTTTCCTGTGCCGACGTCGCTGTGTCTGACACCACTGTCTGATGCGTCTATCCAACCAAAACACCCGCAGGCAAAGGAACAGGCAGAGGGGAGAGAGAAGAGGTGGAGAGAGAGACAGACAGATCGAAAGGTGGGAGTGTGTCAAGGGTAGAGAGAGACACTTGTGCAGTGAGTGTCGGAGAGAAGAAGGGTTGGCGAGACAAGAAGAGGAGAGGCAGGGAGACTGCGTATGTAGAATGTCTATGTACAATTTGACAATGACGGGAGAGCTGGATGGAGACTGGGCGTTCACTGGCCTTGCCTGTCTGCCTGCCTGCCTGTCTACCCATCTGTATGTCTGTCTATCTGCCTGTCCGGCCGTCTGTCTGAACACTTACTTTTCACCATGGAGTTTGTCCCCAATTTGCTACTGTAACTGCCACCACTCTTCTAGGAAAACCTTCCAATAAATGTTAGAACGATAGCTTGATATTGTGATATTGGTTTGGATTCAGCTATAAGATTCCTTGTGATGTTGGACACTGACGTCGGGTGCTTGGACCAGGTATGCAGATGGTGAAGTTATTGTACAGGTGTTGGACGGTGTTCAGGTGAGGTTAGGGCTGTTCAAGCTTCAAGTTTAAGAAAACAAACACAGAAGGGAAGTCGTCTTGATGGTACACCTTGATGGTACACCATCAAGTGTACCATCAGTTTGATGGTGTAACATCAAGCCCAAACAGCCAAGGATCTTCAGCAACACTTAGGTTTGCGTCAGTCAAATCTATTTGATGATATTCCAGACAAAAAGCTGTTGTTCAGATGTTGCTTCTAGAGGCAATTTGGACCTCCTTAGTGTTGACAAGACAAATTCAACACGGATTTGGCGCTCATTGTTTTGGGCCATGTCTATACTCGGCTCAAACATGTTTACAAGATGTTGTCGTTGTTGCACAATGGACCTCATCTCTCCAAATGTCTGTTTGTACATGTCACCAGGGTAGGTTAGTGATAATAATCATAATAATAATAAAAGATTTTATTTGGAATGCGCTTTATATGTGAAGAAAATGTGCCACAGTTAAGATGATAACAGCAAGGCAAGAACATCCGTATAAAAATACAAACGGCTTACAGGCAGGGTTAAATTAAAAAAAGATATGTAGGTTAAGCTTTCAACAGACTATTCAAAACACAATAAACCCAGAAACTTTGTGGTTTGCTTTACGACGGCCTTGAACACAAACGGTCTGCCAGGGTCTCATGTGAGCGCCACTTTCTCGGGAGGGCGGTGGGGCTTGTGCAACCGCAGAAACGCACTATGGACCTGAGAATGACCTATTTATTGACAGATGATTATTTTTTGCCCGCAGCCTTTGGACCACTTCTCGTCATAGCTGTTCTTCGTTTGTCCTGTCCCACAGAATCAAAAGGGTCTGAAAAAAATGACCTCGGTATAGAAAGGATTTTACCATGTTTCCATTGTTAAGACTATTAGCAAGAAATACTGCCTCTAAATCACACCCTTTTCACATTTAAGAGTTGTAGCATTAGATGCCTCAGCACCTCAGTGGAACAGATGAGTCCAACCATTTTCTTTTCTTCCTCATTCCTTGCTTCTGGACAGCATCAAATCCAATCCAATCCAATCAAACTTTATTTGTACAGCTTTTTTTTCTTTTACAAGAAATGTCACAGGAGGCTTCGCGTCCGCTCATAGGAATGTGCCTGGGCCAATTTCAAGCGCTCAGAGGACAGAATACTGCAGGAAAAACATTTGCTCAGTGAGAAATGGAAGAAACCTTAGGAAGAGAAAAATAGCGAGGGATCCCTTCCTGCAGATATTCTTGGAACATATTGAGGTTAAAGACTTAGGATGAAGCCTTGTCTCAGTGTCTTGGCCAGGGGGAGAACTTGTACATTGTTCCATCAGCAGCAGAATATCAACACATCCAAACGTTAGTTTGGCTTATGTGGGTAGACGCGCATTGCCCTTGTCATAACAAAGTTCACATTGAGAAAGTGAAATCAAGAAACTGAGCTGAATTCAATCTTTTATAACCTTGTCAAGTCATCATGACACTCTCCTTGTTCTCTGGATGAATAATGACCCGTCTTTACTCAATCCCTTCAACAAAGTTGCTGCATTGGACTTTTGAACCCCAAATACAGGTTATTTTAAGAAACAACCTGTCATTCATCCCACACTTGTTGAATATCAGATGTTTCCCTCATCAGAGTGCAGAAAGACAGGATTGAATCAGTGGTCACCGTTTGTTTGTCTCGCACAGCTGAAACGTGGGTCTTATGGCTCTGTTGTCCGCAGGCTTTATGGCCTGTGTGTCAGAAGTCTGTTGCACGCATTATTTTCTCCTCACGTGTGTATGTGTATGAAATCATTTTGTGGGTTTTGAAGATGTTTAAATGATTTGTTGCAAACTGATGGGTTAAAAAATAACCTCATGGCAATCTGTGCACCCTGGTGGTTTCATGAAAATTAGGAACCGAGATGATTTTTGAATGCTGGAGTTATTCTAGTAACAGTCATCACGTTTTCATGTTGAATGTTACGTGTAACAAATCAAGTTGAAGCATTAATGAAGATAAGATAAGTTTTAAAATGAGAAATGTATTATTTAATTTGTATTGCTGTTAAACAAGATAGCTGATTCATAGACGGGTTGATGACTAGCTTTACTTCAGTTTTTTATCAATTACAGCTGATAAGATGTTTATTAGCAGTTATTTTGCACTCCCTGTTTTTATCAGTCTTATATGAGCAAGGTCAGATTGCCAGCCTTTAAGCTCCAATTCATGACCAAATAAATCACTGTAGTGTATCACTAATAAAGAACTGAACCTGTGAAAGATGGTTTTAATTGGCTGCCTGGGAATCATGTGACTGTGGAGAAAGGCCCCAAGCTGTTTCCAGTCCTGGGGTCCAACAGTTTTATATTAACTCTCATTTACACCTTTAACAGTTTGATTCTCACTACTAAGTACTGACTCTGTCACCTTTTCTGTTTAAACATCCTTCAACATTGCAGCTGGTTAACCAGTTTGCTGTAACAGCTCACCACAGTACAGACGCTACTGACACTTTGAGTTTTCCCCGTTGAAAGTCCTCCTTTTACAATCAACACAAGCAATTATGCTTGATATCCATGTTCTCCATCCACAACAGGGGCAATTCCATACGTGCTTCCCTGCGTTCTCAAAGCCTTAGTCATCGCGTAGATTTAAGAACTTTAACCTTGAAACTTTTCCGCTACTTTTAACTTCCTGAAGAAGTCAGCCAGTCTCCTGGTGATTAGTCCCTACGGGTCTGGCCCTCTCTCTGAGGGAACGCTAACCGCAGCCTCATAAAATGGCCCAACAGAACAACATGTGCTGTGGCCTCGCACTTCAGACAACAATATTAGTAATCAATTCCAGCACCCCAGCAATGTAAGCCTTTATCTGTCCCCGGGCGTTTATGACCTGGTTAATCAGTAAGCAAAGGCTTTGTGTCCCTTGTGATGGAGCAAGGACATATCTGACGCCCCTCGGACAGGTTTCTGAAGGTAGATCCAGAAGCTCAGCCAATGGCTGTCTGCCAGTCTGGGGCACACGGAGGGAGAGAGTATAAAGATTGAGCATTGGTGCCAAACTTAGCCTATATGACTGCTTTGACCCAGCAAGAGGATTTACCTCTCGAGAACCGATAAGGTGTTGATAGACCCTGCAGGCAGAGGAGCGTTATAAACCACAGCAGCGTACAATCCTGCTGTGTGTCGTCTAATAAAACCTCGTTAGATGATTAAAAACCGCTTTTGCGTTTTTCCTTTTGTTGTTTGATCGAAAAAAAATCAAGGGATAGCAAGCCCCCTCCGCTCTCTGTGATGGAGAAGTACCAAGTAATCGGCGAGGAGCATGACAACCCTGCCTTTGACAAGACCGGCGAGGGCCCCCCGAACTACGAGGAGAGCTCCTTCTCTGAGAACGTCTACGCCAACGGGGAGCACCGTGACATCCGACCCTCTGTGGTCAGCGCCTTTGGTCATGACACGCTCGACCGTGTGCCCAACATCGACTTCTACCGTAACGCAGGCAGCATGAGCGGCCACCGTGCCGTTCGTCCCTCCCTGCAAGAGCTCCATGAAGTGTTTCAGAAGGTGAGAGTGTGTGGCCCTCTTTGGCAGGTGTTCAGCCCGGACCAAGGGTTTACGCATCCGGTTCGGAACTGTTCTTTTTTTGCCTGCGTCTGCTGATCATTAACCGCATGTCCCAGAATGTAAAAGATGCTGTTGTCACGGTGCATTTGTCTCGGGAGCTTCAGTCTCCCTCTTTACAGAAACACTCAGGGTCTTTCTATGTCTCTCTCTCGTTCCCTCTCTCTCTCTCTCTTTCTTTTCTTCATTCTAGTTCCACTTGGCCTTGAGCTTTAGAATGTTAAAGGTGAAGAAAAAAAGCAGTTTTTACAGTGGTTGAACAATGTATCTGACAGGTAACCTTACTGACAGCGACCCCAACCCCGTAACAAAGATTTGCACAAGATGCTGTGCACATCTTCTTTAGCCAGTCAAAACAGACGCAAATAGGCTGCAATTAAAACTTATCTAGGACACTTATCTCTGACACGATCGCCGGATGCACCTTTGTGTGTCTCACAGTATGTGTATTTGCACCGTCAAACTATAAAAGCTGAGGTCAGTCTTTTCGTTTAAGAAGCCGAGTAAATCCATTTGGAATCTCGCACCACATTGTTTTTTAATGCCCAAATAAAAAGATCATCAGCAGAATGTATTCCTTGCACCATAAATCGGTGCTCGTGGATGTGAATTATTCATTCATGGATATTTTGGCAGGGCAAGAGAACAATTAGGAGATTAGATTCTTCAGCCTTTAGAGGTATGTTGTTGGTTTAGGCCTTTATTAAACCAAGCAGTGTGCTTATTATATTGACCTTTTCCGAATAATGTCTGTTTTGCACATTACATGTTCACACCAGGTTATCAATTGAACTGTGTTGTCTTTGCGGTTTTTTTCATTGAAAACACTCATCAAAACAAAAGCTGAGAAACTGCTGTTACTCTGAATACTCGTGTCTTTTCCCTCTCCTCTCCTCTCTCTCTCTCTCTCTCTCTCATTCTCTCTCTCTCTCTTGCTCTCTCTCTCTAACTCTCGCTCTCTCTGTCGCTCTCTCTCACTCTCTCTCACCCTCTCCGTCGCTCTCTCCCTCTTCGTCTCTCGCCTCTTTCACCATCACTGAATATAGGAGCTTAGCAAAGCAATGCTTTTGTAAACATTTATTAGTTGCCTGCTGAATCAAACCATATGGCTTCTTGCTCCTCTAGATATTCTCTGTGGTGGGATGTCAGCAGCACACACACACACCTGCACATAGTCACACTCATGTACACACACACACACCTGCACATAGTCATGCTCATGTACACCCACACACCTGCACATAGTCATACTCATGTACACACACACAGACACACACACACACACACCCGCACATATGCACACTCACATACACACGTACACACACACCTGCACATATGCACACTCATGTACACACACACACACCTGCACATAGTCACACTCATGTACACACACAAACCTGCACATAGTCATACTCATGTACACACACACACCTGCACATATGCACGCTCACGTACACACGTACACACACACCTGCACATATGCACTCACATACACACGTACACACACACACCTGCACATATGCACACTCACGTACACACACACTCATAAAAGGAAAAAGAACAAGGACATTCAAGGTGAAGATGGAACGCTCCTGCCTTCTAAATGTTGCTTTAGCAGTTTGCTCTGAATTCCACTGACAACACAATGCTTCTCCCACTGAGAAAAACTAGACAGAATCTCAACCACTGGAGAGTTCACACTTTTTTGCCTCTGACTGCTGTCTCACATAGAATGGAGCCATCTCAGTGCCAGACACAGTGGAGGACACAGAGGACAGCGATGGGACACCTTCGGAGGACGTGGAGTCTGACCTGCCCAAGGAGAACAAAGGAGGGTCGGATAAGTTTGGCTGGATAATAGGGGTCCTGGTGAGTGATGATATGTCAGGGAGCCCTCTCCCTGTGTTGGGTGACTGCGGTCTGGCCTTAGCAGGGACCACCACACAGGGGGTGGGGGGTGGGGGGGGTTGTCCACTTAGCTATGTTTGTCTGTCACGTCATTGTCACAATCCTAATCCGTAATCCATTTGTGCTGCCCAGGTGAGATGCATGCTGAACATCTGGGGAGTAATGCTCTTCATTCGTCTGTCCTGGGTGTTTGGACAGGCTGGCTGGGGTGAGTTAGACACAGCCCACACACAACTGCATATAGTCATACTCCTGTATACACACACACACACACACACACACACACACACATGTAGATCTGAGTTTGGGCTGGCTGGGGTGAATTAGACACAGCCCACACACAACTGCATATAGTCATACTCCTGTATACACGCACACACACATGTAGATCTGAGTTTGGGCTGGCTGGGGTGAGTTAGACACAGCCCACACACAACTGCATATAGTCATACTCCTGTATACACACACACACATGTAGATCTGAGTTTGGGCTGGCTGGGGTGAGTTAGACACAGCCCACACACACCTGCATATAGTCATACTCATGTACACACACACACACACACCCATATAGATCTGAGTTTGGACAGGCTGGCTGGGGTGAGTTAGACACAGCCCACACACAAACAAACATGTAGATCTGAAGACCGCAAAGACTTGGATCTTTCACAGTTCTCACAAGTCAGTTCGTTTCCATGTTAATGGCCTTCGCTGTGGACAGAGGTCCAGTGTTCGTGCTGTGAGGACACCAGTTCTCCTCCCTGGTGTTCGTTTCTGCCTCTAACAGGAAGGAGAAATCTCCCGGACACGAGAGAGGGTGAAGGGGTTTTTAGATAGAAGAGTAAACAAGTTGAATAATGCGTGTCCTCAAAGTAATCCAAGGTCAAGCTGTAGGATATCAAAGCAGAGGCCCACATTAAGAATGTTACTGTGTGTGTCCTGCGTTGCAAATGGATGGCTTCTGGCTGTGCTAATGGGCTGTGTCTAATGGCAATGAAGGCTACTGAAACAGCCCCAGGATGCAGGTGGAACCCAGGTAACACCCAGGTTACTTATTGCCTCAGGCCTTCCAGCATAATTAGTCCTTAAAGTGGGCAATTTGAGATGCATCAAAGCTTCACTCTCCTTCTGAAGGTGTAAAAGGCGACTCAACTGGTGGAGTTTTATGAGTTGGTTTAGTTTCATTGGCCAAAGACCAGATTGTATCAGACAGGACCAATATACCAGACCATAACCTCTAACAGGAGACATGCCAATGTTTTGTACTTATTATTCCGGATGAATGTGACATTGTACATTCATAATAAGTAATGCCCAATGGGTTTCCAACAAAGAGCTTAAGGCTGAGTTTTGAGCTAAAGTTAGTTCAACACAGTAGCATTGAATAGTAAAAAACTCAGTTACATTTTATCCAAACTCTGCCCGGTAAAAGTACCAGTAAGATGAATTGCAAGTCGGTTAGAATGGGTGTTAAAGTGTGTTGTGTTCGTGTGTGTGTTTGTGCGTCACAGGTCTGGGCATTGTGGTGATTTTGCTGAGCTGTGTGGTGACTTCCACCACCTGTCTGTCCATGTCGGCCATTTGCACCAACGGAGTGGTCAGGGGAGGTGAGGTCATTTGGAACACATCCCACGGAACATTCTCCATCAATCGATGACCGACACCAAACGTAGATCTTAAGACAGCCACGGAAAGACACGTCACAGATCTGAACTCAATGTTGTACCTTGACATGTATTATCTCTTGTGATATAAAATCAATTAGTTGCTGATTAAATGAGATTAACACAAGGACACACGAGCACTCATAAAGCAGGTCTGGCTGCATATCCACATGTCAAACATCCCATTTTTTTATGTTTAAGGCTGCATGACACAACTTACACAGACACAAAATCGAACAAAAAGTGATGTAGTGATTAATGTTCTACTTTGTGTGTGTGTGGTTTCCAGGAGGGGCGTATTATCTGATATCGCGCAGTCTGGGTCCAGAGTTTGGTGGCTCCATTGGTCTCATCTTTGCCTTTGCTAATGCGGTGGCTGTGGCCATGTATGTGGTGGGCTTTGCTGAGACTGTGGTGGACCTCCTCAAAGTAGGCAGACTTTCATGACCTCTTCCTCTGTGTGTTGGTTGGTTTAGTTACACTTTAGACATGCCTCTTGACAAATGATCTATTCCATCTCTCTCTCTCACTCTTTCTTTTGGTTTCCTCCTTCCATCCTTCCTTTCTTTCTTTCTTTCTTTCTTTCTGTCTTTCTATGCTCCAGGACAATGCAGCCATCATGGTGGATGAGGTTAATGACATCAGGATTATTGGCTGCATCACAGTGCTGTTGCTACTGGGCATCTCCTTAGCTGGGATGGAATGGGAAGCTAAGGTGAGACAGACACTTCCATCAGACAGACACGTCCATCAGACACACACTTCTATCAGACAGACAAGTCCATCAGATAGACACTTCCATCAGATAGACACTTCCATCAGACAAAGACTTCCCAATGGAAACGTCACTTCCAGGATCACCATCCATGCCCTGACAACAACACAAACCTACAACCAAAAACATCTGTTTCTCCCTTTCTGTAGGCCCAAATATTTCTTCTCATCATCTTGCTGGTGGCCATCGTGAATGTTTTCGTCGGAACAGGCATCCCAGCAACTGAGGATAAGAAATCAAAAGGATTCTTTGGCTATCAAAGTGAGAGAGGGCAGCCCTGCTTGCGATGTGTCAGCAGCAGTCTTTGGTACGTCTTCTACTGTCTGAACTGACCGTTTGTCTGCGTATCCCTTCCCTCCGACAGCCAACGTATTCATGGAAAACTTTACTCCGAATTTCCAAGACGGGGAGACGTTCTTCTCTGTGTTTGCTATTTTCTTCCCTGCGGCCACGGGTATTCTGGCTGGAGCCAACATCTCCGGAGATCTGAGGGTGAGATTACGGCCTTCAGGGGGTTGAGAATAGGGAGGGTGGATTACGTCGTCGCTTCACTGCTTTACAATGACATCTGCAGCGCTAAAATTGGATGATGTGCGATCATATAAAGCCAACTCATCGTCTATGTTTTGTGGCAAACCATGATGTCATCGTCATATGTGTTCTCCAGGACCCCCAGGCAGCCATTCCTAAAGGCACCTTGCTGGCCATCATCATCACTGGGGTAACCTACCTGGGAGTGGCTCTCTGTGTTGGTGAGCTTCACTTCCTTGCCAGTCTGGTCACACCTCTCCGTAAAAATGAACGAGTTCAGTCGCCATTATTGGGAAAAACGGGCACTTATTAATCAACTCTGAACGAGTTGCTGAGGCAACTTCCTGAAAGGCTGCAGTGTCTCGCTTAGAATAAAATCTACATGACGGTGCACATCCTGATACACAAACACACACACTACGATCCTTCTCACTCAACAGTGGCTCGTGGCCAATACAGCTGTCACATACAATAAAGAAAAACACACTGTCACATATGATCACACTGCCACCCACCAAACAGTCATGTACACACATACACACCCCTCACATACACACCCCTCAGTCCACATGCAACGTAATGCATAAGTCTTAATGTAAGAACGAAATGCAAGACAAAAGTTACTGCCGCAGAGACATGGTCACTGCTATAAGAATGTTAAGACGACCATCTCATATAAATCTTGATATGCGTCTGCTCTGTGCTCTCATTGGCTAGCTGCAACCACTGTGCGTGAAGCCACAGGAAATCGAAATGACACAGTTCCTCTGGGAACAGTTTGTAACAGTTCAGTGTCAGCCTGTGAACTGGGATACAACTTCACCTCCTGCTTCGTAGACAACTGTAAATATGGCCTGATGAACAACTTCCAGGTACAATGTGGACTGTTTTGTCCTCTTTGTCAATGTTTTAAAACTCACACAAAACAATCTACACGTTCAATTGGTCACTTCAGCGTTAGAATGACGTGAGAAGCAGTCGGTTGTGACACGGTGCTGATGGTTACTAACGCGTCCTGACCCCTGACCCCAGGTGATGACCATGGTCTCAGGGTTCGGCCCGCTCATCATCGCTGGAACCTTCTCCGCCACCCTCTCGTCTGCCCTTGCCTCACTCGTCAGCGCTCCCAAAGTCTTCCAGGTCAGTTCAAGACGCACAGTCGTGTTGAACATGGAGGATGAAGGACATTCAAAGCGCACACGCATCATTTAAAATGCAGACATTTCCTTTGTGTGAATATTCACATCTGGGCTTCATTCAAGTATACTTCAAATCTGACACTTCCTTCGCTCCCAGGCCCTCTGTAAAGACAACATCTACACAGCCCTGCGCTTCTTCGCCAAAGGCCACGGCAAGAACAACGAGCCGCTGCGAGGCTACGTCCTCACCTTCATCATCGCCGTGGCCTTCATCCTGATTGGTCAGTCCCTTTCCAGCCTGTCTGTCTACCAGTCTGTCCTTCTGTCTATAGCGTTTAACCCTGCCCTGTCTTGTGCGTCTGCAGCTGAGCTGAATGTGATCGCCCCCATCATCTCCAACTTCTTCCTGGCCTCCTACGCCCTCATCAACTTCTCGTGCTTCCATGCGTCCTACGCCAAGTCTCCAGGTGAGCACTTGACACTTCAACACACGCGCAGGCCAGCGTACGCACACGCTTAAGAACACACCCAAAATGGTGTTTGGTGTCGGGCACAGCTGATTGGCTGTTGCTTTTTTTCTCCCTTTCATAGGATGGAGACCTGCCTATCGGTTCTACAACATGTGGCTGTCTCTCTTTGGAGCTCTGCTCTGCTGCGGAGTCATGTTTGTCATTAACTGGTGGGCTGCCCTGCTCACGTACGCCATCGAGATCTTCCTCTACGTCTACGTCACTGTGAAGAAACCAAGTGAGTGGTTTGTGTGTGCAGTCCAGGTGTGCGTTCCGGCGTGCAGTCCTGTTTGTGTGGCTCATGGCTCACAGCTCGCTTGTGTGTTTTCCTCAGAGGTCAACTGGGGGTCATCCACCCAGGCCGTGACGTTTGTAAGCGCGGTGAGCAACACTCTGTCGCTGACTGGAATTGAGGATCACGTCAAAAACTTCAGGTGAGAAATGACTGTAGGCTTTTGCAGAGATCAAGGCTACGTACGCTGTCGTCATGAGCCGTAATGAACATTAAAAGGATGATATCATCTTTTCTTGAAAAGGTTCTGAAATGAGGATAAACTTTCATTCAGTCTTTTTTGTCTCATTTCTCCAGGCCTCAGTTCCTTGTGTTGACTGGATCACCAAAGACTAGACCTGCCTTGCTAGACCTGGCTCACAGCTTAACCAAGAACTATGGCCTCTGTCTCACGTGCGAAGTGTTCACGGTGAGAGAGAGAGAAAAGAGATAGAGGGGAAAAGGGAGACCGAGATAGAGGGGCATAGAGAGAGGTGGAGAGAGACAGACAGAGAAACAAGAGGGAAGAGCATTGACACCAAACACCGGTCATCGTGTGTCTCGCTGTCCTTCCTGCAGGGTCCCAGAGCAGACGTCGTCCTCGATATGAACTCTAAGGTGGAGGTGAACCAGCAGTGGCTCAACAAGAAGAAACGGAAGGCTTTCTACGCTGCCGTGACCTCGGACACTTTCAGGGAAGGAACTGAGATCCTGCTTCAGGTCAGTTGGCCATCACATTGGTTCAAATTGGGGGAAAAAACAACTGACAAATCCAGCGGGACGTTTTATGAAAATACCATTTATCACCATCGGTCGATGAACCAGAAAGGCAGCCTGATCTGGAATTGTGTTGCATATAGTGTTAGTGTTCTCGGCACCCTCAAACGCACTACAAACCGAGGTTAATACCAAACTGCGTTCGATTTTCACACACAGAAGTTCTTACTCTTTATTGCTTTTTTTATTTCCTTTGCACATTATGAGTTCTGGCTCAGACCAGTATGAGAACTCTGGCCTGAACTGGTTGTGCCATGGCAGACTTTACAAGAGATGAAGAGGGCGTGAGGGCAGTGTTATGACCAAGGCTATCTCCGATTAGAGATAAGCCCACAATTCATTGCCAAGATCACTCCACTTCAAACACAGCAGCAGATTAACAGCTATAATCGATTCATACTGCCTTGAATGAGGCGTGGCAGAGTGGAGAGCTCCAGTGTGGGGCACAGGCTGTGGAACAGCTCAGCTTGCGCTGCTGTACTGGCTGAAACTTGGTTCACCGTGTGAATGTTAACCGTTTCCCTGTAGGGAGCCGGTCTTGGACGCTTGAAGCCAAATACCTTGATGATCGGCTTCAAGAAAGACTGGAGAACGATCGACTTTGGCGCTGTCAAAAGCTACGTTGGAGTGCTGCAGTGAGTGAGCCGCCATACTCCTAGTCCTACACGCGCCCAGTGGCATGTGGGTAATATCCATCAACGCCACTGTGAAGCTGACCTCCCTGTTATCGTTCTGTTCCAGCGACGCCTTTGACTTTGAGTATGGAACGGTGGTGCTTCGGATGAGCCAGGGTCTGGACATCGCCCACATCATCGAGGCTCGAGGTGGGCACACCTCCGCCCCTCCAAAAGTCACACTAACACAGACGTTACAAAAGAGCAGAGAAAAACGTGCTGAGGGTTTGTTCCAGTAGCAATCTACTGTCAACACCCAACACACGGTTGTCTTACCGGACACTAACCTCTGGTTTATTACTGCATGTGGTGACTGTAAGATATTACCTATCAGCAGACCAAAAAGAGCTGACTCTAATAAGACAAACAATGTCATTGAGAACAAACTGGGTCCAAAATAGAACGGCGATGACTACGTTGGATATTCTCATATCCAAATGTTTTCTTTGTTGTTTCTGATAGGAGCTCAAAGTACACATTAACCATTGATAACATTGGTATCCCTGAGGTCTTTGGTCTCCAGATTGCATGCCGTTGTGGCCCAGATAAAGGTCATCTGATAAGCTTGTGGCAGAGGAACTACCGTATGCATTGTGCCTGACACTTGATTCGAGGACAGTTCAATTATTACACCCACTTAATAATCCACCGGTCTAAAAATAAATCGGACAAATAATGCATTTAAAAGGCCATTCAAAGCTAAAAGTCAATATGCGAGGTTAAGTAGAAATGAAAGAACATGTTATTGGACACTTTCCACACTGCAGCAAGGCTGACAGCAGCTGAACTCTGACTGACACACAGCGATGCACACAAGTGCACAAAGGGGGACTGTTTCGTATCTAAACTTCCCTATCTTGTCCCACAGAGGAGATGGAGAGATCCATCCTGGAACAGCAGGCGCTGGAAAATGAGGAGCTGGACGGAGTGAAGAGCAAAGGACTCTTCAGGAAGTCCAGGAAGTCTTCTAAACAAGTGCTCACCACCCGAGGTATCAGAACACTGGTGCATTCTGGGAAAGTTCTCCACGGCAGTGGAATGTTTGACGTTCGGGTCACTATTCTGTTAGTTTTTAATGTAGAAAGCATAAATGCAAAGAGATGCGCGGTGAGATGAATTGTGACATCAATTTTTCTTACTCTTTCCAAATGCACACACACGTTCCCATGCTCACATTTACACACACACACACACGCACACACACACACAGTTCTCAAAAATGTATTTTCTGAAAAAAGGCAAAGAGCTTTTTCATCTATTATGCTTTCAAAGCAAAATAGCTTTTTTTAAAGAAATGAGGCCCCCAGTACAACCATTCTCCAGGAGTTCTGTACCTTCCTCTGCTCTCCAACCAGCAAGAACCCATCTTTAAAAAACAACAACAATCTAATCAGCTGCTCTCCTCATGAAGTAATGCAATAATCCACCATCCACCAGTAAAATCATTTCCAGGAGCGCCCCTTCTTCACTCCAGATAGTCCATCTCCATTTACAATTTCCCTTCCCTCCCAGTCTCCATTCCCATCCTTACTCAATCTCACTCCATCCCTCCCTCCTTTCCTGCTCCACCGCCAGCAGTAATTTCAGCTCCGTTCTTTTTCCTTATCTCCCTCCCAGTGTCTGTGACCAGCCCCCCATGTCCTCAGGCGGTCAAGGTGAATGATAGGCTTGTGGAGACCAGTACTCAGTTCCAGAAGAAACAGACCAAAGGCACCATTGACGTGTGGTGGATGTTTGATGATGGAGGTAAGCTTTAGTCGCCTTAAGGATTCCTCTCCGTCTCCATAAAAAACAAAAACATGTTTCACATTCCCCCTAATCTATCACAAAAAAAGAGTACAAAATACGCTAAACCAGGTGATTGCATTCTCTTAATTCTCTTTCCAATTAGTCTATCTGTGGGAAATAGTCAGAGGAATGAAAGGGGTTTTTCGACTCTGAGCGTACACAATGACGGGGATTTTTCTCCCCGAAACATTTCTAAGCAGCTGTCTCCTTGTACCAGGTCTGACCCTGTTGCTGCCCTACATCCTGACCACCAGAAAGAAGTGGAAGGACTGTAAGATGAGGATCTTCATCGCAGGACAACCCGGACGCACAGAGCAGGACAAAGAGGAGTATGTTAGAAAGCAGATATTAGGCAAATGCTACACGCGTCATAACATGGAAGGTCTATTTGGTAACTGAATACATACGTGTGTTACGTAACATCAGTGTCCTCATTCAAACAAATGAAATGCTTTAGATTGTAAAGAAAGACGTTTGGAAATAGATTTGTTTGGACAAATCCAAAACGATAGATTTCAACTGATAGTACTGGTATTAACCCCAAAGATTGAAGTATAATTCATGATCAGTGTTTAATACTGGACATTCTTTCCTCCTTGCAGGATGAAGTCTTTGTTGCAGAAGTTCAGGATCAGGTGTACTGACATTAATGTTATTTCTGACATTAACGTCAAACCCAGCACTGAAAGGTCACTCTTCACACTCTTTATATATTTGTCTTCTTCTTCCTCTATCAGAAACTTGAATCCTTCCAGATGGTTTAATCCCTTTACTCTAAGGCAGAAGCCCGAGGTTTAACATTACAGTGTCTTACTGACAGTTTGGTTAGGTTGCGCAAAATGGCAACAGTATATATAAATACACGCTAAGATAAGAGCATGCCGTAACCTCTATCTTTACTGAAGAAGCGCAACATCAAGAAAATGTAATCTATGCGGGGTTTTACAATGCTACACTAGCCTCCGGTAACATTGTAAAACGCCAAGTAGTCAGTCCATCTATCTGTCTTTCGTTTCCTCCAGCTGGAAGGCGTTTGAGGACATGATCGAACCTTTCCGCCTGCACGAAAACTCCAAGGACACGGCTCAGGCGGAGGTTCTGATGAGAGACAACCCCTGGAAGATCACCGACGCAGAGCTGGACAGCTTTGAAGAGAAGGTCAGATCGCCTATCAAAAGACTAATGACCGTAGCTTCTGGTTGAACATATTTAAGGGTCTTTGCAATCAGACAGAACATGTTGATGTTTGCTTGTGATTATCAAGTCGTTTCAACACTACTTTTAACTCCCCCCCCCCCCCCCCCCTCCCATCATGAATTCTGTCTCGCTGTAGACGAACCTCCAGGTGCGACTGAACGAACTGCTTCAGGAGAACTCAAGGGCAGCCAACCTCATCATTGTGTGAGTGTATGCGACGGGCCAGATGACACACTGTCATGCTAGGTTTACCACAGCTACAGTGAGCTGAACCCACGCGTGGATGTTCTTTGTCCCTGCAGGAGCATGCCCATCGCTCGGAAAGAGTCGGTCTCTGATCACCTCTACATGGCCTGGCTGGACGTACTGAGCAAGAACCTTCCTCCCACCCTGCTCATGAGAGGAAACCACAAGAGCGTGCTCACCTTCTACTCCTGAGCAACCCATTGGTCGAACAGCAACGAGGCAGTCACTACAAGACCATCTAAGAACGTTTTCTTTGTATAGTCAGATCTGTCTTTTACGTATGGCCACGTTACAGGAATTGTGTTGAATACAGTCATACGGACATGGGACCGTTTGGTAGAAAGGGTCGCGGTTACTTTGACAGTGACTACACTGCCCTCTGTTGGAATTGTACATTTCAATGTGTTTATAGTCTTTATTTAGAGAATGAAATTATTTTGTATGTGCTATATGTTATGATGTACTATGAACTTGTATGAAAATTTACAGGATGTGACCATGTGCTGCACATGCAACCAGTGGTAGGCCTATGGGTGACTTAAAATGTATATTTGATATATTCTCAGAAATAATTTCATAGCACTTCGGTTTGGGATAATAAGACAACTTAAGACACCCATATGAGGGTCTTGTGCGAAATACAGAAATGCTGATTTATTCCTACCTGTTTCATAGCCTATTTGTTGAGACGATTCTTGTATGTGAGCACTATTATATAATGACTATACAATTACAATTAATAAACGTTTATTGATAATATTTTCATCATTAAATCATTATTATGATTTTAGAAAATGAGAAAAGATACGGGTGTCTGGAATAGCGTGACAGGTAGCTCTAGCTTGTGGACAACAGGGGCTATTTATAAACTAGTAACGGTACAAAGACATGGACAGAAGGTGACATGGAAGGTAGGCACAGGCGAAATCCGGAGAAATGTTAAGAACAAGTCCCATTGTAAAATACATTGAGTGCGTATCTGCAGTATCTCTAAAATGAGCGATTGAATTATAAAAGGAAGTAGATCATCAGAGTTGCGCCACCAAATGTAAGCCATCTAGGAGGACGCGGCTGGCGCAGTCTAACAGCAGCGAAAACGATGCAGTTATGGAAGCAAGCACTCGACTTGCGGTGTTTCTCTGTTGTCAATGCCAACCGTTATCTATTTTCGGAGACAAAATCTAATTTGTGTCTTCAAAAACATATCCAGAGACGTTGTCACGATGGTAAGGACATTAGTGTTTGGAAGCTAGGCAGAAGGACGGTCATTGGATAATGTAATAGTTTGCAATTGCCTAGCAAGGATAACGCCTGCTAAGAGATAACAAAGCATAATGATTGTTTTAACAACTCTAATTTTAGGCTATTTTTTTTTAAAGATGGCTTCTTGCATGTCAAATCATTCCTTTAATTACACATATTTGTATCTAGTTGGTAGCCGGCTGTCAAATTGTTGCCATGGCTAGCTTGAGCTTGTAGCTAGTTAGAACATTTAGTAAACAGTACAATTCTCGCGAGAACATAGACAGTCTCACGGGTTATTTAAAAACTTTGTGACAAAACCATTATTATTGAGTCTATAGTCGTGAAATATGTATGTTCGTATTCTGAAAATTATTATATCAATATCATTTAAAAAGTGTACATGTAGAGTAAGTCGTGTCTTAAATGTTCACTTACCATGTTGTGTGGGCGGAGCAAACGTTTTTAAGCGCGTTGAGGCGGGAATTCAGTCTTATAACAAGACCACTGCACTGAAGTGACTTGTTTCTGTGTCCACTTTTATTACCGCGAGTAAGTTTACCGCCAAAAATTTTCTTAGGCATCATTTTTTAACTTACAAAACATGCCTTGCTCAGAAATTACAGATACGACCGCCGTATCACCTCAGAAGAGGACAAAACTTGGAAACGAGTTCAACAATGTTCTGAAATTCGCCAAGCTGTCCGAGCACGCTACTACTCCTACCAGAGGGTCGACAAAAGCAGCGGGCTATGACCTATACAGGTTGGTACTAGTTGAATCGCATGCATTTTTTTAAGTAAAAAAATAAAAGGTAACCTATATGAGACTCGGTTGTTCTATGATTTTGTTTTGACTTGTCATTAAAACGATATATAGACCATGTATCTGAACAGTCTCATTGTATAGAAAGAAGCTCGCCTGCATTGACCGCTTGCAAATATTCTATTGACCTTAACAGCGCATATAACTACTCTATTGGACCGATGGACAAGGCCATAGTGAAGACTGATATACAGATTGCAGTTCCTCATGGTTGCTACGGGAGAGTGGGTGAGAGATTTGAGATATTGGCCCTATTAGTTTTGCAATGACACGTGACGTCATGAAATTGTGATTGTTCAGAAGTGACATTTCATTATTTGTTCGCCTTTTCCGCAGCTCCAAGGTCTGGCCTGGCGGTAAATCACTTCATAGACGTCGGGGGTAAACACATCTAATTAAATTCCTCGAACCACGCTTGTTGTGGTATATAAATAGAAGAAAATAAATGTTGGAATCTTGGTCCTAATTTGAAATTAATAAGACTTTTATCCCCACAGCTGGAGTTGTGGACGAAGACTACAGAGGAAACGTTGGAGTAGTTCTCTTCAACTTCAGCAAGGATACCTTCAGTGGTGAGTGTGAACACAAAACTGGCCCACTTAAATCTTTGCAAGTGTCTAGGCTGCTTAGTTATTAAAGTGACATTGTTCTGTTCTTCTGTCACACAGTGAAAAAGGGTGATCGAGTGGCACAGCTGGTCTGTGAAAAAATCTGCTACCCTGATATAGTGGAACTCCAGGTAAGCGTCTTTAGCAGGGGGATACAAACTCTATCAGCAGTTCTACATGCTCAAATTACAGCTCAGAAGAGCCAATCAAAAAAAACAAGACATGATTGGAGGTTATTGATGCACACAGTTGACAGGCAGTTTGTTGTGTTGGTCATCTTTTGGCCATTTCAAACCACAGTGAATCTAACGTAGCGTTGAAGCTTTGTGATGATCAAGTGTTCAAGATGCTGTTGATGTCCTGTGTTCCAGACTCTGGATGAGACCGAGCGGGGATCAGGAGGATTCGGCTCAACAGGAAAGAACTGACATCTTATTGTAAACATGAATTTTATCGTTGGTTATGGCATCTATGAAATGGTTGTAAAAAATAGTGTTTTTTTCATAATAAAGTATTTGATTGTTTTATGTAAATGTTGTGCTATTCCACACTCCGGCCACCAAGGGGTGCTGTTGAGCTATTATTGGAACTGATTTGGGTCAGGTACATTCACGATCAGAAATATAAAAGACGTAACTAATTGGTGACTAGGGTTGAATGTATCCTTGCAGGATTGCTTCTGATGCTTCCAAAGATCTGTAGTCAACTTAAGTATCAAACCTGAACAAAAGAAGTTGTGAACTGGGATCAAATGTGACCATGTTCATAGCAGCAAACTAATGTAAAGACAGGGGAGGTTTATGAGCGATGTGGCTCCTGATGGAACCTTGAGGAGCTCTGTAACAGCCCTAAGACAGCACTACACCCAAGACATGTTACACCAAAAAAAAAGTTTTATTTTATTGTGACTTTACAACTAAACCCTCACTGATGTGAACAGAGAACAGATGGGTGTCTAAGGCTGGTCTGATTGTCGCCCATCGCTATGGTGACACGGCACTGATTGTACTTGCAAGAGAGTTTGTGGTCGTAAAGACCTCAGTGCATAATCATGAAGGCACAGGTTTGGCATCACAATGATGTGTTTGCATGTGTGTGTGTGTGTGTATGTATACACAGTTTACAAAAGTAGTTGGTCATTATAAGCACCATTACAAACCCCTTCTTATCAGGGTCTTTCTCTAGTTTACAAATGCTTCATAGATTAAAAGTGGCATTGATTATTACAGTATAAACACACTTAATTTACATGTACTGTATAGGAGAGAGCAGATAGGCTATGGAGCTAACTTTGGTTTGGTTGCAAAGACACTTGAAACGGCAGACGGAAGGACATTTTTAGCTACTGTGTTTTATCAAGGAGTAACAGTGCATTCAGAAGTCTATGCGTTAGTTGTTTTTTGTTTTTTTTACTAGCACCTGTATATTAATAATTTCTAGTTCAGTAGGAAAGATGGAAAAGCATAGTTAAAATGAGCAAAAGTAACCTTCAAACTTGGCTGCATCTCAATAGTCTAAAGTGGTTTCCTTCTCGTCCTCTGCTCTCTTCGTCATTTCAACTGAGAACACGGTAAATCAAGGCTGCATGTGGGGAAACCTTGGTGCATCAATTCAGATGGGAGGAGGCTAGGAAAGGTAACCACTTCAGAGTATTGAGAGCCCACCTTGTCTTCCACCTCTGCCGAGTGGTCCACGTGTCCCTCAAAACGGTGCACGATTCAACATATCATTATACAAAACCTTCACAACAATCTCTTATCCAGACAAGCCACGTTCATGCCCTCCGGAACTTTCTGCACAAAGCGATTGTCTTCGTCTTCGAGGGTTAAGAATTCTTCTGTTACCTGCGCTCTTTTTTTCAGATTTAGCTGGAATTGGAATACACGACACGTATCTATGATATGTGGAATCATCTTTGGGAATCAAAGAATGCGGTCCCCCTCCCTCCATTGTCTCTTTGGTGGTATGCCTCTCTCTCTACCCCCTCCCTCTCTCTCTACCCCCCCACCCCCTCTATCTTTCTCAGAGCAGTAGCCCCTAACCACTGACACAGCGTTAGACAACACCCTCCCCCTCTCCTTGGTGATGGAGGTCTGGACAAGGGGGCGTAAACTATGCCTGGGTCGCTGGTTAGGGGGGCTGTCCAGCCGTCTCAGTCTCGTTCTGGTTAATGGAGGATGAGCTGCACCCTCATCCTCAGCGTGTCCCCCAGCTGTCCCGTGAGGTAGTCTTTATCGTGCGTGTCCTCCAGCTCCTCCAGCTCCTTCTTCCTGTACAGCGGCACGCTGCTGATCTGGAGCTCGTAGGCACCCGCGACCAAAGCCTTCTTCTTGGACACGTGTAGGTAGCTCACGCCCTCCCTCTGGTTGATCTTGAAGTGGCCTTCCTCATTGCCGTAGTCGATGGTGTAGCGCACGTGGTTGGTTAGGGTGGAGAGGGCAGGGGTGAACTCCAGGATGTGGTCCCGGGTGGTCAGGTCGCTGATGTTGAGGTGGAACATGAGGACGTCTTCGATGCTCACGCTGGCCAGGCTAACGGTCTCTTGCTCTCCCTGCAGGGAGACACACAAGCAGGAGCGTTTGGGGCACGGGGAGCTACAGTAGCACTCAGGGGCTAACTCCCAAATGTAAATCTACCCACACGAACATCCTGACAGATGCGCTGTCCCTACCTCTGTCTCTGCCACTGGCTCCTCCAAGGTGGAGTTGCTGCTGCGACGTTTGCGTCCTTTCTTGGGGTAGCCGTTTATCTTACACTCGTAGCAAGCCTCTGGAGACAGAGAGTTCTCATCGGTCTCTCCTCCCTGCTCCGAAGTGAGGCCACCATTACTGAAGCCTACGCCTGATACACAGTGCCTGAAACACACGCACACACACAGAGTCAAACACAATGTCTCTACTGACCAGTGGATGTATACATTAGCAGTCCAAACACCTACCCCTGTCCAGCACGGTAGTATCCTGTTGGACAGCCACACAGGTAGCCCCCGTCCGTGTTGGAGCAACCGTAGTTACAGGGGTTCTGTGTGGACGAGCACTCGTTCACATCCGAGCAGCCGCCATTTTGCTGCTCGTAGTTGAAGCCGGTGGGACAGAGACAGCGGAAACTCCCCAGAGTGTTGTGACACGAAGCCCCTCCGCATATCTGACTGTTCTGACACTCGTTCTCGTCTAGGTCACGGGAGGTCGACGCGCAATCAAACAGGAAGCAAACAGACGGCTGGTTAGCAAGTTAGCTAGCTAGATGCTACAAACAACACCGAGGAGGCAGAAGAGAATGTGGACCCCATGTATGGTCGTGCCCATCTGACCCTCAGCTTCATTCTTATTGGTTCATCCTGTCTCACATGGTCAGCAGGTTGAGATGCAGAAATCTGTGTGTCATCTGTGTGACATCATCTGCTGCTCATTTAGACTAGCATATAGGCTAGCCAATGGGCTATCCAGGAAAGGGAAGCAGCTAATGAGAGAGAGAGGTAGAGAGAGACAGAAAGAGAGAGAAAAAGAACGGAGAGAAGGATTCAGTGTCACTCACCCACACACTGGTTCCACTGGTAGTGTTGAAGGTAGCCTTGAGGACAGCTGCACCTGTAACCTCCAACGAGGTTCTGACATCCATGCTGGCACCTGTGGTTCCCATCACACTCGTCCATGTCTGCCACACACACACACAGTCAAACACACAGTCACACACACACACACACACACACACAGTCAAACACACAGTCACACACACAGTCACACACACACACACACACACACACAGTCAAACCCACACAGTCACACACAAATAGTCAAGCCCCAACAGTAAAGTCCGTGGCCAGCTATGCAGACATCACAGGAGACCGGAGATAGCTGTCTTACCTTCGCAGCTCTGGCCGTTAGGGTCCATTGAAAAGCCCCGCTGACATTCACAGTTGAAGCTCCCAGGGCTGTTCTGGCAGACGCCATTAGAGCCACACAGGCTGGGGTCGGAACTGCACTCGTTATTATCTACACAGACGGAGGGATCAGACAGAGAGTGGAGAGAAGAAATACCAGGAGAGTGTTTAGACCCAGATAACCTGCAGCTTGAACACAAAGTGTACAAAACCATGGGAACCATGCGTGTCTCTCTGCCCAGTATCACCCATCGATCTGATCAAGGTTGAAACCAGGAGGCTGCAATTTCGAGGAAGGACTAGGTGAGCAGCCTGGAGGCTTGCTGGTGAGTTTAGCTGTATAAGGCCAAGGAATCTCATGTCAGGATGGCTGTGAGGTCATGGGAGCTGCCTTGCTGGCTGGAAAACCTTGTAGTAGCCATGGCAATGCAGTGTGACGTTCCATAACAAGCCGCTGTTAAGCTGCCATGACTACAACCCAGCCAAGCCTAATCAGATCAGTGTGATATCAGACTGAGTCCATTTAGTCTGAGCGGGGCAGACAGAGTTGGAGGGAGAGAGCTGTAGAAAGCAGGCTTTTAACAAGGAAGGATGGAAGATAAGTGGGGAATCTGCGCGTGTGTGGGCGCGTGTGTGCGTGCGGCCGTGCGTGTGTGTGTGTGTGTGTGTGTGCGTGCGTGTGTGTTACCGATGCAGGCGGTGTGATGTTGGGTGAAACCAGGAGGACACTTGCAGGTGAACCCTCCGATGGTGTTGACGCACAGGAACTGGCAGTTGTGCTGCTTGGTCGAACACTCGTCCAGATCTGAGAAAGATGAGAAAAACATGTCTGTGTTTGTGAGATATACTGTACATTTATTATAAAGTGACAGGAAATGTAGGGGAGACAGAGGGGATGATTTGGAGGAAATGACCCAGGCTGGAATTGAACCCAGCCCCTGCGTAAGCCTTCGCCTACGTGCTGGTGATAAATCACATGACTTTATTAAAAGAGTGACAGGATATATATAATGTGGGGTGATGATGAAAATGCACGTTTACAGTGGATCTAAGTCAGTGTGCGTGTGTGTGTGTGTGTGTGTGTCGGTGAGTCAAATTCCAGTCCTTCTACAGTCAGTGACCTACAAATGAACTGCCAATGAACCAGACACCGGAAACAGGGAGGGGGGCTCTGGGGTCGAAGCCTGAGGATGGGAGGGGGGCAGGGGGGGGAGAGAGAGAGGGGGGAGGGAGGGGGGAGGGTGCAGTGAGGGGGGAGCAAGGAGGGAGAAGCGGGTTGGATCCTCTACAGTAAATAAAGATGTTAGGCACCAGAAATAATGAACATGATGGTCAAGTTTGTTTAGACTCACAAACAAGTCTGAACTCAGACACTGATAAACAGCCATCCAAATAGAACCACCAGATCACATACCATGTCC
Organism: Plecoglossus altivelis; assembly: GCA_036571765.1. Taxonomy (NCBI): domain Eukaryota; kingdom Metazoa; phylum Chordata; class Actinopteri; order Osmeriformes; family Plecoglossidae; genus Plecoglossus; species Plecoglossus altivelis. The sequence continues at coordinate 4,699,839 of BROE01000013.1, forward strand.
ACCATTCACACAAACACACACACATACGCACGCACGCACAAGCACTCCTCCAAATGAGGTATCTTTGAGGGACAGTGAGCAGGATGCTGGGCAGCAGGCCCAGATCTCCTAACCCAAGCATCTGAACGTGGGGAGTCAGTCTGGATGAACCGCAGTGAGCTGCAGGACAGAGCTGAGCGAAGCTGAGCCTCTCACTCACGGATCGACTCGCTCAACGCTGCTGCCAGTTTGTGTACGTGTGTATACGTGCACGTATGTGCATATGTGTATTCCTGTGTCTGTACGTGTGTGTCTGTACATACGTGTGTGTACATGTACGTGTGTTTGTGTGCGGGTGTACATGTGTGTGTATACGTGTGTGTACATGTGTGCGTGTGTACATGTGTGTGTGTGTGCATGTGAGCACGTGTGTGTGTGTAGGTGTGCGCGCACGTGTGTGTGTGTATGTGTGTATGTGCATGTCTGCATGTGTGTGTGTGTATGCATGTGTGTGTATGTCCGTGTGTGTGTGTGCATTGACCTCTGCAGCTCTTCCCGTCCTCCTGCAGGATGTACCCCCTGGGACAGGAGCAGAGGTACGCCCCCTCCGTGTTCTTACAGATGAAGTTACACGGCTTCGGAGCCTGGATGCATTCATCCACATCTACAGAGAGGGAGAATAAGAGAGAGAAGGAGAGGACAGGAAAGGAGAGGAGATAAGAGGAGAGGAAAGGAGAGGATGGAGGAGAGGGGAGTAGAGGAGGGGAGAGAACGTGAACAAGAGGAGACATTCCTTCATTCCACTGCCGCAGGTGTTCAGAGGGCTTGGGCCTCCTGCTCTTCAGAGGGATGTGTATGGCTGCTTACCCACACACACAGTGCCAGTGATGTCAGTGGTGTATCCTGGTTTGCAGTTGCAGTTGTAGGAGCCCAAGGTGTTGATACATTGTCCGTTTTTACACAGATTCCCCATCACACGGCACTCATCGATATCTGAGAACACAGCCAAGGCTTAGCTTGACACACACACAGCTCTGGATACTAATACGGCCGGCCAGCTCTGGATACTAATACGGTGTGTCGCTACCTCTGCCGTCTGTGGTGTAGCCGGGACCCAGGGGACACATTTTCTTGTAGTGTGTGGTCCCTGGCAGGGGACAGAGCTCACAGTTGGGGCCCCAGCCCCTGCCTCCGTCACAGCAACACTCCGACTTGGTGACCAGGTTCCTGTTGCTGGATGACATCTGACACAGTGTGGTCAGCACCTCGGCGAAGCAGAAGCCCTCGCGGTTATCTACGGAAAGAAAGAGAGAGATGGAGGGAGGAGCGAGGTGGGAGGAGGAGGGATGGAGGGTATGGATAGAGGTGTAGGAGATGGAGGGAGGAGATAGAGGGAGGAGGATGGAGGAGATGGAGGGTAGATGAGAGGCCGAGTGGGAGGTGAGGGAGGGAGGGAGGAGGTAGGTAGGGGTATGGATAGAGGGAGTGAGGGGGAGGGAGGGAGGGAGGGAGGAGGAGGAAATGGCGAGAGGAGGATGGGAGGAGACGAAGGTACGCGGATGGCAGGGAGAGAGGGCGAGGAGGAGGGGGGAAGGAGGAGAGAGGCGAGGGAGAGGAGGGAGCGAGAATGGGAGGATGGCAGGGAGCGCGAGTGAGGAGCGGATGGAGCTGAAGAGAGGGAGGAGGGGAGGAGGGAATGGGGGGAATGGGGGGGAGGCGAGGGAAGTGCAGAGAGGGTTCACAAGGAAAGAGAAAAAGAAGGATTTCAACAGAGATTCCCAGGGCGTTTGTTTTTTTTCCCAAACAGCGACTCACCTTAAGCGGACCAACCTTTCCAATCAGGACCTAACCTGACTTCTGGCAGTATCAGTGAGGAGTGACTTTAGTCCAGACTAAGAGGCATATTCCCAGAGGATACACCCCACCTCTCATTAGCACAACATGCTCTTTATGCTAGATACACAATGTTGCCGGTGGAAGATATTGAGGTCACAGACCCCAGACCTGACACCAGCACAGTGAAATAGATTAAACACAGACATGAAAGCAGAGCAAAAGCGTCTTTTGAGATGACAAATGGGACTTAGTTCCTGTCTGTCCAGTATGGTGGAAACCCTTTCTGATAACTACAACGTCTGGCTAGACAGAGAGGCTGTGAGAACGTAAGGTGCAGAGGGCAAAGGTCATGTAAGGCTGATATACACACTACTGAATGACCTTCTTGGTCAGTGAGAGCAAGAGAGAGAGACAGACAGGCAGCAAAAGAGAGAGTGAGGGTGAGTGAAAGAGAGTGAATGATTGAAGGAGAGTGTGTGAGAGAGAGTGAGGGTGAGTGAGAGAGTGAGGTTGAGTGAGAGAGTGTGCATGAGAGAGAAAGAGAGTGAGAGAGAGAGTGAGGGTGAGTGAGAGAGTGAGGGTGAGTGAGAGAGAGAGAAAGAGAGAAAGAGAGGGTGAATGAGAGACAGAAGAAAAGATGTGGAGTGACATAAGGACAGAGGGAAAGTGTGAGAGAGACACAAATAGACCCGTCAAGAGAGAGACAGAGAGACATAGAGGTAGGTGGAGGAGCACTCACCTATACACTCTGTCTGTGTGGGACTGGGGCTGAACCCTTGGTCACACCTGCAGCGATAACTGCCCACGGTGTTTTCACAACGACCGTTCTGACAGATGCCTGGCTTGGCTGAGCACTCGTTCAGATCTGATACACACACACACACACACACACACACACACACATTGTCAATACAGGACACATGCAGGACATAGGACAACTTTCCATGCATTTTTGTAAGCCTTTTTTCCCCCACATACAACACAATACAAAAAAAGGTTTTGGTCTCTTTTGAAAAAAAAATTCCTCAAACCTTTTCCCCCCTAAAAATATTTTTTCCACCCATCAAATAAAGTACTGATCCCAATAAAATCTACAATAACAAAGTATTTGTACTTAGTTACTTCCCATCTCTGAAACGACCCAAAGCAGCTGTAATCTACATGGACTTCTGCTTCCGTCAACAGACCCTTGCTAGCCTCTGGAAAGCACAATCCTCAAAGGGTTTTCCCACTAAGAAATCGACGCTCTGATATTCAGCCATAACTTTATCACTGAGATAACCCCTGTAGCGTCTCAACTGAACGACTGTTTGTGAATCAGGCTGGACTGGAGGGTTGACTCACCAACGCACGCCTCTCCGTTGGGTTTGCGTGTGTACCCAGGGGGGCAGATGCACATGTAGGTGCCAATGAGATTCTTACAAGTCATCCCTCTGCTCTCACAGTCATCGATGCCATCCTCACACTCGTTCTGGTCTGGGGAGAGAGAGAGAACACGCTGCATCAACACACACACATATTAAACAGAACCCTACCCTAATCCCAACATACACACATACACACGCACACTCATATACACGTACACACTCACATACACACACAAACACACACACACACATACACACGCACACTCATATACACGTACACACTCACATACACACTCACATACACACACAAACACACGCACATACACACGCACACTCATATACACACTCATACACATGCACACTCATATACACATACACACACTCACACATACACACAGAACCCTAACCTAATCCCCCCACACACGCACACACATACACACTCATATACACATACACACACATATATACACGCTCACATACTCACACACACACACACACACACACACATACATGCATGCATGCATGCACGCACACGCATACATACATACATACATACATACATACATACATACATACACTCACATACACACACACACACACACCGACTCACACACACCCCCACACACATAGCAACCACATCCCCTTTCCGTTCTGGTAGGTGTTCATAAAGAGAGTTAGAACTCTGTTGAAATCTGCAACATAAACACCATCCTACAGCCTCTCCACAGACTTCCCACCCCCCTGCCTCAGCCTGGGAGATCCACACCAGCAGGTTTCACACTAATAAAACGCTGCCTCTCCTGTTTTGCCCAGACGCACCATGGAAACTTTCAAACCAACCCCTCCCCATCCAAGAGTTCCCTGCATGACTCAGCCGTCGCTGGATTAAGACAGAGCCACGCCCCCCCCAGGTTCCTAGTTTGTATCTAAAATAGACGTGCTCCACCAGGGCTGATACTGTACCTTTACACATCCTCTTGTCCTCTCTCAGTACGTAGCCTGTGGGGCATTTACACTCGTAGGAGCCCATGACGTTGACACACCGGAAGGCGCACAAGAGGGCGTTCTGAGCGCATTCGTTGATGTCTGGAAACAGAGAAGATGTGCCAAGGTAACGTGCTTTGTCACGAGGACATTGAATCACACAGGGGGGGATGAGGATGTAGCGTCTCTCGACGGTGTCGTACGCGGTGAGACGCGGCGGGTAGGCGTGCTGATGTCATCGGGAGAGCGTGGGGAGTGATTCAAGCCTACCTTCACACGTCATCATGGGGCCTGGCTCGAAGCCGTCGTCGCAGGCGCACTCGAACGCTCCGATCACGTTGGTGCACGTGCCGTTGCCGCAGGGGTTACCCAGGTCACACTCGTCAGTGTCTGCGTGGGAGACGGGAGCGCACAGGGGTCATGTGACCACCTCGGGAGAACAGGAAGTGCTGTGTGCGTGTTGTTCCGTGCGCGGTTGTGCGGATGCGTGCGGTGGTGTGTGCGTGTGTGTGGGCGCTGCACTCTGTACTGGCCTTTACAGTGGACTCCGGTGGTGTCCAGCGTGTAGCCGAACGGGCACTCGCAGCGGAACGAGCTGTCCGTGTTGATGCACACGCCGTTGGAGCAGATGTTGGGGTTGGTGGTGCACTCGTCGATGTCTGCAAACACACCAACGCATCGTTATGGGTCGCTAACATCGCTCCTCCGGCTAGCCAACTCACAGGATGCTAAGGGTCGGATATAGAAGACCTCAGCGTTGAGCAAACGTACCTATGGGGTTGTCGTCTGGGCCGATGCTCTGGCCGACAGCATGGCAGAGCTGGGAAAACAACTCTGGAACACAAACAAGCGTGTGAGCGAACACGCCACCAGCACTGCTTCGAGAGACACGACCGTGTCAGTCGGTGGCTGTTCGGAAGCGGAGATGCGAGTTAGCCCACCTTCGTTCTTGCCAGGGCAGATCTCACAGGGGTCGCCCCAGCCCTGGCCTGGCATGGCGCTGCAGCAGCAGTCACCCTTGGTGGTGTTCAGGGGTTTGGGGGACAGGCAGCGGCCACTCTCAAACTTGGTGTAGCAGTAGTTGACGCGGATATCTGAGGACGAAAACAGGGGGGGGGGGGGGTGGGTTGGGGGGTGGGGGTGGGAGGATGGGAGGATGGGAGAGGGAGGGGGCAGAGGGTGATGTTGTGGGGTGGGGTGGGGTGGGCTGGGAGGTGGGAGGCGGGAGGGGGGGGTGGAGAGAGGGGCGTTCGTGCCCAGCGGAGGCCTGTGCCAAGTGTCTGCCAGGCTCTCTGTCATGTTAGTATGGAGAGCCTGTTTTTCTTCTTGGCCTTTGAGCCGTAATGAGAAGCACATGGCCCGAGCCTTGCTAGCACTGGCCTTCTCTTAACTCAACACAAATAAGCTATCCGACCCCCATAGATCACACACAGACCCATACACCTGGCTCTGAGGCATAGATCACACACGCGCGCTCGCACACACACACACCTGGCCCCTGTGTGTGTGTCAGGCAGTGTCTTGTTACTTTGCTCCACAAAAAGTGACTTGTCAGCTTCCCTGAAAGATTTATGTATCCTGGGCACAGCTGCATGTGTCCATGTGTGCGTATGCGTAAGAAAACGAAATGTCGATGTTTCAGTAATAGTAGTGGCCCCTGTTTTTGAAAGGGTGACCGAGGTATTTCGATGCTTTAATCCCCAGACCTGGCAATTCCTCCGCACCAAAACCCCCCACCCCCTCTCCCCTTCCAAATCCTCTCTTATTCTCCTCAGCTGCGAGACAGGAGAAAAAAAGCAGGAATTGTAAACTGCTTCACGAAACTGATGATGTCATCATTTCAATGTTTGGAGGGGGAACTCCCTATCGTTCGTCTGAATAGTCCCCCACCCATGCACAAAAGACACACACACACACACACAAAGCACACACACACACACACACACATACACAAAGCACACACACACACACACACACACAAAGCACACACACACGGCCACGCGCACGCTGAGTGCTCTGAGGAAATGGAAAAGTGTTCTGTTCAGAGCCACCCTTTGGCCTCAGTACGGCAGAAACAGCCGAGGAACCTGGAACAGAGTGTGCTGCTTAACAGAGCAGAGCTACAGAGACCAGCTAGGTCGCTTCTCTACAGCTTTTACAGAGCAGAGCTACAGAGACCAGCTAGGTCGCTTCTCTACAGCTTTTACAGAGCAGAGCTACAGAGACCAGCTAGGGTGCTTCTCTACAGCTTTTACAGAGCAGAGCTACAGAGACCAGCTAGGTCGCTTCTCTACAGCCACGGCCAGCTGCACGCTGAGTGCTCTGAGGAAATGGAAAAGTGTTCTGTTCAGAGCCACCCTTTGGCCTCAGTACGGCAGAAACAGCCGAGGAACCTGGAACAGAGTGTGCTGCTTAACAGAGCAGAGCTACAGAGACCAGCTAGGTCGCTTCTCTACAGCTTTAACAGAGCAGAGCTACAGAGACCAGCTAGGTCGCTTCTCTACAGCTTTTACAGAGCAGAGCTACAGAGACCAGCTAGGGTGCTTCTCTACAGCTTTTACAGAGTAGAGCTACAGAGACCAGCTAGGGTGCTTCTCTACAGCTTTTACAGAGTAGAGCTACAGAGACCAGCTAGGTCGCTTCTCTACAGCTTTTACAGAGCAGAGCTACAGAGACCAGCTAGATCGCTTCTCTACAGCTTTTACAGAGCAGAGCTACAGAGACCAGCTAGGTCGCTTCTCTACAGCTTTTACAGAGCAGAGCTACAGAGACCAGCTAGATCGCTTCTCTACAGCTTTTACAGAGCAGAGCTACAGAGACCAGCTAGGGTGCTTCTCTACAGCTTTTACAGAGCAGAGCTACAGAGACCAGCTAGGGTGCTTCTCTACAGCTTTTACAGAGCAGAGCTACAGAGACCAGCTAGGTCGCTTCTCTACAGAGGAAATCCTCCTCGCAAAATAGATGTTCTCTTCCCAAACAAATACTTTCCACTGTAAAGTTGAGTACAGTGTGATGGGGGTTGTATATATTTTCACAGTGGAGTTGAGGATAGAAAACCCTGTTCCTATCATCTCTCTTGGGTCTAAAGGGAGAGAGAGGGCCAAACCACCAAGTGTTTAGTAATATGAAAAGCACACACACACACACACTCACACACACACTCACACACACACACACACTCACCCAGGCATCTGCGTCCTGTGCCAGAGAGCTGGAAGCCCTCTGGGCAGACACAGGTGAAGCTGCCCTCGGTGTTGGAGCAGGTTCCAAACAGGCAGATATCAGGAGTCTGGGTGCATTCGTCGATATCTGCAACACATGGAATCACTCGGATCAGTCACGCTCAGAGCCAGACGCCCTGAATCAGAGCTTTGATTCCAACTTCCAGTCAAGGGGATATTTCCTGAACTGTGACCGTAAGACCCGATATGAGTCAAAGTTTGCCCTCGTCACACAACGCAGATCCCTTTGACGACCGTTACTCCGGGGGCGGAGTGAGAAGGGTTAACGCCTGAAAAGAACTTCGTCATGGTAACCGGGGGATATCCACACACCACACTGACCAGCTGGTGCTCCTGCCAGGAGGGGCCGGTGATCACGGTTTCTAGAAACAGGGTCTGGGAAATATCTCCTCATCAGTCGAAACTGTTTAAATAAACCAAGTGGTATGCGTTGGCGTCTGTGGACGAAGTGAGATGTGTAAGGGAGATATGTTTGGGATGTGTGTATGTGTGTGTGGCTGTGTGTGTGTGTGTGGGCGAGGGGGGAGGAGATGTATGTGATATGTGTGTGTGTGGGCAGGGAGGCCAGGGGTTTAAGACAGCTATGTGTGCAGGGAGGGAGGGTGCGGGGGTGTAAGAGAGATGTGTGTGCGTGTGTGTGTGTAGGGGTGAAAGGAGACATTTTACAAGCTTCCTGTCAACCACTGGAATCAGCTCTAATAGAGATTTATGCCCGACCGTTATCTTACATCAACATGACAGGATTTTGAAATTTGATCATAAGTGAGCTGAGCCTTTGATTGAGAACTCCAGGATGTATAGCAGGTGTAGAAGGAAAACAGAGATCTGGAGCTGGTTTTACCTTCACAGGTCTCGTCTTGGATGTAGTAGCCAGGCGGACAGATGCACCTGTAGGAACCATCCAGATTCTGACAGGTCCCTGGACCGCATGTCCCAGGATTCACTGCGCACTCATTGACATCTGTGGGCAGGAAAGCCGCACAGGAAGAATTTTTACTCTTTGGGGGCGAAAAAAAAGCTTTGGAGAGACGTGGAGGGAGGAGATGGAGGCAGGCTTCTTACCGATACATATCCTTCCGTCGGCAGTGAGTTCGTATCCGTCGCGACACTGGCAGATGAAAGAGCCGATGCTGTTGATGCAGTCTCCATTCCTACACAGCCCTCTCTGAGAGGAGCATTCGTCCGTGTCTGACAAAACAGCGCCAAAGGGTCACAAGCACGCACTGCGCGAAAGCCGCACGTGAATATTATCAACGCTATTCGTGCGTAAACTCACGTGTGCTAACACACACATGCACGTAGTTAGATGCTCACGCACGCACAGACACACGCACATATACACACAGACACACACAGACACACACACATATACACACAGACACACACACACACTCACCGATGCAGTCGTTGTTGTGTGAGAGCTGAAAGCCAGGATAGCAGAGGCAGTTGTAGGATCCCACAGTGTTCTTACAGGTCCCGTTTCCACACGGCTGCCTCTCGCACTCGTCCACATCTGAGACAAAGACAGCACAGACGTCAGGCCAACGCCGTTAGCCGACCGGGTGACACGCGCGGGTGAGACGCTGCGCGCAGAGACGGGAACGCAGGTGGGACCGAGAGCACCCACCGATGCACATGGAGAGGTCGGAGGTCGCCTTGAAGCCGTTGGGACAGACGCAGCGGTAGCTTCCCAGCGTGTCGATGCACTGGCCAGGACTGCACACGCCCGGGTTCTCCAGACACTCGTTACGGTCTGAGCAAAGGCAGGTGGAGAGAACGAGACGCGTGAGGAAGGGAGAGAACATGACTTGTTAGTGGGTTGGATTGGGTTTGAACCAAATCAGACTTTTTATATACAGTCCTTTAAGTAACGTCACAACACTTATTTGGCCATAAAACAGCTTTGGGTAGAATGTTTATATATTTTTCTGCACTTTGGTCTACTTCGGTTGTTTTAAAGTGCTCTATTAATCCAATTTGATCGATTGATAAAACCACCCCGAAGAAAACGTGTATAGCTGCAAAGGAGACAAGGACAGACTCCCAGGAGCCCCCAGAAGGTAACCAGGGCCAAAAGCTTGGGAGGAGAATCTCCGTCACATTGTGGCCCTGTTGGCTCTTACACTCCTGACTCCCTTCCACAGAAACACAGGAAGAAAAACAGGATACAGAGCAGAAGTCACCAAGTCCATATCAGTACAGCCTTTCTCTCCATTACATACAGGCTGCTGGGGGTTTGTGTAGGCGTGTGTGTGTGTGTGTGTGTCTATGTTTGTCTATCTGTGTCTATGTGTGAGTGTGTGTGTATTTGTGTGTATGTATGTGTGTGTATATATGTGTGTGTATGTATGTTTGTGTATGTGTGTGGGTGTATTTGTGTGTGTATGTGTATGTGTGTATATGTCTGTATGTATCTGTGTGTGTATGTATCTGTGTGTATGTTTGTGTGTAAATGTGCGTGTGTGTGTATACGCGTGTGTGTATTTGTGTATGTGTGTGTATATGTGTGTATGTATCTGTGTGTGCATGTATCTGCGTGTATGTGTGTGTATATGTGTGTATGTATCTGTGTGTGTGTGTATCTGTGTATATGTGTGTGTGTATGTGTATACGTGTGTGCGTGTGTATACGCGTGTGTTATGGGGCAAGAGGAGGGGGAGCTCTTTAGCACGGCCCCCCTGACACATGCTTCTCATAGCAGCTCTCTCACTTCCCTCCGCTAGCTGCTAACTACAACAGCATGCAGACACACATTCCTCTCGTCCCTCCAGAGATGCCAGTCTGGTTCAGATTCCAGCTCCTCTTCCAGCATCTGAGGCCTTGTTTGTGGGAACTGACAATGAAGACGAACGGCAACGACAGCAGGTTTGCCATGACACTATCAGATGGAGATGGTCTCGTAGCGGAGTTGGGGGTGGTGGACGCTTCGATTGGCAGTGGGGTTGGGTGGGGAGCTTAGAAATGGGCGTGGGGTGGTGAAGCGATAGTGGGCTTCACTCGCAAGCGCAGCTCCCCGGCATGTTCAAACAGGCGGCATTCTTCTGGCACAACGGTCCATTCTGACACTTATCGATGTCTGGGGGAGGGAGACGGACAGAGAGATGGAGGGAGATGAAGAGAGAAATGGGGAGTGTGAGAGAGAGAGGACAGATCATGTCTCTGTGTCTCTCTCACACCTGAGCAGCGCTGCACATGCGGCAGACCTGTACCCTTCACAGACATGAGCAAGCTTATGTCGTTGTAGATGAAGCCCATTGGACACTCGCACCTGAAGCTGCCAATCCATGTGTTGATGCAAACCGTCTCGACACCTGGGATTTGCCTGCATCGATCATATCTGGACCAGTGGGACGCTAGGAGGAACATGTTGAACCCACATACCCAATCAGAGGGAAGGAAACATGATTGATTGAACCCCACAACCCAATCAGAAGACAAGACATGATTGGAACCCCCACACACCCAATCAGAGACAGGGAACATGATTGGAACCTTCATAAACCCAATCAGAGACAGTATTCATCAGGAATTGAGGAGGACTGTTGTGACGTACCCATGACCTGCCCTGTGTAGATGTCAATGTAATATCCCGGCCTCTCGCTTCCACAAAGAGTGGCAAACTCAGCTGTTGAAGACACACCACAGATTAGAAAAATAGGACAGATATCTGTATGAGTGTGTGTGAGTGTGAGTGTGTGTGTGTGATTTTGTGTGTGTGTGTGTGTGAGTGTGTGTGTGACTGTGTGTGTGTGTGTGTGTGATTATGTGTGTGTGTGAGTGTGTGTGTGTGTGAGTGTGTGTGTGAGTGTGTGAGTGTGTGTGTGTGATTGTGTGTGTGTGTGATTGTGTGTGTGTGTGTGTGTTAGTGTGTGTGTGTGTGTGCTAGTGTGTGTGTGTGTGTGTGTGAGACCCAGACTCACTGGTGCTTGGGATGGGACACTGCTTGCAGGGTTTGTTCCATGCCCGGCCGATGTTATAGGAACAGCAGCACATCTTCTGGGTCATGTTGAAGGTCAGCTCTCCGTCACACGTGTTGTTGTCTGAGTAGAAGTTCCTGTAGCAGTAACTCTTCCTCATGTCTGTGTGGGTTAAGGTCAAACGCAGACACGGTTAGAAACCCCGCCCCTCCTAAAACAGGCCAATAACTGTTCTCAACCACATTCCAGGTGCGGCCAATGGCTCGCGAGGACTCACCCATGCAGTTGTTCCCTCCGTTGACCTGCATGTAGTCCACAGGACAGATACAGGTGTAATTTCCCACTGTATTGTAGCACTGGCCTGGACCGCAAATCCCAGGGCGCTCGCACTCATTCACATCTGTGCAGAAACAAGGGGTCAGGGGTCATGGTCATCACAGATTGAGATGAACACGCGACCAAGTGAAACACAAAGGCTTCTCATCTTAGAGCGTTCATTTCCTCTCTGCATTCCTCCATGTGCCTTAATTGAGCGTTTCATTGAAGTCCTTGACGTTGGCAGTGTGCATTCCACGTCAACAAAAAAGCAGATAATTGAATGGAAAGCTGTTTCAGTGAGTGAGAGAGCGCCCAAAGAAGACATCTGAGGTTGGAATGCCATCAGCCCTCCAGCCCAGCACTGAGATGTAAAGTTGACTGTAATTAATCATGTTGGATGTAGATTCCTGGAATTTCCTGAACAGGCTTTTGTTCTCTTCTTACAAGCGCGCCCCACATTAAAATGCTATTAGCCACATGTCCTCTCCTCTAACCTCCTCCCTGCCTCGATTTTCTCTCTTTCTCCTCCACACCGCAGCCTTCACGCCATCTTTAAACTATCCTTCCTCCTCTCTTTTATTCAGCTTTCTGTCTCCGCTTTTGTCCTTTTTTTTTTTTTTACTTGTTGATCTTCTCTCCACACCTCATCTCCACCCATCTTATTAGTGCTCTTCTTCCCCCCACACCATCCTGCTCCTCCACCCTTCCCCAAGCCCCCAGTTCTGCCCCCCAGGAGCCAGCCCACCACATCAGAGCTAGGAGGATCTCTGGACAGAGTTAGAGAGCAGCTCTCTTCTTGTTCCGGGTGGTTCCGTTCGGAACATGCGGGGAAAACAGAACGTCCACAGCAGGACCAGAGAACGCTGTCTCCCAGACTTAACTCCTCCTGACGGCTGGACTCAATTTCCTTTTCCACCTAGGTCATCTTTTAGCGTGTGTGTGTGTGTGTCTGTGTGTGTCCGTACGGGAGCCCCATGGGTGCATGACCGCGTGTGTGTGTGTGTGTGTGTGTGTGTGTTTACCTTCGCAGACTCTGGTCTCTGTGTTGAGCTCGAAGCCTCTAGGACACTCACACTGGAAGCTGCCAAACGTGTTGATGCAGTTTCCTCCCTGGCACAGACCTGGAAGCTCCAGACACTCGTTGATGTCTGGAGGACCAGAGAACAGAGCGAGCAAGAGGGACAAACGTTACTTTGACATTTAACAGACGCTCTTATCCAGAGCGACTCATGGGAAGTACAGGGGGGGTTTTCCCAAGGAAGGTGGGGGTAAAGTACCTTGCCCAAGGACATAACGTCATTTGGCAGGGTCAGGAATCAAACCGCAAACCTTCTGATTAATAGCATGACTCCCTAACCGCTCAGCTTCATCATCCTAATCATCATCGTCATCATCATCATCATCATAATGACTGACCTTCCAGGATGACGGTGATGGGGTTGGGTCTGAAGCCTTCGCCTCCAGGACAGAGAGTCCTGTACTCCGCTGAAAGACATGACATCACACCACCATCAGCACAAAACAAACAATACGAACCCACACAGCTTCACAGCCAATCAGCCGCCGATTCGAATCAAGGCTCGATTGATTCGCTTTATCTCCCTGCAACCGACACATCGTATGAGTTGATTCCAAGCGATTCAGAGTGAGTGGTGTGAACAGACTGGCTCCAGACTGACTCACTGGTGTTGACAGAAGGGCAGGATTCACACGGTGTTCCCCAGGCCTGGCCTTCAGAACAGCAGCACGAGGCTTTGGACACCCCCACGCCAATCTCATTGGAACATTCCAAACTCTCTGATGCGTCCCCTCTGGAACGGAATTCCAGGTAGCAGTTTCCAGATCGAATGTCTTGAGAATAGTGGGCACACACACAAACACACACACACAAACACAGACACACAAACACAGACAAAGACACACACAAATGCACACTTATTGTTCCATACTGCGATCCCTTGCACGTTTCAAGAACCTAGTGGTGGGTACGAGTCTGTAGCCTCACCTACACAGCCGACACGTGTGGGGTTCAGCTCAAAGTCTGGGGGACAGTTACAATGGTAGCTCCCAGGGATGTTCACACAGATGCCGTTCATGCAGAAGGTCGGGTCTGCGCACTCGTTCACGTCTAAGAACGGAGGTGGGAGAGGGGAGGGGAGAGAAAGACAGGAGAAAAGGTAGAGAGACAAAGAAAGAGAGGGTCAAAAGGTTTGAATACCAGGAGTATACCAGGAGTTACCCGTGTTTATGTGTGAGTGGTTTTAAGGACTGTGTAGCTGCCCAGGAAGGAGGGGGCAGATAAGATAGGATTGTGTACATGGAGGTAAACATCTGAACCGAGGGAAATGACGTTGTGTTACCTGTACAGTTCCCTCCGCTCCTGTCCAGCTCGTAGCCGATGTTACATTCACATCGGAACAGCCCTGGAATGTTCTGGCACCTCCCGTTGACGCAGATGTCGGCAAAGGTGCACTCGTCAATATCTGTGCGAGCGAGGGAGACAGATAAGGGAGAGGGGGAGGGAGATTGAGGGAGGAAAGGGAAGAAAGATGGAGAAGAGAGGAAGATGTATAGGGACGGAGATGGAAAGTGAGGGGGACAGAAAGAGAGAGAGATCGAAAGAGAGAGACAGAGAAAGACAGAGCAAGAGAGAACGAGAGAGAGAAAAAGAGAGAGAGAGAGAAACAGGAACAGGGCCCACAGCTGTGAGGGATTAGTAAATCATGAGACGGAGGTGGAAAATTGTCTGAAGGAGACGCAAAGTGAAGGCTGTGTTCGCCTCTGTGAAGTGACACTTCTGGGGCAAAACAGCTTGACCAGACAGGAGAATCCCCCGCCCCCCCTCCCTCCCACACACACACACACACACATTCATACACACACACACACACACATTCATACACACACATACACACATATTCATACACACACACATAGAGGATCCCCACACACACTTCCATTCAAGACCCCCCCCCACACACACACACACCCAATCATACACACATCGAGGACCCCTCCACACACACATACATCCACTCTTTCGTAAATTCTCTCTGTATTTCTGTTCTTTACTGACACACACACCTGCATTACACATTGCTAATGTTCAGAAAATCAAACATCCCATAATGACGTCGCCCTCACGATGTATATTATCCTACATGGATTTGTCAGGAATGTCTTCGTAGATATAAACAGATCATCATCTCTAAAGCATACAGATTGACAGCATATCAGGGGAATAATATACAAAAGTAATGCTGCTGCGTAGATGATGCTTGGCCTTACTGTGGCACCATCGTGGCAGCGTGCATGCGGTGCGCGTGTGTCTTACCCTCGCAGGCCTTGCCGTCAGGGGTAGGGATGAAGCCCATGTCACACTCGCAGCGGTAACCCCCTGGCATGTTGAGACAGTGTCCGCTCTCACATAGGTTCCCATTCTCTGTGCACTCATCACTGTCTGCACAGGAGTACACGCACACGCACGCACGCACACACACACAAACACACAACACATCAGACCAGCAGGATACAATGACATATCAGAGGTTTGGGGCAATTACGGTTGTATATGAGAGAGGTGTGTGTGTGTGTTTATGCGCGGTGTGTGGAGTGTGTGTGTGCGATGTGTGGTGTGTTTATGAGTGCGGTGTGTGTGCGGTGTGTGCTGTGTATGCGTGCGGTGTGGACGTGTAGATGTGCGGTGTGTGTAGATGTGCGGTGTGTGTGTGTGTCGTACCAGAACAGTAGAAGCCATCTCCTGAGAAGCCATCCTTGCAAACACAGCGGTAGGAGCCCATGGTGTTCATGCACTCCGCATTGTTGTTGCACATGTGGGTTCCGTTGGAGCACTCATCCAGATCTGTCCAGACACAGGAAAAACCATCCTGACAGTCTGAACACACACTTATACTGCAGCCAGGTGTCCTGTAGCTGCTTCTAACAGGGGTCCTACCTGTGTGTGCTTACACAATAGATCCCAGGTAATGGTCAATATTGTGGACAGTTAGACAGGCGCGTGAGTTCCTGGCTGTAGACAATATGTGGAGGTGTTGGCTGTGTGAGGTAATGAGACATGAGGTAATGGTCTAAACTGTGTTTAGTTAGACGAGAGGGTGTATACCTTGGCTGTAGACATGAGGTAATAGTCAGAACTGTGTAAAGTTCATACTACGTGGGAATGTGAGGGGTTGTACAGTAGAGACAGTTCTATGGGTGTGTTCAGTAGAGCTAGTCCTACCTCTGTGTTCAGTAGAGGCAGTCCTACCTCTGTGTTCAGTAGAAGTGGTATCACTGTACCTGTGCATTTGAGGCCGTTGCCTATCCATCCTGGGGCACAGCTGCATTTGAAGCTGCCGGCTGTATTGGTGCAGGTGGCATGGCGGTCGCAGTTATGGGCTCCGATCTCACACTCGTTAATATCTGACACAGACAGGAAAGTAGACAGGAGGTGTGAAACAGACAGTTCAGATTGTATTGCATCACACCAGGCCAGGCCAGGCCAGGCCAGGCCAGACCAAGCCAGACAGGCCACAATAGACCAAACCCAGCAGGCCAAGCCAGATCAGACCAAGCCAGACAGGCCACAATAGACCAAACCCAGCAGGCCAAGCCAGATCAAACCAAGCCAGACCACACCAGACCGAGCCAGACCAGGCCAGACCAGACAAAGCCAAACTTGGCCAGGTCAGGTCAGGCCAGGCCAGGCCAGGCCAGGCCAAGCTAGACCAGACAAGACCAGACCCCAGGCCAGGACAGGTCAGGCCAGGCCAGGCCGGGCCAAGATGGGGGCATGTCCCAATGCTGTGGCCCAGTCCTGGCTGAATAAACAGTTCTTAAAGGAACAGTGTCAGGGCATTTTGGACCAAACTGCAGTCCAGCCACAGCCTCATAAACACAGCAGGCGATAGGCTTTGCTCTGTCTTTGTTTCACCATGGCAATGCAGTCATTGAAACCCTAATAGCTGGCGTGTTTGCTGTCCCAGATGTCTAGTTGGAAACTCTATGATACTGAAATATGAATTGTATAAAATCGTGCGGTTCTGGCAGGCCTGAGGGAACTCTGCAAACAAACAGCCTTCCTTTCATTGCAAAACTAGTATAATTTCTCACCGAGGGACGGACTGCTAGCCTATTTATTAGCTGCAATTATCCAGTGTGATCATCGAACGCATCCGTCCACATGTCTCTCCGTGAGCCACGCCACGCTATCACACTAACACCAGACACGAACAAATGAAAGCAATGAGCAATGAGGACAATTAAAATCCCCTCAAATGAAATCTCCTCATCTCATGAAATGAGGCAGCCTTGCCTCCAGCTCAGAGTGTGACTCACGGACATCACCGCAAGCTGTTTGTGTGCAGCCAGCCAAGGCAGCCAGTCATGGCAGCCAGTCATGACAGCCAGTAATGGCAGCACACCCTGAACTCATAGTTTTGAGATGGACCTTGTCAAGGTAGCTTGGTCGTTATTAGTAAACAAAAACAAAGACATCTATTAACTTGACCAATAGGCAGCCATCTGAAAAACAATGCCTGGCAGGAGACCTGGAACGGCATGTACGAGTGAGTGTGCAAGTCGGAACCTCTTGTTATCAGACACACACACACACACAAACTTCTCTCCGTTCTTCATCAAAGCGGCAGTTCCCAACACTGTCAATTAGTGCCGACTGCAGTCTGCTTGGCAGCCACGCCGAGGAGACGATGTAGGCCTTTGCACGTTGCCCTCGACGATGGCGGTAATGTATAGCTAGCCGGTGAGTGTGCTGATCTGTTCGCATGATTACAGGAACCTGGGAGAACCATCTAGATTACAGATCATTCCTGCAGACCTTTGAAGCCACTGAGAGCAGAGTGAACGCACACTCGCATAAGAAAACACACACTCCGTGCCAAGAATGTGGAAACCCCAGCAGTAAAAACTGCAGGCTGGAGTGGTTGCATGCAAGACAACTGTCATGGTCGCTGGTCTGTTAGTTGGAGATAAAGTTTGTTTGGACGGCTAATGTTTGACAGATGAGGCACAGGAGAGGAGAATTGGCCAGACATGGATATATACATAACAAAGCCTTCTTAAACTATAGACACCAAAGCCTAACCCTAAACCCTGAACTTGACCCTGACCCTAACTCCCCTTCTAACCCCTCAACATGGTTTCTTGGCTGCAGGGTTAGGGTTAGGCTTCTGCCTGCAAATTATTTACTGCAACGGACACTCCCAGATCTTACAAACCCCTACGCCCCACTAATGTATCTCCACCCAAACGAACACACACACACGCACACACACACCACATACACACCTACTAACAGTGCTTACTCCACAGTGTGCAGCAGTGTGGAATAAATGAGGAACGATTCCTCGGGGATTGTCCTTTCCAGCTGGATCAGATGTGAGTTTTAGACCAGCCCTTCCCCTAACAGACCCAGCTCTCATGGGTTGCTCTCCAAGTCGCCTGTATCAACACAGTCCTCCAGCCAGAGACCATCTCTCAGGACCCTCATCTACCCCTTATGGCTCTGTGGACCTGGCATATGGGTATGGTTTGGCCCAACGCAGAGAAGGTCTGTGGGAAAGTAGTGGGGACGTTACGAAAGAACAAGCCATTTCTGAGTCCCCTCCGCCACGAGCGGAATGACTCAAGACTGATTCCATCGCATTCCAAGGCTAGGATTCCAAACCTGTGAATCAGAACAGGCTTCTCAGCAAGTCCAGTTTGTTCAAAACAAGGAAAATATTAACATCTGTGCGTGATTGGAATGTGGAGTGAGTAAGTGTGCGTGCGTGAGTATATGTGTTTGAGTGTGTGTCTGTGTGCATGAGTATACGTGTGTGCGCGTGAGGATGTCTGTGTGTGTGTGAGTGTGTACGTGAGTGAGTACATGTGAGTTTATGTGTGCGTGCGTGTGTGTGTGTGAGTGTGTATGTGCGTGAGTATGTGTGAGTATATGTGTGGGTGTGTGTGGGTATGTGCGTGAGTATGAGGGGGCGTGTGAGTGTGTATGTGTGTGAGTATGTGTGAGTATATGTGTGTGTGTGCGTGCGTGTGTGCGTGCATGTGTGGTCAGGCACTCTCCAGGGTCTATCATAGTTAAGACAGATGTGTTTGTTTGCATCTGAAGGAGAACACTGTAGTCTTGCTGACAGCATGGCACAGTCACACAGACCCAGCTAATCAAACCCAGAGCTGAGACACAGGGGGAAAAAGGTAGAACACTGGCTGGAACCTCCTATTCTGACTCAGTCATCTGTTCCAAGATCCTCGAGTTGGAGATGACTAAGTGGGATTATCAATCAGCCTACCAGATTCTGGCTGGTCTCTTTAACAAGCGATCTGTCAGAGGAACAGCGAGTGAGTCAGGGCTGGGTGCTGGAGAGGCTGCAGGTGGTGACGTGTTTGTGCTGAGGCTCCAAGCATCGCGTCATGTTGAAATGATGCTGATGAAAGGACAACCAAGGAGCAAACACAGATCGCAACCTGATACAAATGTCTGACATCGGACAAAGGTGATCTCACTGTGCTTAGGTGTGTGTGTGTGTGTTCTTCAGTTCCGACAGAAGCCCACAGAGCCAGCCTATCATCAATGCAAGTGGACTCCCCCACTCTCCACCACTCTGAATAGCCCTCTTCATTTCTTCACTCCACCTCCCTCCCTCCCTTCCTTCCTCCCCATCCTCTCACCCTTACCCAGTCCCCTCTACACTTGACCTCATCCCTCTGTGTTCTGAGGTAAGGCTGTCCTATTCAGACCACACTACTTTCTCCATACAGGAATGTATTCAGCAGGTTGGAAGCAGCAAACGAGAGACCTGGTTTCCAGTCAGCTCTGAGAATTCCAGCAGTTGTTGTGTGTGTCATTCGTGTGAGTTTACCTGGTAGTGTAGTAACACAGGAGTCATGACTGTGTGGCGTTACTTAGTAACGTGTGTGTGTGTGTTTACGGTAGGTGTGTGTGTGTGTGTGTTTACAGTACGTGTGTGTGTGTGTGTGCGTTAGCATACGTGTGTGTTGTAGTAGGGTTTTAGTCAGTCACGTGTGTGTGTGTCTGGTTGGCGTTTGGTCACCTGTTGCAGACCCTGTCGGTTCCCTTGCAGCGACAGAGTAGCATCCTCTCTTGAGGGTTCAACCAGTGGCAGATGAAGGAGCCCTTGGTGTTCTCACAGTTTCCACTCAGACAGATGTTAGGGTTCAGCTCACACTCATCCACATCTACATACCAAGAAAGGGAGGGGAGAGGAGGAGGGGAGGGAGGGAGGGAGGGAGGGAGAGGTGAGAGAGGGAGAGAGAGGGAGGAAAGACATCATAAATGAAAAACTAGACTTGATCAAGAACATTCACGCTGACATTTTTCTCACAGTCGATGAGAGCTGTGTCCTTGCAGGTGGCTTCCTGAAGTGAAAGTTTGAACAGCTAGTCCACTGTGTCTTTAGATCCAGGAAGAGCCTTTTAGACCTTACAATAATAGCTACACAAGAGTGGTTAAAATGACCAAAAAAGGACCTCGGTCCTGCACTACACTACATGTGTGTGTCTGCATGTGTGTGCATGTGTATGTGTGCGTCCGTGTGCGTGCGTGTGTATGTGTGCGTGTGTATGTCTGCGTGTGTGTGCATCTGCGTGTGTCTGTGTGTGTGAGTGTGTGTGCATCTGCGTGTGTCTGTGTGTTAGTGTGTGTGTCTGCGTGTGTGTGCATCTGCTTGTGTCTGTGTGTGTGAGTGTGTGTGAGTGTGTGTCTGCGTCTGCATGTGTCTGTGTGTGAGTGTGTGTGTCTGTGTGTGTCTACGTGTGTGTGTCTGCATGTGTCCGTGTGTGTGAGTATGAGTGTGTCTGCATGTGTCTGTGTGTGTGAGTGTGTGTTTGTCTGCATGTGTCTGTGTGTGTGAGTGTGTGTGTGTGTGTCTGCAAGTGTGTGTGTGTGTGTGTGTGTCTGCATGTGTCTGTGTGTGTTTTGTGCCTGCGTGTGTCTGTGTGTGTGAGTGTGTGTGTCTTCTTCAATGCTCTAACGTCACTCCTGACAGATTCCTGTCTTTCTGCTCATCTGTCTTCCTGCTCTGTAAAACACCAGCTGTTTTGAACTCACTCGTTTTGCTAAAGTCTTCAGTTACCCTCTTTCTATTTGCACAAATTCAACCCCACATTTTTTTTGTGAGTTTTGTGAAAGTGATTTATATATATTTATATACGAGAACCTACTACGCTATCACGTTTCTCTGAACCAGAGCTTTACATACCATACATTCTCAACCACACAACACACCGTATTTCATCAACGTAAACTGTCCCAAACCTTCACATACACACATACACACACACCAACACACACAGTGGAATTACAAAGTCACACAATCATTACTTTTGGGGGAACATTTACATGGTTAGACTACTGACATCACAATATCTGTCCTGCCCTGTTCTGTGTTGTTCCTGTCGGCAAGGTTACAGAGTTCCACCGGGTTCTACCCGCTCAGGACCCATGATACTAACCCAGACATGTCTTCATATCCTCAGAGGACATGAACCCATCGAAGCACAGACACTGGTACTCTCCAGGGATGTTGGTGCACTGGCCTCCGTCACATATGTCTGGACTGTCCTCACACTCATCGATGTCTGTGGACAGACAACACAATAGAGAGGGGAATCAATATTATCCGAGTTTGTTTTTTTGTTGCTTCCTTCCCCACTTTGAGAACAGTCATGCATTGAACTAGTTACACCAGGGGAAATAAGAGCACACTCTGTTCCTCCTGTCTCACGGGGACACGCTGACGTGTCACAAACAAACACGGCAACGCCATGGAGACGGGCTCAGAATCCCTCCACAGTCCGTGTCTATCACAAACGGCGTTGTTGACTTGTGTCTTGAGATCGTCGTGACGACAGCATGACCGGGAGTCATGGGTTTACAGAGCAGGCCTGTGGTCTGGCCCTGAAGGCCCAGGTCCTTGTTCCCCCTCAGGGGAGCTAGGGGTGGAGGGGAGGGGGGGAGGAGGGGGTACTGACCAGTGCAGCTCCTGAGGTCTGGCATCAGGGCATAACCGTTGCGACAGCTACACTCGTAGCTGCCCTCAGAGTTTGTGCAGAAGGTCTCGCAGCCGCCATTCTGGATAGTGCACTCATCAATGTCTGGAGAGAGACACACAGACACACACAGAAAGACAGACATGCAGACAGACAGACAGACAGACACACACACACAGACATGCAGACAGACAGACAGACACACACAGAAAGACAGACATGCAGACAGACAGACAGACATACACAGACAGACAGACACAGACAGACAGACAAACACACACAGACAGGCAGACAGACAGGCACGCAGACAGACAGACACGCAGACAGACAGACACGCAGACAGACAGACAGACAGTCATGTAGACAGAGACACACAGACAAGGGGAGTGAGAGAGGTATATACAGACATATACTCATTACACACACTGACTGCCTCGCTTGCATACAAGCTAAATCGTTTCCTATGACCGACTAATTCGATTTATCTTCCGTTTTACCAAAGCTGTTTACAACCGAGTTGTTTGTCGTTCCAGTAATTGTCTCACCCACGCACTGCAGTCGGTCCTCAGTTGATTTGTATCCTGTGTTACAAGTACACTGGTAGCGGCCGACCATGTTGACACACTGTCCGTTTCGACACAGCTTATCGCTCAGTTCACACTCGTTAATATCTAAGGGATGATTAAAAAAAATCATTAAACACTTAGACAGACACGCAGGCACACAACTACGCATGCATACCGCCAGTTAATCTTAACAGGGGAAGACAGTGAGGATATTTAACACCAGTGAATCATTCATTTGAATTAACTCCCCGAACCCTCCCCCCCCCCCCCCCTTTTTAATTTGGCTATTAAAAGATAAATAGGCAGAATGGTTCAGCGAAATCGATGATGTCATCCACTCGAATATTCACACAAACATCCTTCAGTCGGAGCAGTGAAATGCAGAGACATAATAATACGTTGTTTATGGTGTGAGCATGGGCGCAGAGAGCTGGAGGAGAACGTCTCAGCTCCTCTCCTGTCTTCAAGATGATGCAACCCAGCTGGACTGGGTTTCCAGACCTCCCCCCTCTCTCTTTCGCTCGCCCTCCTTTTCTCTCCCTCCTTCCCCTTCACACACATACACATCATCCACTTTTGCACTCTAAAATACCTATCAGCCCATCTATCAAGAGGATCCATTAATGTACACAGCCTCCCCATTTAGACTTCCATCTGCGTTCACCTACACACCCGTGCGAACACACGCACGCGCGCAGACGCACACAGGCTCAAACACACACACTCAGACACGACCACACACTCCACACGCACACATGCTGCACGCCACACACATACACGCACGCTCACATACTCAGGCTAAGACAAGTCCAAACGCGCACACTACACGCCGCACGCAACACACCACACACATACACGCTACATGTCACACACTCACGCAACATGCCACACACACGCCACACACATACACGCTACACCTAACACACTCACGCAACATGCCACACACACACGCATAATGCCACACACACATGCAACATGCCACACACACGCACACGCAACACGCCACAAACACAACACGCGCGCGCACACACGCAACACGCACTCACACACACGCAACACACACACACACCCGCAACATGCCACACATGCATAAACTCTCAGACACAGGCCTTCATCTAGCCCACACACAGTGACAGAGACAAATATGGGGAGAGAGAGCAACCAAGCCTCCTGTCTCAGAGGGCTGGCCAGACCTGGGCCCTGTGACTATCACAGACGGCATCCTTCCATCCTTTCTCTAACACTCCCTTGTCTGTAGACAGACAGGCGTGGGCTGGAAGCCACGCCTTTCTCTTATCCGTTCCAGATCAGGGGTGCGATGAGGGGGAGGAAGGAGGGTTAGGGAGGGTTTACGCTCAGCAGACATGTGACCCTCCTCCGCGATGACTCATCGCTTACCTAGACAGGCTGATCCGTCCGGGGCGATCTGATGGCCGTCAGGACACACACACTGGAAGCTACCCTCTGTGTTAACGCACTCCCCGCCACGACACAGCAGGGGGTTCCTCTCGCACTCGTCGATGTCTGACAGAGAAATACGCACAAACACACAACCAGAGGACATCAATCGAAGCAACCAGACTCACGGTCATCGATCTAGATTTGCGAGGTCTACTAAGAGACTGTATTTGAAAACACAGAAATCGAGAACTTAACGAAAATATAACGGTTTTGCAGATGTCAGAACTAAAAGAGCAGTAATTGCATGTTGAAGTCATAAAAGCCCAGCCGGCTGGATGGTCGTGTTCTGAGTGAGCGAAATGAACTATTCAATAAACTGCAATTATGTTCAAGACTTGTTGGAGTGTCTAGCACCCTTCTCCCTCCCTCCCTCCCTCCCTCCCCCAGGACCTCATCTGACGCCTCAGGGCTCCAAAAGAAGTCATGGCTAGCCCTTCTAACGGAGGGGGGGGGGCGGGCCTAAGACTGCATGGCAGGCCTCCCCTACACTTAGCCTCGTCTTTATACGCTGGCAGAACCCTCCACTCTTACACGCAGCCTTTAACAGTGTGTGAGAGAGAAAGTTATGACTCAGATTGAGTTACCCCTTCCATGTTTTTATACCACAAATATGTTTTCAGCTGTGCAGTTTCCACGCTATACGGTACGGGGAGGGCATGGTATTCTGCTGCGATCAGTGTGTGCGTTTGGGTGTGTGTGTTTGTGCTTTCTCCTGCTCGAGGTCTAAACTCACCCATGCAGTTCTTCATCATCATGAAGCCGCTCTCGTATCCCTGGAAACACTCGCACTCAAAGTCTCCGGCCGTGTTGACGCAGACGCCCTGCCCGCACAGGTCCGGCGATTATCGGCACTCGGCAATTTATTTTTTTTCCTAACGAGGAAGTGGGGAGAAGAGAGGGAGGGAGGGAGGGGGAGGGGAGCGGAGGGAGAGGAGAGGAGGGAGGGGAGAGGAAGGAGAGGAGAGGAGGAGGGGAAGAGAAGGGGAGAGAGGGCAAGGTCACAGGGAGGATGTGCTGTGAAGATCGCAGCGCAGAAAAAAGAGAAGCGAGGGAGGGGAGAGGAGGGAGGAGGGAGGGATGGAGAGGAGTGAGGGAGGGGGGAGGAAGGAAAGGAGAATGAGAAGGGATGAGGAGGAAGGAGAGGAGGATGAGAAAGGAGGAGGAGGAGGGGGGAGAAAGGAGAGGAGGACGAGAAAGGATGAGGAGGAGAAGGGGGGAAGAAGAAGAGTAGGACGAGAAGCGATGAGGAGGAGAAGGGGGGAGGAAACACACAAGTCTCAACAAAGCTTCAAAACCCTAAGCTAGCAGTTGTTAGCTTCAACGTAACCATGGAGTCTCAGATAAGCTCCACCACAAGTGTAATTCAGTTCAGCAGACTACAGGGACTTGTTCCAGGCAACACGAAGCCGCCAGACTCAGATTAGTCTCAGCTAGCTGAATGCAGGCAACAGCTTTACACCACTTTACAGTAATTGGCTCTGGCACTGCTGCTGCTGAAAGAAGGATTGATAGAGAACAGCTAGCTTTACACTGATAAGAGGGAGTTAGCATTGTTCGCTTGACCCAGGTTGGTACCACAGAATGGGATAAAGATGTTGAAGTTTCACCATCTAATAAACAAAGTCAAGTCACCATGACCAGCTTTGTAACTCACTCTTGAGGGGTGGGGGCACAAGGTAGGGAGGCAGATAGGGGGCAGGGTGGGGGGGGGCAGGGTGAGGGGCAGAGGGGGGAGGGCAAGTGTGGGGGGCAGGGGTAGGGGGCAGTGTAGGCAGGGGCAGGGGAGGGGGGGCAGGGTAGGGGGCAGGGGAAGGGGAGAGGAGGAGGGCAGGGTAGGGTGCAGGGCAGGGGGCAGGGTAGGGGCAGGGGGCAGGGGTAGGGGGCAGGGGTAGGGGGGCATGGTTGCACCTCTCCAAGAGAATGCTGCAGTGCTAACATTACAGTACAGTGCAACTACCAACATGTATTACACAGATTGTTCCTTGGTAGTTCTATACTAAGCAGATGCACAATACAGTGCATGCTATGTACTGTGTGTCACTGTGGCAAAACAGGGTCTGTTACATGATTTAGAGCACGTTTATCAGCCATGACTAGTTCCTGGCTGTGGGCTTACCAGTGCAGTTCCTTTCGTCCGAGTCCAACGCGAAGCCGTTGTCACAACGACAGCGGAAGCTTCCGATGGTGTTCCGACACCTGCCGTTGGTGCAAAGGCTGTGGATCATCTTACACTCGTTGATGTCTGGAAGAGAGAGGGGGGGGGGGGGGAAGGTAGTTAAACCAATGTTAAAACAGCACACCCAGGACAGAAGGCCCTTTTCTTCCAGTACACTGTGAAGGGGACTGGGTTGACAGCTGCATTGGAACCAGATTAGGGTTGTGTCTTTAACGACACATCCCACCCAAGTTCTGAACATGTCCTCAGCACTTTTAACAAACGAAACAAAGTATAACGTGAACGAACAGAAACGAAAGGTATTTAACGGCCATGTCCTTGGTTGTTAATACAGAACCCTGTCTTGGCCACACTTGAAAATAAACCTCCACCTCTGAACCAGCTCACAGTCAATAACAATAGGCGGACCTCCCATCCACACCCCTCCTCCCGCTCTCCAGGGGGTAGCTACCTTTGAGGAAGGGCCGTCCGTTGATGAAGTCCCCCCTGTGGGAGAAGCCGGGCCCCCGGGGGCACAGCAGGGCGAATTCAGGACTGCCCCTCTCCGGACACTCGTCGCACTCGGGGCCCCAGGCCACGCCCACGGAGCAGCAGCAGGCGTCCACGCGATGTCTCCCGGAGATGGGAGCTCCGCAGCGCTCGTCCTGGTGCGTCAGGTAGCACTGCTCCGTCCGCAGGTCTGGCAGAGGGGACGCACGCACACGCACGGTCACACACACGCAACACGTAGGGCGACGCAAAAACGCTGTACTGCGTTCCCAGGGCGGGATTGACGTGCAAGTACAGACTGAGGACTCACCGATGCATGTCCTGCCACTGGCGTCCACCGTCATCCCAGAGGGACACTGGCACATGAAGGAGCCGATGGTGTTGACACACTTGCCATTGATGCAAACCCCTGGGAACACCTCACACTCATTCACATCTGCAGAGAGAGAGAGAGGGAGAGAGAGAGGGAGAGAGAGAGATTAAGTAAAAAAGAGATAAAGAGAGGTAGAGAGAAAGAGAGACAGACACAGAGAGAGAGAGGTAGAGAGAGAGCGATGGTGGGAAAGTCAAAGAGAAAGATAGGGAGAGACACAGAGACAGTGAGTGAATGAGAGAGGTGGAGAGCGGTAGAGAGAGACAGAGAGAGAAAGAGAAAGAGAGAAAGAAAGATAGAGACAACAGTTCAATCTAAAGGCCACAGACACCGTGCAATCACATGTAACACAGCCATGGAAACCAGACTGAGATGACAGGAGATGAGACAGGCCTCTCTCCCTCTCTCCTCCTTACAGCATTACCTTCACAGATATTGCCTTTGACTCGGGCTAACCCCTTGGAACAGAAGGAATCTGAAACAGAAAGAGAACACGCCCAGTCATGACCAGCTCCTTGTTTCTAGTGTGTCGCAGTTGGGGTAAGACAACAGTACAGCATGCGTTGCCGCGGCAGCTGCCCGGCCGCGCCCGCCTTACCCGGTTCGCACTTGGAGCAGGGGCTGCCCCAGGCAGCGCCCAGGGTGGCACAGCAGTGTGACTTGAGCGTGGCTCCGTTGATGTTGACCTCGCAGGCGTTATCCACCAGCTTCAGCCAGCAGGTGCCCTTGCTGGTCTCTGTCAGGAAGAAAAGGAGGAAACGTCAGGGCTGGGAGGGTCCAGGACAGGCTGGGAGGGCCCAGGACAGGCTGGGAGGGCCCCAGGGAAGGCTGGGAGGGCCCAGGGCAGACTGGGAGGGCCCAGGGCAGGCTGGGAGGGCCCAGGGCAGGCTGGGAGGGCCCAGGGCAGGCTGTGAGGGCCCCAGGGCTGGCTGGGAGGGCCCAGGGCAGACTGGGAGCGTGGAGCATGGAGACTGGCTGCGGCAGTCACACTCACCCACACACTGCATGCCGTCCAGAGTGCTGCCTGCAGAACACAGGCACACGAAGGACCCGGGGCTGTTCTTACACTCGGCGTTCACGCATGGGTTCGACTGGCACTCGTCAATATCTGCGGCGAGGAGAAAGAAAAGCAGGTTGAACGACCTGGTTCTCACTCTGACTGAGGGGGGGACCTCAGGTGCGGCTGTCTGGCAGGAGCGGGAGGGGGGGCAGGGGAGGGGGCGTGGCAAGAGGGGGCCTGCGGGGGGGGGGGGAGTCTGACCCTCGCAGACGTCGGTCTCGGCGTGGAAGACGTAGCCGGTGGGACAGTGGCAGGTGAAGCTTCCCGGAGTGTTCCGGCACAGGCCGTTATCGCAGAGGTAGCGGTTCACGGCGCACTCGTCGATGTCTGAGCGGGCGACAGAGAACATGGAGCTCAGACTGTCATGTTGGACGCGAAACGTTTCAATCTTACCAAGTATATTCGTCTACTTTCTAGTGAAACTACACCGTTACACTTTAAGTCTTATCTTGACAGTCTGGTTTTCTGACACTACCAGTCAAAGGTTTGGACACACACTGCCATTTAAATGAATCTGACAATGTGTCCAAACGTTTGCCTGCTAGTGTATTTTCTAAGTGGTATTTTTTCCAGTGCAGACTTCAGATCCGAGTCGATGATGTTACTGTTAACAGGGAGCAGATGAGGATCGGCTAAGCTACTTACCGTAGCAGTTTTTGCCTGTGTTGTCAACCTCAAAGCCCATGTTGCAGTTGCATTTGTAGGTCCTCAACATGTTCTCACAGACGCCGTTCTGACAGATGTCCGGGTTCAGGGCACATTCGTTGATGTCTGACAGCACAGGACACAGTGTAAAGTGTCTCACGCACGCATTGACAAGGAAGAACATTTCCAGAATTCTCGACGTGAATGATTCGCCCGAATGTCATTTCGATGCCTTTCGGAAACATGGGGATTGTGGCCAACACACATGGTTACATGGTCATGTACACACACACAGATATTCGCGTACCTCTTCCATCGCTGGTCGTGCCGGGGCCGTTAGCACACAAAGCTAGGTACTCAGCTGTGGAGTAAACGCACACACACACACGCACACACGCACACATACACACACACACACAGACACGCACAGACACGCACAGACACACACACACACACACAAACACACACATCCTAAATGAAATAACAGCGCATGAGAAAATAGCACATTAGCCCAAAATGTAAAAATCTTGAAGCGAGACATTTAATACCATGTCATTATCCATTACCATGCTTTCTCATTTGTTGGGGATGTATATAATATGGTCTCCTTAATGTGGTGGAACTTTTGGCATCTCTTGATAGAGACACTTTAATTGGCAGCGCTAATAAGAAATGACTGGTTTAGGACAGGAGGGCTGGTTTTAGCGTGACTACAAGCTTTCCTGAACAGCCTCATCACGGCCATGACTTAATCTCCTCTCCAGATCAAATTGTTTTCAAGTGGGGACTGATGACCGAAGCAGACCACTGACTCCAGTCTTCAGGCCAATAAAGAGATGCTGTAGGAAGGAAGATCATGTCCAAGTGTTTGTGTTTCAGAGGCCGTGCTGGGTGGTTCTGTCTGAGGGAGGGGTTTGAGGGGGGGGGGGGGGGTCTGAGGGTATAGGGGGAGGAGAAAGAGGGAGAAGAGAGAGAGAGTGTGTGGGGTGTGTGGGGGTGTGTGGAAGGGGGTGTTGTTTGGGGTGTGTGAGGGGTGTTGTTGTGAGTGTCCGGGGGGGTGAGGGGGTTGTGCTGGGTTGTGTGAGGGGTGTGTGGTGAGCGTTGGATAGGTGAGGGGGTTGTGTTGGGGTGTGTGAGGGGTGTGTGTGGGGGTGTTTGGGTGTGTGAGGGTGTGTGGTGAGCGTTGGATAGGTGAGGGGGTTGTGTTGGGGCGTGTGAGGGGTGTGTTGTGAGTGTCGGGGGGGTGAGGGGTTGTGCCTGGTTGTGTGAGGGGTGTGTGGTGAGTGTTGGGAGGGTAGGGGGTCAGAGGGGGTGGTGTTGGGTTTGTGAAGGGGGTGTGAGGGGGTGAGATGGGTTGTGAAGGGGTGTGAGGGGGGTGTTGGGGAGTGGTGAGGTGTGGGCGAAGCTGGAGGGGTCATAGGGGGTTGTGTTCAGGTGTGCTGGGTGTGGCGGGAAGTGGTGGGGTGTGGTGGGGTGTGTTTGGGGGTGTTAGGGTGTGGTGGGTGTGTGGGGTGTGGTAAGGTGTGGTGGGTTGTGTTAAGATGTGATGGGGTGTGGTGGTGGTGTGGTGTGGGTGTGTTGGGGTGTGTTGTGGGTGTGTTGAGGTGTGGTGGGGTGTGGTGGGTTGCGTTGGGTTGTGTTGGGGTGTGGTGGGGTGTGATGGGGTATGTTGGGTTGTGTTGTGTTGGGGTGTGTTGGGGTGTGGTGGGTTGTGTTGGGTTGTGGTGGGGTGTGTTGGGTGTGTGGGGGTGTGATGGGGTGTGATGGGGTGTGGTGGGTTGCGTTGGGGTGTTGTGGGGTGTGGTGGGGTGTGTTGGGGTGTGGTGGGATGTTGTGGGGTGGGGTGGGGTGTGTTGGGGTGTGGTGGGACCTGGAGGGGTCAGCTGTTCTTACCGGAGCTCTGAGGCGGGCAGGGTTGGCAGGGCTCTCCGAAGGCATACTCGACGCTGGCACAACAGCACTCTGACTTGGTCACAGCACCAAAGAACGGCTTCACACACTGCCCTCGTTTGTACCCACCATAACACGTGCTGCGCATATGTGTGTCTGCATGAGATGAGAGAAAGAGAGAAAGAGAGAGGGAGATGGAGAGAGAGAGACACAGAGACACAGAGACAGAGAGAGAGAGAGGGGAGGGGGGGGAGAGACACAGAGACAGAGAGAGAAAGAGACAGAGATACAGAGAGAAAGAGAGAGAGAGGACGAGAGAGAGAGGGAGAGAGGGAGAGAGGGAGAGAGAGGGAGAGAGGGAGAGAGAGAGAGAGGGGGGTTGTCACTCCCTCCTCCATCCCTCTCTGAAACAAACAACAACGCCCGAGGAAAACAAATAGCTCCCTCCACATGCTAGCAGTCAAAGCATTCTCCTGCTCTGATATCACCCTGAACAAATCCACCCGGACACAAGCAAACAAAGAACATTTCAACACTTCATGGCAGCAAGAAAGATCATGGGGGATAAAATAACAGAATAAAAATGGTGGGGCCACGAAGAGAGTCTCTTCCACTGCCAGAAGGAGGCTCCGAGGTAGGAAAACACAGTTCAAAGGTCACTCACCTGCTTGTGAATATGATATAGACGCCATGAGCTTCTGAGTACGTCTACTAACCAACCGTGTGCCGGAACTTCTAAACTCTCCAGCGAATGAGCCAGTCCACCTTAACGTGTGCTCAAGCCAGAGACGACGACTCACCCACACACACGCGTCCGTCCAGGCCCACGGCCAGGCCAGGCATGCACTCGCACCGGAAGGAGCCCTCGGTGTTGACGCAGTGGCCGTTCATGCACATCCCCTGGGTGTCGCACTCGTCGATGTCTGCCAGCGTGAGGAGACAAGGCCCGGGGCAGGGTGACACAGGTTAGGCACGGCGGTACCAGAGGGAATCCAGCCACTCTCTGGGTGCACTTCTGACATAGTACCCAGCAAGATGCTTTCAACATGACAAGAATCTCCCCCGCAAGTAAAGGCAAGTATTCCATGATGCCGTGATGTGAGAAATGTGGTGTGAAGGATTTAATAAGCTTCAGTGGGGTATCTCGTAGGCAGGGCCAAACATTTTGGAAGCCCCGTTAATCTAGAAATGAGCTTACATGAGTATCTCCAGTGTTTTGCGTGCTCAACCCTTGTCTCCCTGTGTGAGATCACATCGGGATGGTTGCATGGTCTTCTAATGTAAGCGCTAGTCAAGTATCCTAACAACGGTCCTAATGAAGGGTAAACAGAGATATGTCTCTGTGTGTTATGTCTGGAGGCGCTGGAGGATGGAGGGAGGGAGGGGGAGAGAGAGGGAGAGGGAGAGAGGAGAAGAGGAAAGGAGGGGGAGAGAGAGGAAGAGAGTGGGAGAGAGGAGAAGAGGAAAGGAGGGGGAGAGAGAGGAAGAGAAAGAGAGGGAGGGAGAGAGAGCGGGAGTGTTAGAGGTAGAGAGAGGGGGCGAGAGAGGGATAGGGAGAGAGAAGGAGGGGAATTAGAGGGAGAGAGAGAGAGATAGAGAGAGAGAGGAGAGTTAGAGGGAGAGATAGAGAGACCAGCAGTGGGCCAGACCAGACTACACACTTCATTAATGAGCACATACAACTGTAACCTCCATCCATTCAACAACCTCTTGTTTATTTATCTAAACGTTCTTCATCCAGATTTGGTTTCTGTGTGAGATCGAGTCTCTGGAAGCTGGGTCATGGAACCATGGGGACTGTGTAGCGGGCTCCTCCTAGAGAGGACCGGGCCAGCAGGCAGTACCACATGGGGCCTGGCCTTCCCGTTTGTTTTAATGTGCTTGCTAGACGTTGAAATTCCCATCTATCGAAAGCTTGCCAGATGCAATGCGAGTTTCCCTCCAGCAAGGTCATTCTCATCCCTAACTAACTGATTTTTCCAGAACAATTTTGGGGGGGATTTTTTCGGTGCGTGAGAAGAGCTGAGCAGGACCGGCGAGATCCGCAAACCTGCAGCTGCAGTTGTCCAAAGTTGTCCAAAGACGTTCAAGGCCATTGAGCGCATGCTAACTGGATGCGGCTGGCTCAGCAGCAAGCTCTCTCTTGATTGGCCGTGAGGCAGGAAACATACCTATACAGAAGCGTCCGGTTGGGTCGAGCAGATACCCCGGCTTACAGATGCACTTGAAGCTGCCCTCCTCGTTGATACACATGCCGTTCAAACACATGTTCCGGATCAGGCACTCGTCTTGGTCTGGGGAGGAAGAGGAGTCATAGAGTCATGTTGTTCCGTGTTCTGTTGAACGTATCATGTGACCTGCCGCGGAGGAACAGGACGAGGAGGAGGGACACACCTTGGCAGTTCTTCCCGTCGGTGGAGAGCTCAAAGCCGGCGTTGCAAACGCAGTGGAAGCTGCCATCAGTGTTTACACAACGGCCGTTGTTACAGATACGGCCGTTAGCGACGCATTCGTCCAGATCTGGACAGAGAAATGACATGTGAGTGAAAGTGTGTGAGGTGTGTGAGTGTGTGTGAGAGTGAGTGTGTGTGTGAGAGTCAGTGTGTCTGAGAGTGTTTGTGTGTGTGTGTGAGTGAGTGTGTGTGTGTGTGTGTGAGTGTGTGTGTGTTTGAGTGTGTGTGTGTGTGTGTTTGTGTGTAGGGAGGAGAGTCACCTCTGCACTCTGTCCTGGTAGCGGTGGACTGGAAGCCAGCAGGACACTGGCAGAAGTAGGATCCAGCCGTGTTCACACAGCTCCCATGGACACACGGGTTCCTCTCACACTCGTCATCATCTGGAGAACCGACACAACACATCCCGTCTCTCTCTGTCTCTCTCTCACCCCTCTGTTGACTTGTCTTTCTTTTCATCCATATTTCTATCCTTCCATCTATTCATCCATCCATGTATTCATCCATCCATTCACTTTTTTTTCCTTTACAACTAGGAATACATGTTGTATTAAAGGATTACAATAAAAATGGGATTTTGGAGGTAAGAAATTCGAGAGAAGTCCAACTGTTACTCCCACCCATCCATCCATCCACCCAACCATACATACATCTATGCATCCACCCAGTCCATCCATCCATTCATCCATCCATCCATCCAACCACCACCCATCCATTCATTCATTCATCCATCCATGTTTTTGTATCTGAGACACTCACCTATGCACTCTCCGCGCACGTCCAGTCTAAAGCCCATGTTGCACTCACAGCGGTAGCTGTTTCCAGGGGTGGGCGTGCACCTCCCATTCAGACACAGGTTCCGAAACACGTGGCACATGTTGGACAGGATGCTAATGTTCTGAGTCTGAATGATATCTGACAAGCACACACACATATAAACACCACAGACGCCCCTAATGCAAAGAATCAACCAGAGCAGACAAGCTCAAACGTAACAAAGTACCCGGCCCACCCGGTCCACTTGATCCAGGTAGGATGATGGGTTGTCCTGGCTGGAGAGGCTGGCCTGGGTAGGGCTGTCCGGGGAACGTTCCTGGGAGGATGTGAGGGAGACCTCCAGGACCACCTCCTCCTGCTCCACCTCCCCCTCCTCCCCCTCCAGGGTAGAGAGGACCGCCCCCAGCCCCACCCCCACCCCCACCTCCTCCTCCCACTGGCAGCTGCAGACACAGCTTCTGGTACTCCTCTGGACAGGACGAGGCGAGCACCAAGACAGACGGGAGCAGAGGGAGAAAGAAAGAGCAAAAAAACAGTGAGGGAGGGAGAGAGAGAGATGACAGGATTATTTGGTTCCTCAGCCAGTAGAAATAACTCGAGATTTGAAATCGAAGGCGTTAGGGAGAAGCCCAACCATTCCGATACAACCGTTGCCAGGCTCCGAGCCCGAGCGAACAACATGAGCCAGCGTGGGTGTGGTCAGGCCTCACCTGTGCCTCTGATTGGACACATCTCCGGGGCGTTGCCGTCGGACCAGCAGCGTCCGCTGTCGCAGCAACACTGCACCTTGGTGACCGTCTGGAAGTTCTGGTTGGCGCAGCGCCCGTTCAGCAGGCTGGCGTAGCAGTACCCGCCCCGGCCATCTGGGGGAGGGAGGGGAGGGGGGAGGGGAGGGGGGCACGACAATGACGTCTCCAGACACACACGAGCGTGGCTCTACCAGGATGGCCTTGCACAGTCCTAACTTTTTCCAAATCCTCTCGGGTTTCCGATAGCGTTTAACCTCGGCGCTTCACACTTAATTCGCACACGGTGTCTGGGTCGAGCGATGAGAGTTTAGAAAACAGGTTGGCTGCTAACTGCTTTAACAAGTCCCACAGGGTTAGTGGGCCGGTGGGGTGGAAGACAAACAGACGGCCCCAGCCAGGGCAGCGTGTAGGACTCTGGGGACAAGGAAGCTCCGCAAGGCCACTGGCTGCATGGGAAAGGGAGCGATGTTTGGACCAGAAGCCTTTCTGGAGCGGAAGACTCAGAGAGGACATTCCTTCCTCGCAAACATCCTCTCCTGAGGGGGTAATGTGTGTGTGTGTGTGTGTGTGCGTGTGTGTCAGTTGGACCACTCTGACCCAGATTCCTTTCTGGTCCGTTCGGGGTCTGGCTGTGTTGAACCAGGGGTAATTTAGTACTCTCTGTCCATGTTTGGAGGGAAGTTAGTGGTGTGGGGGAGGGAGGGAGGGAGGGACGGGGGAAGGGGGACTCCTCGTGGATCCAAATGTTCCAAACACAGACTGTTATCACCCCCCAGGGTACAGGGATGTATTTCTTAAGAGTCTAATAGCTGGTTTTCCAGCCTTTTTTAACGGTCCTGCACCTGAGATGCACAGGTATGTGCAGTGAGCTTAGTGTGACATCACTCCCCTCTCCTCTCATCACCTCCTTGTCTCCACTCCTCTCCTCTGCTTGGAGAGAAAATAGCGTATTGTTGTGGAAGAAAAGGAGGCCGACGGCTGACCTAAATACTAGCAGCTGAAAGGTTGGAAGCATTTCAGGTCTGACTGTCGGCACAGCCAACCACAGAGAGGGAGGGAGATGTTTGACTGTCGGCACAGCCAACCACGGAGAGGGAGGGAGATGTTTGACTGTTGGAACAGCCAACCACGGAGAGGGAGGGAGATGTTTGACTGTCGGCACAGCCAACCACGGAGAGGGAGGGAGATGGAGAGACAGGACGCCCCTTCCCTTGCTTCTCTTTGTCCTACTTCATATCACAGAACTGCTTTTCAAGGTGGTAGTTGAATATTCCTGCTTTGTGTCAGTGGCCTCTGGAGACTGTCAGAGCTGTGTGCTTACCTATGCACCTGGAACCGTCTGCAGGAGTATAGTATCCCTGAGGACACTTGCAGAAGTAACTTCCAATGGTGTTGGAGCATTCCCCTCCACTGCACAGCCCAGGAACATTAGAGCATTCATCAAGATCTGTGTGGAGAGGAGAGGAGGGGAGGGGACAGGAGAGGAGAGGAGAGGAGTGGAGAGGAGGGGAGGGGGAGAGGAGAGGAGAGGAGAAAGGAGAAGAGAGAGGAAGGAAGGAAGGAAGGAGAGGGGAGGGGAGAGACATTCAAACATACTGACAACTGTGTGTCTCATTTCAATAGAGCAATCCGCTAAACTCCACTTGGACGTTTAGAGAGTGACTAAAACACATGTTATCCGTGACAGTTAGAAAGCCTTTGTCACAGGATATTAAACCCAAAACCCTTTCTCTTTTTTTTTTTACTGGTGCATTTTCAGGACAGTCTTTCTAACCACCAACAGTATATCACATTGATGTCTGTTAGGAAATATAACTCAATAACTCAACCCAATTTGAAATGTCTTTTACACAGTCCAGAAGTTTTCCGGCGATTATTTCTGGGCATTCACCAGTGCATACTTTACCCAGAGAAAGATCCCCACTACCCTGCTAGCACTGTTAGTCTGAATCAGGATCACGCAGAATTACAGGCCGTCTGGAAGCCATCATAAGGCTCCGTTAATAAGGCAATATGCTTTACAGTCTAATATCGGTTAGAACAGACCTCTGTAAACACCAAGGTGATGCCTGGAGCAAGTGTAATTTTAACGAGACAGAAATGCAGGCTTCCTCTCAAAATAACCCCCCCCCCTCTTTCTCTCTCCGAATCATACAGCACAGAAAGTCTCTGCGTCCAGTTAACCAATCGGGCGACAAATCCTTAGACGGCTGAACCAATAGGGTACCGTTCAAACTCACTGTCAACTCCAGTTTTTCAAACGCATAATTCAGGAGATTAGACAGACACAGTAGGGTTTTTATACACCATGAATAGACTGAGACAGTCTGGATACAGATATAAGACTGTACACGCTGAAACACACCCTACGCGTCCAAGAATAGGTGGGCTAACCAAAGTGATGATTTAAGGGCTCTGGTTTAATTGAATTGAATTTAACAACTTAGCGAAAGTAGAGACCAGGTATCATTTAATTAGGTTTAATTGAAAAGGCGTGGATGAGGAACACGGGGGGTAGTGTGTGTGGTCTGTTACTTCACAGTGATAATTAAGACACCGCAAGTTGACTGAGGTGACCGCAGGGCCTAAAAAGTGGCTTTTAGATCAGAGTTTAACTGCATCAGTTAGGAAATGTGTAAAACTAATAAAGATCTTTTCATCTGCTTCATTCCAAGGGGAGCAACCTTGGGTGACATGGAGGGATGAGATGAGGGCTGTTTAAGATGAAAGCGACAGACTGGAGTTCCGAAGCGTTTCGCAGGGTCAGACGGCAGGTCGGTCCAAGTGTTCCGGCGCCGTGTCTTTGCTCACCTTCGCATTTCTGCGTGATCTCGTTGAACTTGTGTCCGGCGGGACATTTGCACTCGAAGGATCCGACCGTGTTGATGCAGTTTCCTCCCTGACAGAGGCCAGGGATGGCCTGGCACTCGTCCACGTCTACAACCAGGAGAGACACACTGATGGTGACACATACGCTCAGAAACACACCTCCTGACACACTGATGAACTTATGACTTTGTATTATTTTTTAACCATATGGGTACGTTGATAACTTGCGTCTAACGTGACGTAATAGCGGCTTGTGAGCTCCCAGAGAGGACTGATGTTTGGCAGAGAAGCAGCCATGTTTGTGGGGAGAGGGTGAGAGGGAGGGTGAGGCAGAGGGTGAGAGGGAGGGTGAGGTAGCGGCAGAGGGAGAGGGCTGATGGAGAGGGTGAAAGTGAGGGTGAGCATAAGGGAAGTGGAGGGTGAGAAGTGATGGAGAGGGTGAGGTGGAGGGAGGAGGGTGATAGAGAGGGTAAAGATGAGGTAGAGGGTTAGGTGCAGGGTGAGGTAGAGGGTTAGGTGCAGGGTGAGGTAGAGGGTGAGTATAAGGGAAGTAGAGGGTGAGGGATAGAAAGACGAACGACTGAGCTCAGACCCATATGGCTCCAGGAAAACACTAAACCTGAGTGGCTCATTCCCTCTCTCTCTCTCTCTCCATCTCTCTCTCTCTCTCCCTCTCTCTCCCTCTCTCTCTCTCCCTCTCTGTCCCTCTCTCTCTCACCGCCTCTCCATCTCTCTCTCTCTCACTGCCTCTCTCTCTCTCTCCCTCTCTCTCCCTCTCTCTCACCGCCTCTCCATCTCTCTCTCTCACTGCCTCTCTCTCTCTCCCTCTCTCTCTCTCTCTCTCTCACACACACACACACACCGACAGACGCACAAATGCACTCGAACACAGGCAGACAGATGTAGATACACACAGATCCACACAAACCAACCCTAGAGTACTTTAAACAATAGCAACGT
Organism: Plecoglossus altivelis; assembly: GCA_036571765.1. Taxonomy (NCBI): domain Eukaryota; kingdom Metazoa; phylum Chordata; class Actinopteri; order Osmeriformes; family Plecoglossidae; genus Plecoglossus; species Plecoglossus altivelis. Next base: position 4,737,933 of record BROE01000013.1, read on the forward strand.
GACAACAGAGATACAGTACAGACAGATGGGCAGGCTGACAGACAGACAGACAGAGGGAAGGTGATCTGCTGAAGGAGAAGCCAAGTAGACATTCAGGAAGAGAGGGGACAGAGAGAAGATTGAGAGGTGGAAAGATAGACAGGTAGATCAAGGAACAGAGTCCAGACAGCTGCAAATGCAGTAGAGCAGTGGAAAGAACAAAAAGACAGACAGAGAGAGAGACAGAGAGAGAGTAAGAGAGAAGGAGACAGACAGAAGGAGAGACAGGGAGGGAGGGAGAGCGGGGGGAGACAGACAGACAGAAAGAGGGAGGGAGGGAGGGAGGGAGGGAAGGAAGGAGGAAGAGCGAGGGGGAGACAGACAGACAGAAAGAGAGAGAGAGGGAGGGAGAGCCAGATACAGACATGGAGAGTGGGAGATAAAGAGAGAGAGTGGGAAATAGAGAAAGACAGTGAGAGAGATAGAGAGAGGGAAACAGACAGACAGACAGACAGACAGACAGGCAGGCAGGCAGGCAGGCAGACAGGCAGACAGCGAGAGGGAGGACTGAGGGCTGAGTTACCAGAAATGAGCGCACACACGTGGCACTGCCACTGACCCGTGACAGTCACTCCGACAGCCCCGCCGCGGTGGGTGTCTGCAGGCATTCCTCACTCAGGGGGGAGCCCTGCTACCCATCCCAATTTAACCCAATTAGAACGAATCCTCTGGACGGGCAGGAGAGGGAAGGAGGGAGGAGGGGAGGGGAGAAGGGGGGCGATAGGACTGGAGAGGCCGGACTGAGAGAGAAGCAGAGCAGGGGCGGATGTAGACGAACAGGAAGCAAGGTGGCGATGGTTTGGAAGATTGATGATGTACGGATGGGGGCATGGGATAAGGGAGAGATACACAGAGAGAGATAGAGAGAAAGGTAGACAGAGAGACCGAGAGGAAGATAGACATAGAGAAAGAGAGAGAGAGAGAGAGATACACAGAGAGACAGAGCAAGAAAGAGGGTCAGATAGAGAGAGAAAAAGAGAAAGACAGACAGAGACACAGACAGACAGAGACACAGACAGACAGAGAGAGACAGAGAGGTCTCCCACCTTGACACGCCCCTGTGCGGTGGTTGGGTATGAAGCCTCGTCTGCAGGGGTGTGGCTGGGCAGGGCACATCTCGCAGGGGTGCCCCCACGCCCGCCCCACCGTGGCACAGCACAGGGTCTTAGTGCACACGATGCCCGTCAGCTGCCCCTGGCACATCTGCTGGCTCACCGACGCAAAGCAAGGTCCTGTCCGGTAGTCTGGAAATACACACATGTGCACATGTTAGCAGAGGCTATCCCACACTCGCACACTCCCACGGGTATATTTACCCTACAGTGACGGACATTTCATTTATAACGCGCTCCATTGTCTGACTGCCCGAATGTTTCACTTGCTCCTTACACACCCCTCCCCCGCGACCCCCCCCTCCCGCCGCCCCAAATATCCCTCACTCTATACAGCACACACCCTGCAAGTGAAACACAAACACAGACCTCTCTCTCTATTAGAACGAAAGAGAGAGAGAAAGAAAGAAAGAAAGAGAGAGAAAAAGAGAAGGAAAGAGAGCGGACAGAGAGAGGAGAGAGAAGGTGATTTGAAGAGAGGGAGAAGGAGGGAGAGGGAATGAGACAGAGACAGAGAGCGAGAGAGAGGGCGAGAGAGAGGGGGAGGGAGCGACGCATCTCCCCCAATACAGCCTGGACACAGTCCAAAGGCAAAAATCATTTCCACATTTTGCAGCAGACAACAGACACACAGAGAGAGAGAGGAAAAGGGGTGCCCTGTTCCAGAGCTACAGTCGCTGCGAACAAACGAGACATTGTGCCGTTACTGAGTGGACCCGGGCCCAGCCCAAGCCGGTCATGTGCCCTGCCTCTCCAGGCCTCTCTGGCTCTGGCAGAACCGCTGTGCCAAACAGAACTGGGTCATCTCTCCCTCCCTCACACCCCCTCTCCCTCCTCCCTCCCTCCCTCCCTCCCTCCCCTCCCTCCCCTTGGTGGATGGTATGTAGGCTATGCTGCTTTAAGTGCTTTAGCAGTCCTAAGGAGGAAGCGAACCCTCCCCTTCACTCAGGAGGGATGACCAGACCCTGGAGCTCGGCGCTGTCCCACCAGCTGGACTCCGGGTGCAACTGTCAATGTGTTGCTTTGGACTGACTGACTGACTGACCAACTGACGGACTGTGACCGGGTAGATGACAAGCTGAATGGCAGGCTGGCTGGCTGGCTGGTTAGCTGACTAGCTAACTGGCTTGCTGGCTGGCTGAGTGACTGATTAAAATCACTGCCTTCTTACTGGCTAGCTGGCTGACTAACCTATGTGGAGCAGTATTGGACCTTAACCAGACCCCGTGTCTGTGTAGAGAGGAATCCTAAGCGTTCTGGACACATTCCACATGGCGCCCTCTAGAAACCACGTCCAGTTGACCTGGTGAGACTTCTCCTTTCTCCAGATGAAAGTCTATGTGTTGTGACTGTCTGTCTGACACACATGATCCATCTGACATGATACCTGCTTATTGAGACCTTCACCGGCACCTGAGGACGAGGAGGGAAAGGACAAACGCGAATCCATCCAAAAGAGCAGAGGACTCGGTTAAGGGTGGGGGCGGGGGGGTGGAGGGGGGTCTGCGACTGTGAGGTAAACAGGGAGGGGCTCGAAGCTGTTGGGAGCATGTGGTGTCATTTCTCTCTCTCAGTCTCTCTCTCAGTCTCTCTCACAGTCTCTCTCTTAGTCTCTCTCTCAGTCTCTCTCTTAGTCTCGCTCTCAGTCTCTCTCTTAGTCTCTCTCTCAGTCTCTCTCTCAGTCTCTCTCTCAGTCTCTCTCTCCGTCTCTCTCTCAGTCTCTCTCTCTATCTGTCTTTCTAGTTCCGCTGGTGGATCCGCCCATGTCTTCCACATCTGGGAACAATCCTGCAAGTTAAACACACACACACACACATTTACACACACACGCATTACATTCACACTCTATCTCACACACACATACATAGACACACACATATAGTCTGAGCCACCCATTCACACACACACACACACACACACACACACGCACGCACGCACGCACATCGAATTCCCTCTAACCCTCATCCTTAAACCAAGCAGGGATGAACCCAGGACAGACTAAATGTCATAAAAACATTGTTTTCCCAACATATTTGGAGACGTGTCTTTAATATGGATGCGTTAGGGGAAGACCGTCAAAAGACTCCAGTGTCAGTAATAGAATATATACTGTAGAGACTGGCTTCAATAAAGGAGTCCAGTGTTGACACAACAACCATGGAACTGGTGTCAAGTATAGAAGCCCCCAACTAAGAAGTGAAAGTTAAGTGAGTTTCCTAAATTCATTCCAGATCCTTTGTTTACACCGGAGCTCCGTTTTCTCCTTCTCCCTGCCAGTCTGAACCCTGCGCTCTTCTCTCCGTTTCTCTAACCATCAAAATGGATTCATGTGAAGTTATTTGTGTCACTATTTGTGAGTGTGTGTGTGAGGGTAGTGGTGTGTGTGTGTGTGTGTGTGAGGGTAGGAGTGTGAGTGTAAGGGGTAGTGGTGTGTGTGTGTGTGTGTGGGTGTATGTGTGTGTGTGTGAGGGTAGGGGTGTGAGTGTGTGTGTGTGTGTGTGTGTGTGTGAGTGTAGGGGTGTGAGTGTGAGGGTAGTGGTGTAGTGTTGTGTGTGATGGTGTGTGTGTGTGTGTGGTGTGGTGAGGGTAGGGTGTGTTGGTGTGTGTGTGTGTGTGTGTGATGGTAGGGGTGTGTGTGTGAGGGTAGGTGTGTGTGTTGGAGGGTAGGTAGGGGTGTGTGTCTGTGTTGTGTGTGTGTGTGTGACGGGGGTAGGGTGTGGTGTGTTGTGTGGTAGGGGTGTGTAGGGGGTGTGTGTGTGAGGTAGGTTGTGTGTGTGTGTATTATACACAGAGAGAGAGAGTGTGTGTGTAATGTGTGTGTGGTGTGTGATGGTACGTGTGTAGGTAGGTGTGTGTGTATGTTGTGAGAGGTATGAGGTGTGTTGTGTACTGTGTGTTTTTCTTGCTGACCAGCATTTACAAAGCCTGGTACAGGTGGTGACCAATGCTCCACTGCGAGCCGCAGGGCCTGTCAGCACACGCCTATTCCCCCTTTCATCCTATCTCTTTTCACGCAAAGTCATATCACCGCCTTATAGGCTTTTTCATCAAAACGTCATACCCCCCTTACGATTTCATCGCATAAACGAGCTCATAACCACCCCTTACGTCTTTCAGCTCAAAACGTATACCCCCACTTAACGTCTTTTCAGCCCAAAAAAAAAGCGTCATACTAACCCATTACGTCTTTTCAAACAAAAACATCATACCGACATTACGGTATTTTCATCAAAAACGTCATACCACACCCTTACGTATTTACATCCGCAAAACTGTCATAACTACCCACCCTTACGTCTTTTAGCCAAAACGTCATATCCCCCCCCTTACGTCTTTTCCAGCTCAAAGTGTCATACCCCCCCTTACGTCTTTTCATACAAACGTCATATAGCCTACCACCCTTACGTCTTTTCATCAAACGTCATAACACCCCTTAGGTCTTTCACACTAAAACGTCATACTAACCCCTTAACGCTTTCATCCAAAACGTCATAAAGGTTGTCCGAAAACTATCAACACCTTATGTATTTTCATCACAAAAAACACGGGTTCGAATAGGACCTGGGGAACTTCAAACTACCACCCCCTTACGAATAAGTATTCGATCCAAAACAATCACTATCTAACTCACCCTAGTGAACTTTTTCAGAAAAAATGTCATTCTAACACCTTAAGTATTTCACCCAAAAATCCCAGTTCCTGGTCTTAGCAGTATTGATCGCGACGCCTTACGAGACGTAACTCAAAGTGTTGGCAGGTTCGTCAAGCCCGTCCGATTGGATTGCGTCCTCAGACAAAGTTTGGCTTTTACTGTTTGGCCAGAAGCAGAAGGGTGCTGCAGGATCTCTGAGCCGGCACACGTGATCAGGACTGCTGCAACTTTCAGACGGCCTCAAATTCCTCCCGAAATCGCATTTGCTACCAGCAGGAAGTACGTCAATCTGGCTCCTCATTCAACACCCACCTTTTTGTTCAGTTTCATACCGCTCCAGAAGAAACAAACTGCAGGACTATAGAACAGCACAGCTGCATGGCTATAGAACAGCACAGCTGCAGGACTATAGAACAGCACAGCTGCAGGACTATAGAACAGCACAGCTGCAGGACTATAGAACAGCACAGCTGCAGGGACTATAGAACAGCACAGCTGCAGGACTATAAAACAGCACAGCTGCAGGACTATAGAACAGCACAGCTGCAGGGACTATAGAACAGCACAGCTGCATGGCTATAGAACAGCACAGCTGCATGGCTATAGAACAGCACAGCTGCAGGACTATAGAACAGCACAGCTGCATGGCTATAGAACAGCACAGCTGCAGGACTATAGAACAGTACAGCCGCATGGCTATGGAACAGCACAGCTGCATGGCTATAGAACAGCACAACTGCATGGCTATAGAACAGGACAGCTGCATGGCTATAGAACAGCACAGCTGCAGGACTATAGAACAGCACAGCTGCAGGGACTATAGAACAGCACAGCTGCAGGACTATAGAACAGCACAGCAGCAGGGCCTACAGAACAGCACAGCTGCAGGACTATAGAACAGCACAGCTGCAGGACTATAGAACAGCACAGCTGCAGGGCCTACAGAACAGCACAGCTGTAGGACTATAGAACAGCACAGCTGCAGGGCCTACAGAACAGCACAGCTGCAGGGCCTACAGAACAGCACAGCCTTCAGCTGCAGAAGCAGGCAGGCTGTCTCCGCAATGTCAGTGCACTCGGTTGCGTGTGGCAGAGACTTTTATATTTTATTTATAGTCTTTTATATTCTACCTACGCAGGCTGAACTCAAGGCCCACAGCTGGAGAGACACACACATTCTTTATCCCCCCAGCCAGATCCCGTGACAACCCCCTGTCTCTGCTAACGTGATAAGATCTTGGTCCATGTAGAACCGTGTGCCGTAAATAGCATGAAGAACAGTGTGTTTTAGCAGAAACAAAGAAGGGGTTGGGGCACAATGGCGTTCCCTTGAGAGGGAGTGGAGTCTGGCCAAGGAAATTAAAGGAAAAGTAACTTAACTCGAAAGGCCACCATATCCACTGGCCTGGTTTTTACAAGAGGTACGAGTGGGTCTGAATCTGCTGCGATGCATCCTCCAATCACAGCCCTCAAATCAGTGTGAGGTCGCTTTGTATAAACCGATCCAGGTTTGTGATGCGATTAGAGAAGCGGAGAATGTAACCAGCATCCGGATGTGCGTTTGAACACATTACCAGGAGAGGTCAACATCTGAGGTAATTCAACTGTTTAACAGGACAGATGAGGAGACTCGCATGGGGAGCTCTCTGAAGAGCATTCCTGTCATGTTGAATACACACATGCTGGCACAAACACACACGTGCTGGCACAAACACACATGCTCGCACAAACACACACATGCTGGCACAAACACACATGCTCGCACAAACACCCACGTGCTGGCACAAACACACACATGCTCGCACAAACACACAAGTGCTGGCACAAACACACACATGCTCGCACAAACACCCACGTGCTGGCACAAACACACACATGCTAGCACAAACACACACATGCTCTCACAAACACACGTGCTCACACAAACACACACATGCTCGCACAAACACACACACGCTCGCAAAAACACACACACGCTCGCACAAACACACACGCACCTACAAAACACACACACATCGCACTTACACACAAACACAAGTAAATATGAACTCCGTTTTGAAACCACCCACACAAACACTTTTTCAGCGCATAGTTAGGCCCAAGTTATCAAGACAACAAATTTAGACGAATTATACGATGTTTTCATTTACCGGACGCTTTCATCAACACAATGTGGTCACCCAACTCACCCTGGTCTTCGCAAAACATTTAAGTTTGAGGACACGCTAACTCAAATATTGATTCGGAAGTTTTGATGCCAAGACAACGCCTATTCAAACGATTATACGATCCAAACCCAAGCTTGTTGATCTGGGACTCAATGAACAGCTTTCGCTAACACAACGTATTTCAATCTATTAGAGCTGAGGCGACAAACTAGTCTAAATGTCAAGGACACAGACACATCCAAAGACTTGTCAACGCAGCCACAGTGGAAGAATCTGGCAAACTGACATCTTCACATCCCCCCCCCCCCTCGTTACCCGGGACAATCAGTAATTAGGGGTCTACAGCTAAAGCAAATATTATCATTACGAGGTCAACACCACGACCCTCAAGGGGTCGTCACCGCCAGAGAGGGCCGCCTGCATCCGTCTAACATACAGTACTCCCTTGCGGTTACACGCACACACTCACACGCGCGCGCGCTCAAACGCATACATGCTCAAGCACACAGATTACTGCGAGGCCGTGAGCTGTGCTCTGTGTGCGCATGTGTACACCACTTCCTGCAGCTTCCACGCAGCACAGTGTAACCACAGGGGGAATGGAGGTCTTTCGTTTACAAACAGAAAACATTCAATAACCCATTACATTCCCCCCAGACAGTCGCGGATGACCAGATGTGGAAAATACTGGTTGTTTCTGAAAGCGAGCGTGACAACACAGTGCTTAACAACAAACCCCGCACAGGTCGCTAAATCACCAGCCAGCACCGTTACAAAACAGATGGCGTAGCCATGCCAAAACGATAACTATTGTTGTTTCTGGATGGGGGAAAAAAATCAAAGTAATATTGTTGTACTTTTAAAACCCCAATTCTGAGAAGAGAGGAGGGAGGAGAGGGGAGAAGAGAGGGTTTGTTTTCGGACACAGAGGGGCCTTACCTCTCTCGCACTGCGCCCCCGTGAAGCCATAGGTGCACACACAGCGGTTGGGGGCCACACACCTGCCTCCGTTCAGACAGCCTGTCTCACACACCGCTGGAAGTACAGGAACACACAGGTTCCCTCAGGTGAACCAGAGTAGGTAGGGCTGTGATTAATGTGAAGCTCTCCGTGTGTGTGTGTGTGTGCGTGTGTGTGTGTGTGTCACAGAGCTGTGCTGACGCGTTCCTTACGTTGACCACAGTGGGCTCCTATGTAACCCTTCTGACACAAGCAGTGGTCCTCCGCACAGGATCCTCCGTTCATACAGCGGATGTTGCAGTGCGGCCCTGTAGGGGCAAAGTCAGGTTTCCAGTTGAAGTTAGTGAACACACATGCTGATCAGTATTCCTAACACAGGCACCGGAAAGCCACTAGCAACATTTAACCCCCGCATGACAGATGCGAGGGAGTGTCAGCTGTAGACAGTCACAAAGGTGTGATGAACTTAGACAGTCTGAGACGTTTAGACACTCTGGAAGAGACCACATCAAAGTTAGACTTTTGAAGCAAAAAAACATTTCTTTTTTTTTTTGGAAGATGGTGGGATTGCTTGACAACATAAACACTTCTGCCCTGTGAACTCTGTTTATCATGAATCCAGCTCGGATGACCACATGATGTCAAACTGCTGTGAGCTGTCCCAGAGAACATGTTACCACGTGAACCGTGGACGCCTTCCAAAACACGCATCTATCCTGCTCAGAAACACAATCAATTCCATTTTTTTTCCCTAGAAAGCATATTTTATCTACTTGTAAGGCTGAGTAGTTCAAACAGGCTTTTGTGAGGCGACTAAGAAAGGTTGGGGGTCCGTTTGGATGCATTGTGTTTTTCTCTGGCAAGTCTGAGTACATGTGTACAAGCCAGCCTGTGTACCTCATTTAGTGCAACACGAGCCCTGAGACAGGAAGTGACATCACACTCCCGTCAGGTCTGAAACCAGACAGAGATTTCAGCTGGAACGATGTCTGCCAAAACAGCTCTCATATACCATCTGAACCCCTCTCCAGTTTTCTCTCTTGGGGAGGAAATATCAAACGTATTCTTATTTCTGCTTCAAATCATCTCTCAACACTTGACATTATTGTTGTAGTTCAGCAGGGGAAGCTTAGATCTTTCCCAGAGTGCAGACCCTGCTAACTGTTCAGTAAAAGGGTGGCTCTTGAGGAGGGAGGTGGAGTAGGGGGGAGTAGGTGGGGGGGGGCTCTTGAGAGAAGGTGGGGGCTCTTAAGGGAAGGGGGGGGGCGAAGGCCATGCCTCTGCCTCAGTAACCTTTCGCACAAATCTTCTAACCTAAATAAATTAATATTTTGACCCAGTTTCCATTTACGTATCGATGTGTCACTGTTTTTGCACGTGTGTTCTGCAGTGATGTGGTCCGGCATGAAGGAGTCCATTTACCCAGTCTCCCTCCTCCCCCAAGCTACCTGCTATGGGAATCCCTCCACAGCCTGAGGCAACATGCGTCTGCATAGACTGCAGTACTAGTGGTCTCTCTTCAGGGGGTGTCACCCACTAACACAGCAGCCAGAGTAAAGAGACTGTACTCTCTCCTCCTCTCTACTCTGAGAGAATACTCTGAATACTCTGTATTAAACAATCCTAGTATTAAATAGTAGTGGTAGACTAAAGTAGTAGAAGTGTTAAAGCAGTATCAATTAAATCTGAGTAGTAGTAGAAAGTAGTCGTCGTATTAGGGTAGTATAAAAGTGGTTTTAATTCAATATGAGTAGTATTACAATACCGAGTGAGAGTATTCCTGGAGCGTACCTGACTTGGATCCACAGGAGGATGAGATCTGCCCGGTGGGACAGGTGCACATGTTGGGTCTGGAGCAGAAGCCGTCTCCACACGAGCTGCGACAGATGGCTGCGGGCGCCAAGCAAAGCGCACGTCACGCAACCCTCCTCCGAAAGGACGCAGCACACAACCATGCACATTGTAGAGCGTGAACGCACATGAGAAGGACAACCAGGTTCAACGCTGTTTGAGAGCTGCTTCTCTGGCTCCCTTCAGAATAACAGGCCTCTGTTTTCTCTTCTGTCACTACAGGCGGGACATTCCAACAGGTCTATCTGACTGTTGGATCGAATTCATAAAGAACTCAAACAGACCCCCTTGCCTAATATGGACGTTGTGGGGTTTTTTACAAAGCTCATCATGGTTTGATAGCTTGAGTCTCCTTGGCCGTAGCTCTGGCCTGCTATTTCTTCTCCATTTTATGGTACAGACGTTCTGTAGCTAGTGCCTATGTACAGTCATGTCTGGCTTATCTTACTACTCTATGCTCCTGTTCTCACAGTGTAGTGCTGGAAAGACCTCCTCTTCAATTTAGCCCCCCACCCCCCTCGTCCTCATTCCCTCGCTTCTCTCCCTCTCTCATTTTCTCCTTCTCTCCTCCTCTCCTCCTCTTTTGTCTTCACCCCCTCCCCCTCTCTCTATTTTTCCCGTTCTCTTTTTCCCCCTCTCCCTCTTCCTTCCAGCTCTCTCCTCCATAACGCCCCCCCCCCTCCCCCAGACGAGTCGGGTTCCCCCCACCCACCCACCCAGACGAGTCAGGTGGACTCCAGAGGCTGACCCTGCCCCCTGCTTAAACTATGTCATCAGAGCGGCAAGCAGCCAGAACGCAATCACACACGCTGCTGGGGCCTGAGGTCTTCCTGTCTGCCTGCCTGTCTGTCTGTCTGTCTGCCTGTCTGTCTGCCTGCCTGCCTGCCTGTCTGCCTGTCTGTCTGTCTGTCTGTCTGCCTGCCTGCCGGTCCTGGACGGAGGACAGAGCTATGGACATGCATCAGGGCCACACTCCACGCTGTGCGAACCGCTGCCCATCCCACGTAGTTGTCGCTGGTTGTATTCTGAAAACATACTGCTATCCAAGGCTGACGCTGGAGGGAGATGCGCTATGCGAGCCAGTCTGTTGTCAGACTAAAAAAGGCCACACTCACGGACAATGCACTGGTTTCCCCCTGTGAGAGTCTTCCATCCTGGGCAGCAGTAGGCGTTGGTACGAGATCCGCATACGTTGGGTCTGGGGAGGAACCAAAGGAACGTCAAGCACTTGAATAGCAAACAGGTTCCCTACCTAGACCGTTAGCGACTTTTATGCGCACTTCTGTGATCATGTGTTAGGGCTGGACCAATTAGGAGAGGGGGCCGCACAGAAACAGCACAGCCTAGAGGTGCATCCTAACACCGCTCACCTTGATCTGTCATCCTGACAAGGTTTACACATACTAACCCCTCCAAAAAAGGGGTTTCGCAATGCGTTCGCATTAAAAATGAATTGACTTTTCAAACAACAAAAGCCTGCGGTCTTTGTGGAAAATGACTATCATTAGCTTTCTGCTTTTAGAGTTTGACAAACGCAGGCAGGCACACGCACGCACACACACATACAAACACACACACACACACACACACAAACACACCATCTTCCTACCAGTGACCCACTGTGTTCAGCTGCAGATGTGATTTATCCCAGAGCGGGGTGTGGTGTTTCTGGCCAGAACGGATTAGGCTGTGACTCTGTTTCAGTGCAGCAAGCAGGCATTCCTACAGCCACACACGGCCAATAGTCTCCTTTGTTTGGATGTAATTTATTATTGCAGTCAGCAGGAATGTGATAGTCTTGCCAGTATTTAATTACCAAACTTTCCTCCAAACATCCCATCACTGAGAATCTCACTTGTTGGGGTTGACCTGCATTCTCAACAAATTAAAAACAGAAAAAGTTGAACTATTCTGTGACCCTTTTTTTCTGTTACTTTAGTGTGTGCAACGACCAGTGGGCAAAGTGTATGGTGTTATGAGGGAAAGTTTGTGGGACAAATTGTGGTTATTTGCTGCTTGTAAAGCTAACATACAGCCTGCAATGTGTCTGTAGGGTTGAAAATGATGCTAGCCAAATCCGCAACAACCTTCCCTAAAATATCTCGATTGAAATGAACTTTCATTCACGACTGACAGGTGGGTCACATCGATACGAGCGTGCACAGCCTTAAAAGTTGAACCTACATCAAAACGTGATATACAACACGGCTATGTGATTTTTTCGTCATGTGAGCCAGGTGAGTTTTACAGTAGGACAAAGTGTTACCCCCTAAGGAGTTCGCTTCCTCCTCGCCGCTTCGCTCTGCTTGCTCTGGGCTCCGTAGGTTTAGCCGTCTCGCTGTCTCCTGTCGCAGTCCCCTCTCCTGCCTCGGTACACACCGACAGCACTGCCACTATCCCCACCACCAACTTCAACAGCCGACCCCGTCCCATTCTTCCCTGGTTGGCCTCAACAAATACACAACTCCTCTTTCCTGCGGAGTGATGTATCTTCCTTTATAGATCCCAAGTCCAACGCCCCCTTAGAAGTCCCAAGTCAAAAGCTGCAAAACAATAGGATAGGGGTTTTTCCGTTTCGTTTTCAGAAAGGCGCAAACGAGTGTGCAGAGGATGTAACGCAATGTTTCTTAATGTGACCCATTATTTTGGGTGTTGCAGTGCAAAGTTACAGAAGATAAACTCACAACACAATATCACATCAAAATAGGCGAGGAAAGCTGCTTAGTTCGGAAATATTAGGCAACAGTACGTTTTATAAAACCAAGGAAAATATGCAATTGCGCACGGGATAGAGCGCACTAAGCTAGCCTGAAGAATAACTCACCCTCTTTCCCAAGGAGGAATTCCTTGAAACCCGAGCAAGAGAAGAAAACCACCTATGCACTTCAACCTTTCACTAGATGAACCATTTGAAATAAAATGATAAAGATATATATTTTTTTTTTACAAAAATCACTCAAAATGTCCGATGAACTCTTAATCTTAGTATAGCATTTTGATTCTCTCCATCACAACTGTTGCATTCAACACAGACTATCCGGTCTAGATTTCGCCTGGATTAAATAGAGGCGTTGGGGCATTCCGTAGGATGAGAAGTGTGTATCGCTTCTCTCCCTACAGCTCTCGCTCACCGACAGTTCTCTGGTCTCTCTTCATCTCTGCCCTCCTAAACTTTCTCCTAAACTTTTTTTTTTTTGTCCTGCTCTCGCGATACACAAATTCCATCGCAAATTATGTGCGGTGAGTTAAACAGGAGTGAATGGGATCCCAGACTCTAACAGCAACAGCGAGAGTCTTACTTTTAAAAAAATGCGGTAAGCGTTTACTCAGCACGTGATGGCACAAGATGATGTTTTCCAGAAACAAAAGATCATAACAGACATAATGAAACTGCACGCGAGGCCTCCCCATGGCATTTTCCTCATGAGATCATTGGTGTATAACTTGATGACAGACACCTGTTTTTTGCTCCACTTTCTAATAATGCGCACGGGTGTAAATCAAACGACAGTTACAAGGCATGGCACTTCAAAACTCATTCACAGCCTCCATCTAGACCACTGCCTCTGCAAAGAAGAAGACAGCATATCACTTAGCACTCTAAACATCCCAGCCCACACAGCTCTTTAAGAGGGAGTCACATATTCCAGTGTTGCTGGGAAGAGAGAGGCAGTAATCTGTGTGGAATTATTACCATCATGTCTGGTAAACACGGGGAGAAAACAAAGATTTAAAGTTAACAAATGTTGGGAAATTGTTCTAGAGAGTACTCTGGCCTTTACATCCCGTAGGGGAGGGGAGAGGGGAGGAGAGAGGAGAGGAGAGAAGAGGAGGGGAAGGGAGGGGAGGGAAGGGGAGAGGAGGGGAGGCAAGGGGAGAGGAGAGAAGGGGAAAGGAAAGGAGGGGAGAGCAGGGGAGAGGGAAGAGAAGAGGGGGGATGAGGAGAGAGGAGGGTCAGGACTATCTGACCATGGGAGTAGTTTGTTTTGGATAGGGAGGGAGCCCCTCCTTGCTGGACTTGGGTCAGTCTACCTCACTCAGACAAGTGGAGCTGATCTCAGCATGCTGCATGGCCAAGCCTGGGTGTGAGGAGAGGGCGGTGCTACAGTACAAACTGAATTGCTGCATGTCTGGAGTTATGGGGACCATAGTTTGGAGAGCTCAATAAGGATGCTACTGAGCTCAGAGGGACCTGGGTTGCTGTGCCGGCCTGCAGGACTCTGGCGTCTAGTCCCCACCCCCTTGAGCCAGGACAGGGTCACACTGGCCTGGGTTTGACTGCATCATTAGGCTGCATGAGTGGAGGAGAAGGAGGACTCTAGTTTAGTCTATTGATTCTCCTGGTGTACGTGTGTGTGTGTGTTTGTGTGAGTGTGTGAGAGAGAAAGTGTGTGTTCGTGTGAGCATGAGAGAAAGTGTGTGTGCTTGTACGTGTCTGCGTTGCTGTTATAGTGTCTGCTCTACATCATTAGTGCTGTTAAGAGTTTACAGCCAACTCACAGCCATCTGGACTGAATAACCATAATGGATATGAATATGAAAATGACATTTCCAGTAAACACATGGAGATACTGTACTCCAAACACACTCACACACACTCACACACACACGCCCTTCCACATGCACATACATAAAGTACAGTCTGAGTTTAATGGTGAGAATGAACTTCAGACAAGTGGTCTAGTGTGGTGTGTTTATCTACTAGTTTGTAGCTTACATGCAGGTTTTCAATCAACAGGAAACAGTCTGAGACACACAGACCCTGAGGTCCTGCAGACAGATTCTGCTCAGCTATCATTTATTCTCATTCAAGGACAGACCAAGCTTAAGAAGGCCTCCGCGACCCAAGAAAAATTCACCCGACTCCCTGAACTGGCATCCAAAGGTCACTGCATTACCTACACCCAATCCTTTCAGGCCATAACCCCAAATATGTTCCTCCCTGTCATTCCAGAAATGTCAAAAGCACAACTCTTCCTCTTGATTCCAGAACGTTGTGAGGCTCCTGTCTTGCTGTCTGTGTCACATATTTCCTTCAGACAGTTTAATGGTGGAGATTGAGATCAGCATTGGCTGTTCTTAGAGCAAGTAACTGTAGAGAGACTTTCTCACACTGCGTGTTGTCTTTGGCTCCCCGGGCAGCGGTTCATTTCCTTTTGTCTTCTCCTGCAGAACGGCGGCCAATATTCATGTGAAATATTTCTCAAAAATGAGTCGGAGCAGAAACCTAGGGACTTTTTCTTGGTGTAATAACCGTGTCTATGAACTGTTCTAGTTAGCATTGCTTCCCTCAGTGCAGCGAGAAATAATGTTTCATCATTTCGGAGGGTGATTTCAACATGTTTTCAGTGCTGTATTGTGCGTTAGCTTTCAAAGTGTGACTGATGCAGTTCCAGCACTGGACTCCTCCTCTAGCAGAGATCAATCTGAGCAGGACGCGAACAGAGCATGGACAGGATGAGTCATCTGCTTCAACATCCAGGGACCAGAGCTCAGAGAGAGGCCGGCTTCTAGCACTGAGAACACAACCTCCCCCATGCAGCCACAGCAGCGTACTACTCCATCTGCCATCTGCTCATGAGAAACCTCAGAGAGAGAGAGAGAGAGAGACAGAGAGAGAGAGAGAGGTGGAGTAAGAAAGAGAGAGAGGTAGAGAGAGGTAGAGAGAGAAAGAGAGAGAGAGGTAGAGAGAGTGAGAGAGAGAGAGAGAGAGAGACAGAGAGAGATAGAGAGAGAGAAGTAAAGGGAGAGAGTGAGGCAGAGGAAGAGAGAGACAGAGAGACGTAAAGACAGAGAGAGGGGAGAGGAAGAGAGAAATAGAGACAGAGTGAAAGAGAGGGGGAGGAAGAGAGAAAGAAAGATATATAATGAGAGAGAGGGGGAGGAAGAGAGAACGAGAGATATGGAGTGAGAGAGAGGGGGAGGAAGAGAGAAAGAGAGACACAGAGTGAGAGAGAGGGGGAGGAAGAGAGAAAGAGAGACATAGAGTGAGAGAGAGAGGAAACATTGATTCCACAGAGCTATCCATCACACCCATGAATCTGTAGGTTGCATGGAAATGAGCCCAACACAGAGACATCCATCCTAACATGCACAGAGCTGCACTAGCGTCCACTGGAACACACATGCTCCAATAAATGTTCAACTCTCTCTGGTGGCTTTGGGCTGGATGCCTGGTTTAGAGCTGGATGTCTGGTTTGGGCTGGATGTCTGGTTTGGGCTGGATGTCTGGTTAGGGCTGGATGTCTGGTTTGGGCTGGATGCCTGGTTTAGAGCTGGGTGTCTGTGTTTGGGCTGGATGTCTGGTTTGAGCTAGATGTCTAGTTTGGGCTGGATGCCTGGTTTAGAGCTGGATGTCTGGTTTAGGGCTGGATGCCTGCTTTAGGGCTGGATGCCTGGTTTAGAGCTGGATGCCTGCTTTAGGGCTGGATGCCTGCTTTAGGGCTGGATGCCTGCTTTAGAGCTGGATGTTTGTGTTTGGGCTGCACTTGTCTGGTCCATCTTCGCTCATATCACAGCATTTGACTGAAGCGGGGAAGTTTACTAGTTCGTCTACACACACACAGTAGATGAAGCTGGATCTGGAAAACATTCCCTGATGAGTTCATCCACCACAATATTACCATCACCATCTGCAGTACGAATAAACACAAACAGACGCACAAATATACACATGTCCTATATATATATACATATAGTGTTTGTATACACGTAAAAAAATAACCCCAGACATGGACGAACACACTCAGAGAACACATTGACGTAACACAACGTTTTTTCCTGCATCAGGAAAGTATAAACGTCCCCACCCTGCCAACAGGACAGAAGACCATGACAACCCCAGTTGGGCTTGGACACCCTCTAACGCGTGATGAAGAGCGAAGAGAGGAGGACAGGAAGAGGCGAGAGAGGAGGAGGGAGGGGAGAGCTGGAGGGAGGAGGGGAGAACGAGAGGATGGGTGAGGACGGCAGGAGAACTTAGATCGCCGGTGATTGGCGGTCACCGTCGATTAATTTTTGGTCAGAGTTGATCTCAGCCCTTGACAGAGGTCCAGGGGAGAGGTGTGCCTAGCTGGCCAAAGCATGACGACATCTGAAAAAGAACTGACACTAAAGACAGAGAGATGTGGTTGCTACGTTTGAAGACCAACACCAGAAAGAAGTTGGGTCGAAGTCTCCCACGTCCATTTCAATCTGCCCCCCTCCCCACGCACACACACACTGCTCAGACACACACACACACAACCATGTGACCTTTGCACACAAACAAACATAGTCCCTGGACACATCAACCAAGTGACCTACAAGAGTCGAAAATGACCTCCAAGCCATGAGAGGAAAAATAGAGCACAGATGAAGAGATAAGGACACTGAACGGACTGAGAGACAGGGAAAGAAAGAGAGGGAGATGGGATGAGTGTAGATGGAGGGATGAAAGCAGAAAGTACTGCGAAAGGGAAGATGGAGGAGGAGGGGGGGGTTCGTTGGGCATCGTTTCCTGTTTCCTGCAGTGAGTAAAAATGTCAGCCAATCCAAGCCAGAGTCAACAAGTGTAAGCAGAGAGAGAGAGAGAGAGAGAGAGAGAGAGAGAGAGAGAGAGAGAGAGGGAGAGTGAGGGAGAGAGTGGAAGAGAGAGAGAGAGAGGGAGAGAGAAAGAGAGATGGAGAGAGGAAGAGGGAGGGAGAGAGAGAGAGAGAAAGAGCCAGAAAGGGAGACAGGGGTCAGTGCTAGAACCATACTCCACCCTTCAGAGAGGCCCAGCCCACGCCTTCACTGTCTACTGCAGGGTCCAGACTGGTCGACAGGGAGGCCTCTCCGGCCATGCGAACAGGTCACACCTATCATTTGCTTTTCCGCCTCTTCGAAGTGACGATAGGGGCGACACAGTGAGACCCAGAAGGTGGTAAGATCTCTCGCTGTTCTCTGTCCTATCACATCTTAGCTGACCTCTGTGTGAATCTGATAACACTGAAATGAGCAACAATTTCACGCTCATGTCCTCCGGGGACTGTTTCAGAGTTGAGTTGTTCCTCTCGGTCCCTGCAGGGCCTGGGAATGCTTTGTGTGTGTGGAAGGGGGGGAGGGAGGGGGAAGGTCTCTAAAATAGAAGGTAAGAGACCATGGCAAAAATGCAGCAATCGTGTCTTCATCTTCTCCCTTGCATGGGGCTACACGGAGGCTAATTGTATATTTTCAGCTGCAGGCATTCAGCTCCTGGAGTCCTCACAGTGAACTCTGACCTGCAGTTCCATTCTGACCACCAGGGAGTGTGTTCTGTGGCATGTGTGTGCATGTGGAAATGTTTGTGTGTATGTTTGTGTGTTTGTGTGTGTGTGTGTGAGAGAGAGAGAGAGAGAGAGAGAGAGAGAGAGAGAGAAGTGTGAGTTTACACCACAGCGTCACAATGACTCCCACCAGGGTGTCCACGGCTTGATCGTGTGGTTCAGCACGATTCCACAGGTCAACCTCGCATGACTCAGGTCACTAGGGAATAGGGGCATGCCACACGCGTGCACGGCGA
Source organism: Plecoglossus altivelis (assembly GCA_036571765.1). Taxonomy (NCBI): domain Eukaryota; kingdom Metazoa; phylum Chordata; class Actinopteri; order Osmeriformes; family Plecoglossidae; genus Plecoglossus; species Plecoglossus altivelis. Next base: position 4,756,236 of record BROE01000013.1, read on the forward strand.
CCCTGTGCTGCGAGGAAGACATCATTGATTAGGTCATTGTTGGTCTTGGTGACTTGTTTTGGGCGAGGTTGTTCTGACTCAGTGAAAAGAGGGATGGATATTAGAGAGAGAGAGAGAGAGAGAGAGAGAGAAAGAGTGAGAAAGAGAGACAAAGAGAGACAAAGAGAGAGAGAGAGAGAGAGAGAGAGAGAGAGAGAGAGAGAGAGAGGGAAAAAGAGACAGGGAAAAAGACATGAGTAAATTCAGGTTCAGAGTTGAGATGAACAAACGCATGAAGATAAGAAACATGGAATGACCAGGCTATAGGATAATCCAAACTGATCACCTCTCAAGTCTCTGGCATATTTGAACCAGCTCCAACCACGCTTCAACGCTCAGCGCGGTGCGAGGAGGTCAGTGCCTCCCCCCCCCCCCCCCCCCCCCCCCCCCCCCCCCCCTCTCCCCCTCCTCCTCCCCTCCCCTTAACCTCATTCTCCTCTTCCTCCCCAACCTCGCTCATCCTTCAGCTTCTCTCCGTCGCTCCCTGACCCGACTCTGACAAGTGGGAGCTGGGCCGCGCGTGATTCATGAGGGTGAGACCCTCTGAGCTCCTTCTTGAAGATGGATGCTGGGGCTACGGCCCAAAAGCAAATCCTAACAGTCAACAGCATAGTTTCAGGATCCAGTCATCTTCCACCCCTGCAGTACACAGTCACAGTAGGAGTGATAGCTGTCTGAGACCTGCCAAGAAAACGCTTTGCTCTGTCCTCAGCTCAATCTATTCTCAATCTAGTCCATTTTCTTCTACGTATGGGTTCTTGTTTATACGGTACGCAGAGTTTATGAGTCGGTATGTTGTACTGCGTAATACACAACATCACTTTTTGATTACCGCACATTTTTGAACACGCGCACGCGCGCACACAAACACACACTGGTGGAGTGACGCATCTTGATTGTATCGCGGTAAAATGGCGCTATCTTGTGGCCGTGAGCAGCAGGACGTGGATGGAACGTGACATCGCTAGCTAGTTAGCAACCCCACTCTACCCGACCCCTCTGATCCACACGCGGAAATGACTTGACACCATGCCCAAAAATGACACTATCTTTATGAAAAAGTATTGTCAGAACAGCTTGCATAATCTAAGAGCTTTAACGTACAGTGTTAGACTGGAAAGTAGGATGTGTAGAAACAAATTCATAGGACAAAGGTGAACCAAACTCCACCACCATACACCGACCGTATACTTCTATACAAAATATACTGTAGTTTATCCAAAGAAACATCTAGGAATATTCTCCAGTCAATCCCAGTCCTCGATGATGCTAGCATTCTTGTGCTACGATGCAGATTGAAAGTCTTTCGCGTGAAGAGAGAAGTCTCCGTCCACTTCGTACAGCTGTCGCGTTTCACAAGAGTAACATTCATTTACAAAATACAAACTTGTTTTCTGTCACAGCTCGTCTATCTACGGAATCTATAGTGAATGAAGCCGTATCTTCCGGTACCTCGGCTCTCAGAAGACCTAAAGCTACTCCAACATCTCAGCGGTTAGAAAACACATACAGACTTGACGGATGTGACGCCTTCGACTGCCAACTGCCAGTTACGCCGTGATGTCACTGCCGTTGTCTCTGTGGGTGTGTGTGGGGTGTCCGTCCGGGGTACTGAGTCTCTGCAGGACAGGTTGCCGCAGAGACAGTTCGCTGCTCCCAGACACGATGGGGGTGTGGCTGTGCATGTGGAAACACACCAGGTGTCCCACGCTCAGGAACACCTGGTCTCTGGTCCTTACTCCCTGGGGGGGGGGGGGTGAGTCACCTAACACAGTCCTCAAACCACGTCTCATCCACCTACACATATGGTATACAGACGTACTCACAGACACCTGGCAAAACACTCAGGGTAACACACACACACCCACCACTGTACCTGTCCCTGCGGATCAACCAGCAGCAGATGCCTGGCCGTCCTCCCCTCCATGCCACTGAGAACATACTGGCCTGGAGCAGAGCTGCTCTCCCTGACCAGGAAGTCTCCACTGCAGGTCAGCAGCTTCTCTGCCTGAGCCCTTCCCAGCCTGGACGAGGGAAGAAGCAAAGGGGAGAGAGACGAGAGGGAGAAGGGGAGAGAGAAGGGGAGAGAGAAGGCGAAAGAGAGAAGGAGAGAAAGAAGGGGAGAGAGGAGGCGAATGAGAGAGATAGAGGAGAGAAGAGAGTGAAGAAGAGAAGGGAAGAGAGAGGGAGAGAGAGAAGGAGCACGTCTCGCGTTCATGCCACCATGAAGCGTTCTTATCACTGGACTCGCTGTGGAGAGAAAGTGTTGTACCTTCCATGAAACCACTCCTCCTGGAGCAAGTCCTGGGTCGCTGCCTCAGCCACGCCCTCAGCCACGCCCTCAGACGCCACAAACTCTGCTCAGCGGGAAGACAAAAGGAAAGAACTGCTTGAGGAACCACCTGTTGAAAGGTGTTTTTGCGGTCTGTGGTTGATGCATGCTAAAGCACGGTCCCTGTCATGTAATTCTGTTGTTCTGTTTCCTACCTGCAGGTGGAGCCAGAGGCTCCGGAGTGAGAGAGCAGTTCTCGTACATAGACACAGCCTGAGAGGAACAGACCTGCAACAAGAAGAGATGAGTCATACAGGAAGACAGAAGCTGTGTGTGCGGGTGTGTGTGAGTGTGTGTGTGTGTTTGTGTGTGCGCGTGTGTGCGCGCGTGCGTGTGCGTGTATGTGTGTGTCTCTCAGCATGCTTGTTGCCATTGTGATTTTGTGTGTGTGCCTTCAGGTACCTGTTTGTGTTCCAAGGAGGGATGGATATGTGTGTGTGTGTGTGTGTGTGTGTGTGAGTGTGTGTACATATGTGTGTGAGAGATACATTTGAATAATCATACTGTCTTTATCCCTGCATCGTCGGCCTGGGTCTCTGACGTGCGCATGTCCTGTATTCCTCCAGGAGGGGGCGCCTTGCCAGGAATCTGGTTGTAGTATTCATGGTCCTGACTGGGTTGTTGGACTTCACGGATATCTCCCCTCTCCTGGCTCCAGACTTCTACCCCGCTGGTAGCCCTGCACAGCCACACACTCATTCAGCCTTCCGTGTTCTCACCATAACGCCAAACTACTCTACAAACAAACTAAAAACACAGACTGAATTCAACCGTGAAGAGATGAGTGTGCTGACTTGTGATTGGCGGGGAGCAGAGAAGGGGTGTGGCTGAGAAGCTGTTGGAAGCGGGTCTCGAATGCCTGGCCGATGCTGTTGATGACCTCACAGGCCTGGCCCGGGGCACACTCCAGGATGTGACACGCTGAAGGCGAGAAGGAGCTGGTTAGTTGGTCGGTCAGTCAGTCATTCTAGTCTGTCTGTCTGTCTGTCTGTTTGACTGTCTGTTTGTCTGTCTGTCTGTCTGTCTGTCTGTCTGTCTATCTGTCTGTTTGTTTGTTTGTCTGTTTGTCTGTTTGTTTGTTTGTCTGTCTGATTGTCTGACTGGCTGTCTGTCTGTCTGTCTGTCTGCCTGCCTGTCTGTCTGTCTGGTTGTTTGTCTGTCTGTCTGTTTGTCTGTCTGTTGATTGTGTCATTGGCTGTCTTTATCTGGGCCTGTAAAGTGGATAATCATCCTCCCAAACATGACATAAGAGGTGGAAAGACAATTAGGAAAAAAGAATTGAATTGGAATTAAGTCGTTTACCTCTCTGGTTGATGCAGTCTTTAGCTACGTAAGCCACATAATCGGCCATGTCCTGCACAGAGAAATCAAACACACTGAGCAAAATCTGGAAGATTGTGGTGATTTGGCAGAGCAGAACGTTTGGAAACTCAATTAAGACAACGACATGGACAAGCACTGTGTGTTTTGTGGATCACTACCCACCTGACATCGCCTTCAAAGTCAATAGAAGTACGAAGCATAACCAGTCAACAGGAAACAACCCTACCTCACATTAATAACAGCCAACAGAACAGTAATTAGCCTAAATTAGATTACTCACTGTCTGTTTGTGTGTGTGTGTGTGTGTGTATGCGTATGTGTGCACGGCGCGCGTGTGTGTGTGTGTGAGAGGGCATGCTTGTTTTTGCTAGTGCGTTGTGATGTTGGGTTCATACAAAGAGTTTCTAAGAGTCCAACTTACAGGGTCTCCTCCTGAAGCAAACGAGATGGATTGCATGGGATGATGGGCTATCATCTGGAAAGAGAGAGAGTTAGAGGGAGGTAGAGAGAGACAGGGAGAGAGGAAGAGAGAGAGAGAGACACAGAGAGAGAGGTAGAGAGAGGTGGGTAGAGAGGGTGGAGGAAGATAGTGTGTGTGTGAGAGAGAGAGAGAGACAGAGAGACAGAGAGACAGAGAGAAAGAGAGCGGTTGAGAGAGACAGGGAGAGAGGGTGAGAGGAAGAGAGAGTGAGAGAGAGAGAGCGAGAGAGAGGTAGAGAGAAACAGGGAGAGAAGGAAAGAGCAAAGAAAGAAAGAAAGAAAGAAAGAAAGAAAGAGAGAAAGAAAGAAAGAAAAAATGCAGGAATAGGTCAGATTCAGATAAATTCAGAAACCAATTGTCTTTGCAATTTAACCGTGTCATCATCATCGTCCATCATCGTAATCATCCGCCATCATCCCCAGCAGTCTCTTTGGGTTGTCAACAGCCCCCTACCTTCAGGGAGTTAGCTGTAGTCAGGACCACACTGTCAGTAGAGATGGTGAGCAGGATGTTAGTCCCAGAGAACTGGAGGTTGCTTTGTCCCAGCACTGCTGACAGTCTTTTAGACAGGAGCTGGCAACAATGGAAACAGGTTATTGACTTGAATGTGTGCGTGTGTTTGTTAGTGTGCATGCACGTGTGGGTGCGTGTGTTTGTTAGTGTGCATGCACGTGTGGGTGCGTGTGCCCGCACGTGTATGTGGGGGGGGTGATAGTGTGCCCACGTGTGTGTGTGTGTGTATGTATGTGTGCAAGCACGTGTGTGTTTGTGTGCACGCACATGTGCGTGTGTGCGCGTGTGTGATTGTGTGCATGCATGTGTGTGTGTGTTTGTGTGCGTGTGTGTTTGTGTGCACGCATGTGTGTGTGTGTGTGTCTGTGTGTGTGTGTGTGTGTGTGGCCTTACCCTCTTACTCTTTGGAGTTGCTGTCTTGGTTCCTGGTGTCTTTTTACATAGTCGGGTTATTGCCTCACTGCAGACACAGACACAGGCACATATTTATTTCAGAATCATGATACTGCACACTTGTGCATCAGCATGTGACTGCTGGAAAGCCAGGACAAGGTAAGCATATGTACCAGAATATAGCACCAACGTACGGCAGATTATTGGAATCAGCGTAATGTGATTCAAGTGGACAGATCTAGAACAAAGAACTTGAACCTTGTGTGCATTAGAAACCACATCATAGCCGTGGTCAGAGATAAGTCGGAACCCTTCTCCCTCTCCTTATCTGCGCTAACTGGGTTGTCTTTGCAAAGCCCTTGGTGCGCGGGTCACAGAGACCCCGCTAGCTGGGAGACACAGAGTCACAAATGTAACATTATCCTTCCATCCAGGAAGCAATGGCCCAAGAATTTTCTTCCTTGAAAGCCAATTACAAGAACTGGTCTCACTGTCTCTTGCTCTCTCTCTCTGTCTTTTTCTCTTTCTTTCCCTTCCGCTCTTTCTTCGACTCTCCATCTCTCTCTTCCTCTCTCTCCTTCTCTTTATAATTTCTCCAGAGATCATTAGGGGGAAATTCATTTAAATGTAATTTTCTGCTCCATCATTCAGGGGGCAGTGGTTGTGGACAGAGTCTGCTGTGTGCCTCTGGATCAGACTTCAGCACGAGGATGGCAAAATCCAAACACATATTCGGCTTAGGGGCATTTTTATATTAACTTGATTTTCCCCTTCTTCTTAATAAGTCGGAATCAACAACATGCTTGTCTGCGATGACAACCATGCGGACACGCACATATGGTGTGACTCACTGACCGCGTGACTTGCATTCTTGTGTTGAAGTCTAAAGCCCTCATGGACTGGACCACTTCCAAACTGCCCATGTACTGAGGAGAAAACAAAACAATGGTCAAACAAGTTGTAAGCAAAAATGCAACAATTGAGTAAAACTCTTGGAAAAGCCCTTTCATACACAGACATCATCGGCGAAGGTGGGCTGTGGTGTATGTTGCCTGCGACTACATCGCAGGGGGGTGGGGGGTGGCGGCAAGGCTAGCCCAGGTTACAGCCGTCGCCCATTCAGCCACGCTGCAGGGCACAGAAACACACTCACTTCTCTAACTCTGATTGGCTCCCGGCCCCATAATAACTGACCCTGATAGGCAGGAGCCAGAATGAGCAAGTCCTGCTTGATAGAGGCCATCCAAAGATCAATACGCATTGAGTGAGTGTGTGCTTGCGTGTGTGGGAGTGATGGAGTGTGTGTGTGGGGG
>BROE01000013.1:4763134-4925888 GCA_036571765.1 Plecoglossus altivelis
GGGGGGGAAGGGAAGGGGGAAGGGAAGGGAAGGGAGGGGGGAGGGGTTAAAGAGGACAGTAAGTCAATCTGCCTCCATGTCCATTAGGGCTTAGTGGTCTACAGGCTAGCCTTCTGCTGGCCAGTCATGCAGACACACCTCCGGTTTGAGGCAGCATGGGCTCTACTGATACCGGATCTCCACACACACACACACACACACACACTCCTACACACACACATACACTCACACATACTCACGCACACATACGCAGCAGCAAGCATGCACACACACACTCACTCGCACGCTCGCTCTCTCTCGCTGGCTTGCTCACACACACGCACAGACATACGCACAAGCAAGCATACACACAGCGGATGCAGGGAGAAGCATAGAGCCAGGATGAGTCACTACTGCCCACACAGGAAGCGCTGTCTGAGAGGGAGGGGGCCTATAGGATGGTGTGACAGGAGGGGTGCAGGTCCAAAGAAAACTGTATGCGTGTGTGTCAGAGTGGGAATGGCAGATATGAACAGATTTGATCTCTTTGAACTAACGTTTATTGCTTGGACAATTGTTCGGGGGGTTTTTTAGATCTCAGTTATTCAAAAGCACTCTTAACAAAAGTTATGATTGCGGGATGACTGAACATCTCTATATGAAACACATACAAATCTGTGTGAGAAAAACTGTGATAGTAAATGAAAATCCACACCCGCAAAGCGAATTTACTCCGATTTGGTCCACACATATCCGGAAAGCCAGTGAGCTCTGAGTGTGTGTGTGTGTCAGCGTGTGCAGGTGTTTCTGACAGATGAGAGGGTTTATAGTTACCTTAATGTGCGAGTGGACCACCCTGTTCTCTCTGCCTTCCAGAATGTGTCCATCAGTGCTGGCTGACCCCTTCAGACAGGAGACCAAGCGGTCCCGGGTCCATGGATGACTGGCCATCCGACGCAGGGTGATGGGCCTCTGGGTCAGCTGCGGGGACAAGGGCGCTTGCCTGGAGGTCTGATTCCGGGGGAGGCGGGGGGTCTGAGGCAGGGCGAGGGTCTTTATCTCCGGGGACCGCTTGTGGATGAGCAGGCCGTGCGTGGACCCTGAGTCCCAGTCTGATTGGGACGGCCGTCTGTCTCCTTGCCTGTCCGTCTGTCCCCTGAGCCCCAGCAGTGAGGCTGGGCTGTGCAGTCTGATGTTGGCCACACGGGGGATGAAGCCCCTTAGGGTGGACGAGCTCTGGGGGTCCGGGGGAGTCCGCGGGCCCACCTGCGGGGGGAGGGGTTCCAGGCAGCGGCTGGGGTCGGAGGTCAGACAGCGGTCCGTCTTCAGGGCCAGAGCTCCTTGCGAGGGGTAGTCCTCCAGGGAGGTGAGGGAGTCGTTGCGCAGGCGGCTGTACTTAGAACGCTGCAGCATGCCTAGGGGTGCGCCAAGAGAGGAGGGGAGTTACAGTCCGACCGTACCCCCCCTCAAGAGGACAGACCCATGGGGAGGGGTTCTGTCCTGATGTGTCACCTAGAGACTGTGCGGCTGTCTAGTTACCTGGGAGAAGTCCTGTCTGTCCTGTCAGCCTATAAAAGGTCTGCTCTCTCATAGTCAGAGACCAGGGACAGCAGCTCTGCTACAGGAGATCCAGTCCACAGTCCTGCTCATTTTGGACAAACACAACATGAGATATTGTGACAGAATGTCTAACGAAAGCTACTTTTCTTGTTCGTTCTTCCCCTGGTAAACCTTAATGTCTACCTGTGATTCCACAACTCACCAAATAAACGGTGTTGGTTAAAACAAAACTAAATCTGTAGTAACTTACCTGTGTGTCTCTGAAGGTGCTGCAGGATGCCAGACTCCCTCTGTATCTACAGCTCAGTCCAAACCCGTCTGGCTAACGCGGAGTAAAGTCCAAACATTTGACTGTCCGTGACACACACTCCTCCACACGCTCACACACAAGCCTTCCTCTGTTTCGTCCCCTGCTCTTTGAGCGGTTGTGCGTTGGAAGCACGCTGGCCAGGTCTCTCTTCCTTCTCTCTCTCTCTTCCTTCTCCCTCTCTTCCTCTCTCTCCGACGCAGAGCAGGATGGCGCAGCTTTTATGAATGAACTTTCTCTTTTTTTATGAATGAGCATCTCTCCCTCCCTCCCTCCCTGCCTCTTTCTCCCCGACTGCGCATGCTGAGGGAAGTGTGAATGAAGCGGAAGGGGAATTGACTGACAGACCCCCAGGCTCCCCCCTCCCCCGGTAAACTACTACCCAATCACAGCGAGGCAGGGTGACTCATTCGGCACACACACAGATACAGTGTGAATCCTCTCCTGCTCACCAGTATATGAAATGCTGTACCTGTCTATAGCGCCCTCTCATTCAAATGATTCATCATCCACCCAAGCATGTATGCTGGGAATAGCACTGGGAGGTTTCTATAGTCCAGACTTGATCTCTTCACAAACCAACTCACTGCAAGGATAGTGGTCAAATCTGATTTCAATGCCCTCAGGATGACTGCTGAAATGAAACGGAGGAAAGCATTTCAGAAGTTGAGACTTCAGTAAGCAAACAGCCATGGAAGCCCAGGACCTTAATCTGCCAATAGTGTTAAAGAACAAAGCAGGAGAACGGAGACACGTTTATGAGTGTATTTAAGGCGGCAGAAATGTAAATATCCTGCGTAAGATCAATGGTGGACGGGGAAGTAGCTGAAGCTCTGAATTTGCATTTCCGTGTGAGAGTGTGTGTGAATGTGCGAGAGAGAGAGAGAGAGAGAGAGAGCGAGAGAGAGAGAGAGAGAGAGAGAGAGAGAGAGAACCTCAGCTGGACGTGGGGAACTGATACGGCATCTTGTGTCCATCAGAATAGTGCTACATTCTAGAATCAGAAGCGTAACCCAAGGGTTCAACTGTGAACATTTCTACCTTGAAAACGAACCAAGTTACTGCTTACTGTTACCCTCCTCCCAGATGATAATGACCATCTGAAGTCCATGGAAGAAACCATGAAGCACTGAAGGATGGCTGAAAACTTGAATCAAACTCCCTCTAGTGGTTGTACAGTGGAACTACGTAAGGCAAATGTTGCCAAACTAAGCTTGCTATAACGTTTTGCACCGCATGATCATTACAGAAATAAAAGCACACATTTTTTAAACAACATTTTAATGATATTAATAATCAGTCCAGATACTCAGTTAATAGTTATAGTATGAGAAATAGCCTCTACATATCGCTAGTGCTGTACAGTTTTAAAGAACCATCCTTAAATATCTATATAAAGACAAGGACCACGCTGAAAAAGTTAAACTTCATTTAACCATTTTTTCACATTAGTTACAAGATCTTTACTGGTATTGTATTTACATAGTGCAAAGAACACACTTGCCATAACTGCTCCAAAACACACTTGGATGAAAGTAAAAATTAGACAAAAAGTCTGCACACTGCGTACCTTTTATCAATCTAGACAGACCTTCATATAACACCAGCTCATGTAGAATCCCTCCTCCTCTTCCTGTTGTTCCTTATTGCACACCGTCCAGCAAACGGCTGTTGTACAGAGTCCACAACATAATATTATCCTCCAATATCAATACATCCCCATGATCAACATAGATTCATACAATGCATTTTTGTTTTTCCTTTCTCGAATGGCTTTAAGAACACGGTGATAGATGTTTAGTACACTGTAGTCCCAACATGTCTTTTGTACAATTTTATTTACATGTTTTTTAAAATGTATTATTAATTTACTGCTGATATGCATATTGTGTGGTTTGCTCCTGTGTTGGCTCCTCCCCCTGGGGCAGGGCGGTGGGCGGGGCAGTGGGCTGGTGGGTAGGGCGGAGCCTGCGGTATAGAGCTGGTCTGAATAAAGACTGGAGGTTTAAACGTCTCAGCTGGAAAACACACAGTCACCAAGCACATCTCTGACCACAGATACCTACACAACTCCACCAACAAACAAAAACACACCAAAAAAAAGTTCAGAAAAAAAAGATTGAAATACTCACACGCGCACAGACACAGCAGAACGTGACTGAGACACAATCCATCCGACACACCGGTACCAGGTAACAACTTAAAGCTAACTAGAGGGCTACGCTACACAGAGAAAGCCGCTAGCGACTCCAGACTAGCGCAGAGGAGCACACAACCCAAAACAGCTTCACACAACAAAACCGTTACAGATTACAGGAGCAGTAGAACAACTAATACATGTTATATACATGAAGACGTGTTCTAGTTTCAGTTACTGTTAAGACGTAATCTCGTTCTTTATCTTTAAGAGAACGGGATAGAAGGAAGCAAGAGTCAAGGAATATGGATTAACCATGGTGAGTGGTTGGGTGGGTGTCAGTGCGAGAGCACCGACCATACTGCACAGAAACTGATCAAAGTGAGCAAATGACAGACATGTGACAGACACACACCTCTCCCTCTCCAAACACACACACACACACACACACACACACACAGAGCATGGGGGGGGGCACCTGCAGATAAAGCGAATGAACACATGAAAGGATGTTGATGATGATGTCATCCATGACCCTGCGACTGACGCTGACCAGCACACGCACACACACACACACACACACACACGCACACAGATGTAAACTCTACTGTGTAATAACGTAGAATGAAACGATGAGCTCATCTCTTGTCTGTGAGGAGGATGCTAACAGCAGAGGAGGGTGATCTATGTGTTGAGTGGTAGGCCCTGGTTTTAAGGTGAGCATGGGAGACTAAACCTTCCCAGGATCTCCTCCCAGGATCTCCTCCCAGGATCTCCTCCCAGGATCTCCTCCCCGGATCTCCTCCCCGGATCTCCTCCCCGGATCTCCTCCTTCTCTCACAGAATAAAGCTTTCCTCTGAGGTCAAGTGCAAACCTGGGCGGTCTGGAAAGGATGGCTGTTTCCCCCTTAACAAGACTAGACAGCTGCAGAATGCTTGTCTGTTAGTACATGGGTCGTCCAGCAGAGGGAGCCGGAGATCTGTTCAAACAAAATAGTGGATGTTTGGTTTGCTTTCGTTAATGGGGTGATGGCTGTGTATGTGTGTCCAAGAGTCTGTATATGTGTGTGTGTGTGTGTGTGGCCACTGATGGGCATGTCCGTGTGTGTGTGTGTGTGTGGCCACTGATGGGCATGTCCGTGTGTGTGTGTGTGTGTGTGTGGCCACTGATGGGCATGTCCGTGTGTGTGGGGTAGGTCTGATTCCTGAGTTTACACCTGGTGTCTGGAGCCACACACAGAGGACAGCTGCTGGTTCAGATGTTAGCGAGTGAGGGGAGGGAGGGAGGGCAGGGGGGTAAATGATAGAGGGAAGAGAAGAGGGATGAGAGAAATGAACAAAGGTCTGAAAGTAAGGTGACGTGGAGGTCGTGTCAACCAGCGATCTTCTTGGCCTCCATCTGCTCCTTGCTTCCTGGTCCTGTCACTGCCAGGTCGGCTGAATCCAACTCATCCTCTTCCTCGCTCTGCCCTTCCTCCTCGTCCTCCTCTTCCTCCTCGTCTTCCTCCTCCTCATCCTCCTCGGTGCTATCTAGGTTCTTGCCCAGCTGGAAGTTCTCCAGCGTGGTGGACACCCAGGACTCGATGCGGCTGCTCAGAGGAGGAACCTCCACAGTAATGGGCTCCGGGGTGTAATCTTCCTCCTCCTCGTCCTCCTCCTCAGCCTCCTCCAGCATCCCTGGGACCAGGGTGGAGGTGGTGGAGGTGATGGAGGAATTGAGCTGGTCTCTGCAGCTCCCATCCAGAGAGCCTGTCTCGGTGCTCTGCTGGGAGGCCAGCTCCAGGCGGTCGTCGGCCCGGCCCTCCTCCCGTTCCCCTGAGCCCAGGGTGGAGGGCCCTGCCCGGGGCTGGAGTGCGGCTGGGCCTGGGGGCAGACTGGGGGCCGGGGTGGGGTGGTTGGTGGAGGAGGAGGAGGACAGGGCTTCTACGTCTCGGTGGGAGGCTGAGGCGGGAGCAGGGCGGCTGGGCTCTGTCTCCACAGGCTCCAGGGCGTCGGAGGACTCCACCATGCTCCTCCAGTTGGTCTCTGAGGGAAACACGACCCAGAGATGGACAATGAGTGTCGATTTCACATCAACATGGGAGGCTTTCAGACGCATCTCTACAACAGCACCACTGCCCTTGGAAACTCACTACATCATGCACTACCAAGGCCTTTCAAACTTCCTCAGGCATCTATTGAGGTGCGACAAGCTCAGTGCAAACCCTGTCCTTTCTGAAAGAGGCTTTTCCCACTCAGACCCTCGAGAGGAAACGGTTTGGCGGCGAGGAGAGAGACGGCAGGCGACGCGCGCCGTTTCTTACCGTACTCCTTCTCGTTGACCTCGGAGATGGGCTCGGAGATGACGGAGCAGAAGGAGATGGCGGACGCTGCGGAGGGGTTGCGGGAGTGGCCCATGTGATGCGGGACCTTCTTGTCGTTCTTCAGGGCCTCCTCGGCCTGCTCCTGCTCCAGTGCAGACACCATGTCCTTGTAGGCCTTCCTCGCCTCCTCCGTCAGGGACACCAGGCGGTTGAACAAGCTCTGGGTGGTGGCGGAGAGAGAAAAACAGAAAATGAACGGTGGAGCAAGAGAGAGGAGGGAGGGATGGTACAAGACATGGGGAGGGGGGGAGGGGGAATAATATAATGACATCTTCAGACTGTTTACTTATCATTGTCAAGTTTGTCTTTGCAGTACAATCTTTAACTACACGAGGGTTCAGCTAGCGGAGGTTCGGCTAGCTGTCCTAGATGAGGGTTTGGCTAGCTGTCCTAGGTGAGGGTTCTGCTAGCTGTCCTAGGTGAGGGTTTGGCTAGCTGTCCTAGGTGAGGGTTCTGCTAGCTGTCCTAGGTGAGGGTTCTGCTAGCTGTCCTAGATGAGGGTTCGACTAGCTGTCCTAGATGAGGGTTCGGCTAGCTGTCCTAGATGAGGGTTCGGCTAGCTGTCCTAGATGAGGGTTCGGCTAGCTGTCCTAGGTGAGGGTTCGGCTAGCTGTCCTAGGTGAGGGTTTGGCTAGCTGTCCTAGGTGAGGGTTTGGCTAGCTGTCCTAGGTGAGGGTTTGGCTAGCTGTCCTAGGTGAGGGTTTGGCTAGCTGTCCTAGGTGAGGGTTTGGCTAGCTGTCCTAGGTGAGGGTTTGGCTAGCTGTCCTAGGTGAGGGTTTGGCTAGCTGTCCTAGGTGAGGGTTTGGCTAGCTGTCCTAGGTGAGGGTTTGGCTAGCTGTCCTAGGTGAGGGTTTGGCTAGCTGTCCTAGGTGAGGGTTTGGCTAGCTGTCCTAGGTGAGGGTTTGGCTAGCTGTCCTAGGTGAGGGTTTGGCTAGCTGTCCTAGGTGAGGGTTTGGCTAGCTGTCCTAGGTGAGGGTTTGGCTAGCTGTCCTAGGTGAGGGTTTGGCTAGCTGTCCTAGGTGAGGGTTTGGCTAGCTGTCCTAGATGAGGGTTCGGCTAGCTGTCCTAGATGAGGGTTCGGCTAGCTGTCCTAGATGAGGGTTCGGCTAGCTGTCCTAGGTGAGGGTTCTGCTAGCTGTCCTAGATGAGGGTTCGGCTAGCTGTCCTAGATGAGGGTTCGGCTAGCTGTCCTAGATGAGGGTTCGGCTAGCTGTCCTAAAAGAGGGTTCAGCTAGCTGTCCTAGATGAGGGTTCGGCTAGCTGTCCTAGATGAGGGTTCGGCTAGCTGTCCTAGATGAGGGTTCGGCTAGCTGTCCTAGATGAGGGTTTAACTTGAAGTTCGAACCCAGCAGGCTCTTTAGGTCAGTGTATACCTCTGCTCCAGAGTAGTTGAAGATTCCCACCACGCTGACGGGCACCAGCTTGTTGACACAACGCCCCAGGGCCTTCCTGCCCAGGGCGAACACAAACGGGATCTCCTGCTCTCTCGCCATGGCGATGACGTTGTACAGAGCTTCGTCCAGACCCCCTGCATCAGCACACAACACAGGAAGTGATGCGTGCTGTATCTACTATACTGTAGGGGGCGGGGTTTACACTTCCACCACTTTAGAGGCTCAGACAGAGGCTGTCTTTAGCCCTGCACCTGGTTGTGTAGGTCAGGAGTATACTGGTCGCTTCCTTAGCTACATTAGCCTAGCGCCCTCTACTGGAGGGTGTTTAGGTTAGTAATCAAAGAAGCAATCTTTATTTGGTTGTATATTATGAAAGTCATGCGGTGAAAACAGATGTGAAGATGGAGGCCTCACCTTTGGCCTGGATCTTCTCACAGTTGGGGGAGATGAGGACGCACTTGATCTTGTGCAGCTTCATGTGCTTGGTCACCTCCCGCAGGCCCATGACCAGCCTGCGCTTGGCCTTTGCCTTGGACGGGTCCTTCTGGTAGACGCGCTCCTGGAAGCGCACCAGCTCCTGCAGCAGGAGGGTCACACTCTCGTCGATCTCCTTGTTCAGCACCTGGTTACAGTACCTGCAGAGAAGCAGCAACGCACGGCTGTCAGGTCGACACCACTCACAGCTGAACTAACCCAAGTGGGATCATCACAGACTACGGCAATGTGGCCCTTTTTTGTGTGTCTGAGATACATCTATCCATAATGCTTCATACACAACAATATATACAAACACATATGCGTAGCAGACTGGTATATTTACCGAAATGTAATCATCAATACAGCGAGATAAACAAAACCTGAAATCATTGATGTCAACCATTGATTTCAGTTCCATCTCCTGATCTAATGGGTCACATGGTGCGGTGCGATATGGGGCGAGGGGAGGGACTTATGCTGTATGGAGGCTGGTCAAACAGCAGGAAGTGTTACATCAGAGTGGGCTGGGACAAAGGACCCACTGCAGAGGACAGCAGGGGACAATGGCCTGCTTGTGGTCTTGGTATACATTGTGCTGACAAGAGAGAAGTTAGCCACGCAGCTGTGCTATCCTCTAGACAACCCTCTATTGTATGGTCCTTCCCTTAATAAGAGCCTGTTAACTTCTGGAGGAGATGGTGGAGGGGGGGGGAAGATAAATCAAGGGATTTGCTCTGTGATGTTCGAAGCTTGCATCCCTCAGACTTTCGCGATGTGCAACCCACTAAACCTCCTTCTGGGACCTCCCCCGCCCCCCTCCCCCCCCGCCCCCTGTCCCTCGTCCCCCGTCTCTGTCCCCCCCGGTGACTCACTCTCTGAAGCGACGGCTGTGTATCTTGGTGATGGCGTTGGCGGCCATGGGGCTACCGATGCCGCTGCTGGCAGGGGAACCCTGGGAAACTGGAGTGATGCTGTAAGGAGAGTTCTGACTGGCTGGAGACAGGGACGCATCACTGGGCATGCTCAGACCATTCTCTAGAGGAAACAAGAAATAGAATATGCACGGAGGGCCGGGTCAGTGAGAGGTAGTAAAACATGAGACTCGGGAGTCTTTCAGCACCGTGCTGACCCCCTGACCCCCTGACCCCTGGGCTCTCACCCTCCTGGGAGGCGGGCTCTCGCGAGAGGTCATCTGTAAAGTGCAGCTCCTCGTCTCCCTGCTCCTCCTGTCCTGAGGAGCCTTGCTCCACACAAGGCTTCCCTTTCTTCCCTTCACGCTCCTTCAGAATGATCTAGATCAGCCACAAACACAGGGACATGCATGAAGGGCTCAACGTGGAGCAGGGAGAAGC
This sequence comes from Plecoglossus altivelis, assembly GCA_036571765.1. NCBI lineage: Eukaryota > Metazoa > Chordata > Actinopteri > Osmeriformes > Plecoglossidae > Plecoglossus > Plecoglossus altivelis. The sequence continues at coordinate 4,772,704 of BROE01000013.1, forward strand.
AGATCTCCTTAATCATCTCAACTTCATCCAAAGGTTTGTCATCACTCTCTGCCCCTTCAGCACAGTGACGAGGAGAGAGAGATAGGTCACGCTTCCTCTAACCTTCTTCAGGGCGGTAGGTCGTTTGACCTTGGGGACCTCCCTCTCCTTTCCCCTCTTCACACGAGGGGCGGTGGAGTCCAGGGAGTTGTGGGGGGCGGAGTAAGGCTGCTTCAACATGGCCGCCACGTTGGTGGAACCTGAGCCGTGAAACGGAGGCGCTGTTCCCACTGGAAGAGAGAACGGACAACGGGGAACCTAGTGAGAACGTGTTCATCTACTCGGGACTGTGTGTGTGAGGGCACAGTGACAGTGTGTGTGTGTGTGTATGTGTAGCTGTAAAGGAAGGTGTGTGCGCACCTGTAAAGGCCAGTGTGTGAGTGTGTATCAGTAAAGGACAGTGTGTGTGTACCTGTAAAGGCCAGTGAGTGTGTACCTGTAAAGGCCAGTGTGTGTGTACCTGTAAAGGCAAGTGTGTGAGTGTGTATCAGTAAAGAACAGTGTGTGTGTACCTGTAAAGGACAGTGTGTGAGTGTGCATCAGTAAAGGACAGTGTGTGTGTGTGTGTGTGTACCTGTAAAGGACAGTGGCTTTGTGTTGGTTAGTTGCTTAGCCTTCAAGGCCTGCTGCTGTTTCTCCAGAGCAGCCAGCATGTCTCCCAGGTCCAGCTGGACCAGAGTCTTACTCTTCTTCCCTGCAGCCTTGGTCAGCGCCTCCTGCAGGCCCGAAAGAGAACAGCAGTTTTAGATTCTCAAAAAAAAAACCTCTCTTGTGCGGTCTTCACACCAAACACTACGCTAATTATTCACGCAAATGAAGCCAATCTTCCCTGAGCGTTCGTTTGTGTTCTTTCACATGAATTTCTAGGACCATACTGTTTTTTTTCAATCGTCAACCATCTCAGAAATGACTACTTTAAACAAATACGAAGTAGTGTAGTATAGTAGAGGATACCCACAGACAGCTACAATACTCTTGCCCTCCGCTCTTTCAAAAAAAGTCAATGACATTTTCTGAACATTGATCAACTTAGGCTATACAGTGTCACGTGATTATTTAGCTTGAGTTGACATTTTTGAGTTGAAAACATTGAGTTGAAAATTTAGAAACGAATGGAATTTGCATGGACTTGGTTGCTAATTGACTTGACATGTGATTTGGTGGCGCGAAAAATGAGCTTTGGGTTCGGTCTGAACAGCCTTAGAGAAGCACAGATCTGAAGTCACTAGATTTGTAACAGGAATTTATGTCAGGGTCTCATCATTTCGAACTCGCAGAGCACAACAACAACAGCACAAAGAAACAAAGCTCTTCTCTAGAACGGATCTGTAGCTGTCTCGCTCCAATTGCATGCTGGTACCTGGAGTTTTCTCTGCTCCATGCTGATCTCAGAGTACTCCTGCGCTGTTGCCAGGGCAGCAGCCAGGGCCTTCTTCCTCTGGCTCTTGGCCCTCTTGGGGACAGAGGTGGTGATGGGGATGGGGGTCTGGACAATGTTGATGGGGGAGTTCTCTGGCAGATTGTCCAGCTGCGTAGGGGAAAGAACAGTCAGTGGGGCTGCAGGATCGGTGAGGGATGATGGTCATGGCTGTGGATGGACCACTGACACTGGAAAGGGGGAGGTTAGACATCCTGTTTCTCACCAGGTTCTTGGGGAGTTTGGCCTGGGACTGGGCCGGGTTAGGTTCTGGCTTGGGGTTGCGAAGTGCAGCCGCTCCAGTTACGAGCTCTGGAAACTCATCCTCATCCTGACAGAGGGAGACAGAGAGAGTGTGAGGGAGTGAGTGAGACAGAAATAGACAGAGAGAGTGAGTGAGAGGGAGAGAAAGAGAGAAACATACAGACAGAACATAAGTATGCAGCGTTTCAGAACACATCATAAAGGCCTGTCTCACACTGATGGGTCTCACCTCAAAGTAGAGGGGCTCAGGAGTGAGCTCTGTCCCAGGGACCGCTCCAGGCTGCTGCCTCCTGTCGGTCAGGGCTGGGCTGGGGCGGCCCGGGTAGCCTCCCTGGAAGTCCTGGAGGAGAGAAGGCAGAAAGTGGCCAGGGTCAACAGGGGGTGAGTCTGAACAGGTGAGGTGCTCAGCTTTCAGCTGCCTAGGCTTGTCATGTCCATGTAGACTGCTGCTGGGTCACACTGTGTCACGGCTCCAGGCTAGGTTACAGAGCCTGGCTTAGTGTTACCCTGGGTTGGAGGGTGTGTGTTGGAGTGAGGTATTGGGTGGTCTGTGTTGGAGGGTGGTCTGTACTGGAGGGTCTTTGCTGGAGTGTCTGTGTTGGGGGGTCTGTGCTGAAATGAGGTGTTGGTGGGCCGTGTTGGGGGAGCCGTGTTGGAGTGAGGTGTTGGGGGGCCGTGCTGGGGGATCTGTGTTGAGGGGTCTGTGCTGAAGTGAGGTGTTGGGGGGCCGTGTTGGGGGGGCCGTGATGGAGTGAGGTGTACCTGCTGGAAGGGCCTCTGCTCTGGGGTCTTCCCTGCTCTGTGGAAGGCTGGGTTCCTGTCTCCCCAGGGCTTCTGGGTAGCCTGGGAGGCTACGTTCACACAGCTCACTGCTGCACATACGCACAAACACACCCACTGTTACAGACCTTACCTGCATCACTTGAAATCAATTGTGTGTCAACAGATGATCAGTCTTAGATGGAATCCTGTCTCCATCTACCATCAAGCTTAGCTTACCTGTCATTACACCAGACTCCACGCCCTGGAGAGGAGAAACAGAGAGGGTCATATAAGTGGTACTGAGTGCTCCAGCAGTGGCAGAGAGAAGCTGGGCCTCAGGCTTAAGCCTGGGGATGTTCCGGCATACCGTGGAGGCGGTGGAGGTCTCGGCTGTGCGCTGCGTGGCGCCGGCGGCCTGGTTGTGTTTGGGGCTGCAGTACCCGCTATCGCTGTCTATGTCGGCCTCACTGGCCCCCTGCTCGCTGGAGCTCTCGGTGGGGTGAGACGCCCGTCTCCTCCGGGGGCGGTTCTTCCAGAGCAGCGGGCTGGCTCGCTCGGACGTGCAGCGTCCCGTCGCTTCGCCAGGGAAGTCTGACAGGAGCAGAGACACGCTCAGGTTTTCTGATGAGCTTGAGTGACTGGGCAGAAGGGACGTGCTAAAGCATGGAATCCCAAACAGGCTGACATTAGTAGGTACAACTGGATTGTCTGCATTCCTTCAGGGATAAGAACAGGAAGGATGTCACTCCAGTCACTCCTGTAAAGCTGTCATCAACATGCTCTTACTCAGAAGGCCTGATGCTTCCTCCTCCAGGCCTGTTTGACTGACAGGATAGTCTGGAATAGACCTCACCTGCATCACTTCTAATCAAGTGTGTGTGTGTGTGTCTGTGTGTGTGTCTGCGTGTGTGCGTGTGTGTCTGCATCTGCGTGTGTGTCTGTGTCTGCGTCTGTGTGTGTGTGGAGGGGGGTGATTGGGAGCTCTAGTTGGCCAACAACAAGAAAGCCGGTACAATATAAAAGGACATGATTTATGACAAGTTGAGATGTTTATACTTCCAAGTCAACGTTCGTCGGAATGAAAACCTCAGGGTTGCTGCGGCTCAAAAATCTCCCAACTGCTAATTCACGTCAAGATGCTCTTCTCAGTGCACATGTCAGGTGATGTAGGGCTTCACCTACGGTTAGACTTAGACCCTGTGTGTCCATTCATTAAGCCCAACACTGCCCTTACATTATACAGGTATGCAACAGGCATATTTGTACTGATGTTACTGCCTATACCTGCCCTTGTAGTCAAAGCCCTGCTCACATGGAGCTCCTGGCGTATTTATCATAAAATACCAGAAAGTCATGGGGCTTGTAGCCTGGAAAACCTACATTCTGACACAGCAGTCAAATACAGACTAATTACAGAGTGAAAATTGACTATTTTCTACGCCAGGCCACTGATAAACAGAGAGTAGAGAGTTTGGACCGTACTGGGAGGGGCACTGCTGTGCATACCGGTCTGCTGTGCCGCATCCACCAGCAGGACAGTCTTGGTCCTGCCGTCGGGCCCCGAGGCACACACCTCCTTCTGCACCGCCACACTCCTGGTGGGGGGGGGACGGCGGGACCTGAGGGGCTGGCTCAACCCCAGCTGCTGCTGCTGCTGCTGCTGCTGCTGCTGCTGGGAGGGAGGGAGGGGAGAGGTTAGATGTCTGAAGAGGGAGAGGCGTACTGCGCTGAACGTCACGTGGTGCGAGGACTGGCCACGTCACTCACCTTTGGCAGAGCGGCCGGTCTGATCATGCCCCTCCCTCTCTGATTGGCCAGGCCAAACGCCTGGCCCAGAGGGGGCTGTCTGTCGCTGACGTCGGCTGATACGGGACTCAGCCCCCCAGCCTGAACGGGGCCAGGGTAGGGCCCAGGGAAGGGCTGGTAGAAGCCCATCATAGGAGGGCAGGGTGCAGGCATGATCTGGTAGTAGGTGTAGTCGTTGGAGACCGGGGGCTGGGGGGAGGACAGGATAGGGTAGGCTAGGTAGGGACCCCCAGGGGTGTGGTTGGGCTGCTGCCAGCGCAGCTCTCCTCCATTATACATAGGGTGCTGCCTGTAAGGGAGAGGAGACTGGTTAAAAGAAACCCTCATTTGATTTCTATCCTCGGTCCTTCAAATAAACAAGCATGAACAGATTTGAAGTGCTTCACTGGTGTGACTTGGTGTCTGGAGTGTGTGAGGACCGGCTGTGTGTAGATGCACCGGCCCTGAGCAGATAAGGATCCGGCCGACATTTTCGCAGCCAACGTTGTATAGCGGGTATTTCCTGGTATTCAAAACGGACAGGAACGGAACAAAGCAGCGGACGTGAGCCCAATGCAGCAGATCACCCCAGACAAAGAGAACGCAGATGGAAAAACCAATGCAGGCCTTCTCTTAAATCACGGAGAGAGGGAACATTCTAAACCTGAACATTTCCAGCACAGCAGGGGTGGAAAAAAAGAAGAAAAAAAAGATGGTGGCTTGGATCCAGCAAGCTGCTGTATCTGACGTGTTGACCTCTCGTGTGAAGGATACGAGCTCGCCACCAGTGGAGTGAATGCACTCACATGGGTCCAAAAAAGGCAGCGCTTGGTTGAACTGAGGGGTAGAGGGATGGGAGGAGCCTGGGAGAGGAAGGCGTGTTTTTTCCCCCTCTCAGGGACACGATCTGCTCTCCCACTGACCTAGGTCACGGCAGCCGGATGGGAGAATGTTATCGAGTGTTAGATATTCTACTGTGTGGGTGACAGAGTCTGACAGGGTCAGGCTGTGTTCCTCTCTGAAGACACACGTCAGTGATGTCTGAGACTAACAAGGTCAAAGGCGGCATCCGTGGACGGTAAAACGACGACTACCATCAGCTATCTGTGTTTGAGCCGACCTTCAGAAACCTCCTAACCCGAAGCGAACCGCGTAATCCTACATTAGTCCACAGCCACCTCTCCAGCCTCCCACCTCTGGCCTGCTGTGCTCTGTGGAAGCAGGGTGCTGTAGCTGTGGCTGACCCTGTACCTGTTGGGCTGGTTCTCCTGGACAAAAGGGTAACAGGTGATGAGGTAGCTGGGGATGGGGGTGGGCTCTCCCCCTCCTCCTCCTCCTCCTCCTCCTCCTCCTCCTGCCCCGCCTCCTTGTCCTCCTGTCTCTCCAGACAGGCTCATGCTGATCAGTGTTCCTTCCAGACCTTTCTTCTGTGGGATGAATGGTTCCACCTCTGCTGAAAGCTTCACATCCTGTGAGGAGATACAGACAGACAGATAGACCTGTCAGACAGACCTGATAGACAGACAGACCTGTCAGACAGACTGACCTGGTTCAGACAGCTGACCACAGGATCACAAGATGACTTCGTGTAGCAAATGAGAGCCACAGAGGACTCTATTAGCCAGAATGTGACTGCTTAAGTTTGAGTGACAACTGGTTTGGTGAGGAAGGGGGGGAGGGGAAATATTTGGACCCCATTTTGAACAAAAAAATATTATCTTACAGAACAAAAATGGCACAACTAACAAGGAACTAAACAACAGTTAAAATCAGTTCCCACATTACTGGTGAGAGAGATGTCATGTGGTCTGGCATGACATCATATTGACATGTTACCTAACCACATTATCAGTATAGGTAATAATTTACATACCTTGTGACTAAGCCTAACAGCATGTCAACATTACCCTGGCCAAAAATAAATCAGGATCGTTTGTTACCTTCACGCCACTTCATATCTCTTTTGTTCCTCTGAGATTGGATTTTGCACAATTGAGAGTTTTGACATTGACAAGGTACACATGGATGTATATTTACACCGGCTATATTTTTAGATCTAAAAAGCATGTGCTGTAAATCTATGACATAAATCAAAAGTGTTAACCTCTTTGTTTAGGTCTACGTGACAGCGATCAAAGCTAAGAATCACACCGACTTTTTCGCATACAGAGACGGCAGGACTGAAGCTATACGTGCAACATACGGCCCTTCATAGAGAGACAGCAGGACTGAAGCTATACGTGTAACATACGGCCCTTCATTCAGAGACAGCAGGACTGAAGCTATACGTGTAACATACGGCCCTTCATTCAGAGACAGCAGGACTGAAGCTATACGTGTAACATGGCCCTTCATATAGAGACAGCAGGACTGAAGCTATACGTGTAACATACGGCCCTTCATAGAGAGACAGCAGGACTGAAGCTATACGTGTAACATACGGCCCTTCATTCAGAGACAGAATTGCCATCCATCTGGAAATTACAGTTTAAACTAGTGAATGAAAGCTCATATGGACACTGCAAATTCTTCAGAAACGATCAACACCATTACTGCTTTCCACTGGCTTTCTGTGTCAAGAGAACACAACAAAGTGTGAGAAGTTAGACTTGTCAGGTTATATATTTACATATAACCAAACATTTTTTTCCAAAGTGGAATATTGTCGCTATTCATGATTTTTTAAATGTATGGCGCACTCACAAGTCAAGACAGGCTTTCAGAGTCACCTCTGGTTTCCAGACTAAATCCCTGGTTAGGGTTAGCCCTGTGTGGCCCTGTGTAGTCTAATTGGTTGGTCTAAAGGTTGAACCAGAAGGTGTTGGTCAGTGAGGGAGTGGTTGGGAGGGGTGAAACCAATAACCCTGCTGGAATCGAGGTGTAGGAATCAGTCCCACCTTACAGTAACATCCATTTTTACCCTCCTGTTGAATTACCCATCTTATCTCAGTCTCGATTTAGTGTATCATCTCAACAACGGTTTCAAAAAACAATGTTTTGAGCTGGTTAATTCAACCTGACTTCAAACGTCTTTGACTTTCTGTTGATCACACCACCTTCCAGACTGCTAGCCCATGGCTAGGATCATGCTGAGGATGCTAGCCCACAGCTAGGCTCATTCTGAGGACGCTAGCCCACAGCTAGGCTCATTCTGAGGACGCTAGCCCACAGCTAGGCTCATGCTCTGAGGACGCTAGCCCACAGCTAGGCTCATGCTCTGAGGACGCTAGCCCACAGCCAGGCTCATTCTGAGGACGCTAGCCCACAGCCAGGCTCATTCTGAGGACGCTAGCCCACAGCCAGGCTTATTCTGAGGATGCTAGCCCACAACCAGGCTCATTCTGAGGACGCTAGCCCACAGCCAGGCTCATGCTCTGAGGCTGCAGCTGTGGCAGTATCCACCTCTGCTGTCATTCAGCGAGGAGCGTGGAAGAGTTTACGGAGTTCAGAACACAAAGAGCATGTACTTCCATTCTCTGAAGCAGAGGTCGGAATGCATGAATTGAGCATCAGTGCAGCGGTTGGTCACACAGACAGCAATTGTTTCCCACTGTCTGGGGGCTGCACACTCTGACTAATCTATGGTCCCTGACTGTCCCACATAGAGCTATGGGGGAACAGCGCATCCAGGACAATGGCTAACTGTACACTACGGTTGCATATCTGATCGAATAATCTACAAATGCACATTTAATTCCTAAAATCTGTTTGGTGTCGCAAATGGTGATAGGGGAGCTTGTTAAGAGGATTACAGCTGAGAGGATGAGACGAGAGAACCACAGCATAAGCTAATTAAGTACCACAGCAAGTAAGGTTACTATGCTTTGGAGTGCTATGCTTTATTTCTTAGCAGCAAAATGTCTGTTGAGAACATTACCAAGTTGTATCCTTGGAGGCGACAAAGAAAGACATAGGGGTTTGGACTACTTAGATTTATAATTCAGAAATTGTAGCTAAAGTTACTGAGTGTGACTGAGCAGCAAGAGCATTATATATGTGTGTGTGTGTGTGTGTGTGTGTGTGTGTGTGTGTGTGTCAATAGCAGTGATTGTGGAAAGGACACTAAGGTCAGGCCCAGCTGTTGAGTGGGAAGAGCTGCGATGACACTAAGGGGGTGAAAGCTGGTCTTATCGATGCCAATGTCGTTGTCTTTCACCCTCGCATTCTTTGAAAATAATGTGGGATGAGAAAAGAAAAATGTTAAAGTCAGACTTTGGACTAGACCATCATAAACGTCAATAGGATGGATTGGACTATTAAACATAATAAACACGTGATGGTCAGCTGGAAATGACTCTGATGAAAACACAATTTCGTCAGAAGCGAAAGAGCGGAATAACTTGTGCTTAACATAGGTCACGTAGTGCTCAAAGACACCCTATATGCATGGGATTGCGGAATCCATAGGTTAGCAGCGGTATTTACAATGAAACTATAACACGATTTTCGCGCTATCTGCATTTCAATCAATTACATTGCTCAACACTTGCTTAGCACTGGAATGTGACACATGCAGAAGAACCGGACATTCCGCAGCAGACGAAACGAGCCTCATCTACTGCAAATACATACGTGCATTTGTATACATAGACTGTGAAACTAGTATGATCTGAGTGAACCTTAGGTCAAACTGCTTCCATGGATACAGCGGTAAAACACAGACTTGCAAGTTGCACAGTAAACACCACTGCTCATGCAGACTACGTCAATCGTAATGACATCAAATTGGAAGTTGAAAGCCGAGTTGTCAAATGTGTTGACAGTCCCCATGTTTTGAACATAACTCGAAATTTAGCACTAGCTAAATCACGTTGTGACTGTCGGCTGTGCGAGTCATGAATTACATTAAGTTTTAAGTTCTAAACTGCACAAAGCAAAGATAGGGGCGAGTATATGTACCACTGGCGCTGGTTCCGATCTTAGAAAACAACAGTAAGCCTGAATTCATGTGTATTTTCCTGCTAACTAGCAAGCTACCTATCTAGGTTAGTAGAATCTAGCTGGAGCTAACTGGCTAGCGGCATCGGGCTACATAGCTATCCAGGTACCAAGATACGATGGAATGTTCTCACTGACCGACAGCTAAACCAATCAGTTCATATACACCCGAAGAGTACTGCATATGAAACTAGTTTCTACTACAGTAAAATAACATTTTTTTTAAAACGTTAACTCACGAATATAATTCTGTTTTGGGCCTCCACTTTACTATTACATTAGCCTAGCTATCTAGGCTTGTGCTAGCTAGGTTAGCTCTAGCTTGCTCATAATAGATACCAAGAAAATTATCGCAAGCTTTCAAAGAAAAGTCTTTTTACCTTGTTGTCACTAGAGTCCATGTCAGTCACTGATACCACGACAGACCCTCATTGACCACGATGTGGACGTCAGGATGTGGGTGATTTCATTTTCTTCATTGTAAGTCTTAAACCATTTGTATCATACACACCCAGCTTTTATTGCACCCCAGTCCAAACTGTTGCTGTAGAAGCTACGCTTGTGGCTGCAGCTGTCTGACGCGTACTGCTGTCAACGTAGAAGGGGGAGTCATCTGGAATGGAAGCCAGGGAGGGTCAAAAATAGACCACAATTACCCGTTTGACTTGCACGTAGATTCCAGAGGATTTTGAAAGGAAAAAATAATAATAACCTGCATTTAGAAATCCGTTCATTCAAACATGAGATTACGTCGATTTCATCGACTTAATAAAACTGTCGTCAAATATTGAGGCAAGTAGCATTTAATGTTTTTTTAGTGCTGCAAGTACCACAAGTGCTGTGTGAGACACAATGAATTTATACACACTGACAGTCTTGTGCATCCCTTGAAATACTGTGTCCATCACCAGCTCCTACAGGTTCATAAATCCTATTTAGGCGATACAAAATGAACATGGCCTTGTGAAAAACTAACCAAGGGAACTCAGGAAAAATGCAGTAGCAACTCACAAAACCAATGTGCTGTTCATCTCAAACCATCAAGTCACATTCAATGATTCATAGAAAGACGCATTAAAACATGCCGTTCTCTGTTGAAGTTCTTTTTTTTTTTTTACTTGAACATATAAATCATGTGAGTTTGCTAACAATGGCTTGGTTGAGAGAGTTAAGTTGGTTTGTCCATTTGTCTAAGGCAGTGTAGCGCGCCCCTCCTCTCTTCTGGTAATCCAACTCCAGTAGCTGGTTGACTTGGTCAATACGGCCATGAATTGTGCTGCGGAGAACGTACATTTCTATTAGATCATAAATGGTACAATCAAAATCACACATGAAACAGTGCATGTACATGCGTTTGGTATTAGCTAACCCGATAGCTAATGAGGACGACATTTCTTTTCCTTTCCTTCAACATAAAACTATAAATAGGAATCATTTAGACAAAAAGCATTTGTCTGGCAGGATTAAACTGTGAGCACAGAGCACAGTGTGATCATGAGTGGAAACTATTTGGAAAAGCTATGAGGAACTTGAGCATCAGTGAAACATTTCTGTACATGAAAGCAACTGGTTGGGCCACTATTGTATTATCCCTGACAGCGCATGGCAAACTTACTTATCCAATATGCATTGCACCAGCAAACTCTCCACATCACACACATCAATGTTTAACTCCTGAAAGAGGAACAACACAACAGAGAGTCACAGTGCGGTCTGGAAAATGTGTAAAAAGCTTTGCTCTAACGCGAAAGGAGACATTTTCATTCGAGGAATAATTCGACGCGCCTACCTTGGAGATGAATGGTATGTGTATTCTGGTGTAAGGCTTAATGAGCTTGATAAGCACTTGAGTTCTAATGTTTCGCAGGAGCTCTGAAAAGCACATCAAACATTGATGAGACGGATAGACTTGGATGCGGGGTCAAAGGGCATGTAATCATCTAAACCCGTCCTCCACTGACCCTCTATGTGCTCTCTGATGAAAGGGTCGTCCATGATGCTACTGTGATTGGTTTTTAGAATCTTCTCAAATTCAGTGATGTCATTATTCTGGTAGGCGCTGGGAGGAAAAACAGTCATGTTGTTACAATCCATACATTGTGCTATTACAATCCACTAACAATACAACTTCAATGCTTTTGCACCGCAATTTCTAAATATTAAACTTTTTCATGTCAACAGGCCCTTCACTCCACAATCAAATGGGTGTGGGTTTAGGTCCCATGTTTACTAATAAAACCTCCAATGCATGCAAGGAAGTGAGATGTCCATAATGAACAATGGCTGATTTGAACAGATAGAGAAGCCCAAGACAAAGAGTGACAGGTTTTAAGGACAACACATTGTAGAACTGAATCACTGCATTCAGAAACACCCTCAGATCAGCTTACCTTACTAAGTTTGTCATGGCAAGGATTTCTGGATCGTTTTTGTACGGCTTGGCCTAAATCCAAAACGAACGGTCAGTAAAACAAACATGGAAAAAAAACACCATTTCCCTTTTTCACTGTCTGTAATTTCCAATGTGGTTGCTGACCTCCTGAGAGTCGAACGGATTAATGCCCGACTTCATCAGCATGTTTGCCAAAACCAGGTACTTCAGACAGGTGGTCCTCCTAGGACTGCCCGACTCATCGTAGTTCTTAAAAGACTCAAAGAAGTCTGTGTGAGCCTTCTCAAACTCGCCCTCTCTCAGGTGCATCTTCCCTCCGCACTCTGCACAGAACAACACAACCACAGGTCATGTCACAACGGAGCCCGGCGCCCGCCCATTCTCTCTCTCAAGCTGCCACCAGCGTGACCCGTGACACGAATCCCTCGGCGAGCTGTTCCGTTGGCCCTGCCCAGCTTTACCTCTGATGACGCCCATGATGAGAGGGTGAGGGATGGCAGACTTGATGTGCAGGGACTGCTCGTACAGAGCCTTCAGCTTCTTGTTGTTCTTCTGAGCCGTGTACATCTGAATCTCTAGAGCGTAGATCTCCAGAAGCTGGGTGCCTTTCTTGAGGTCATCTTCCCCGTCATCTGTCTGCATGGACGACAAAAATAACCATCATACTAGATCAGTCTAGTCTTCTAATGTGTGGACTGAGTAAGGATACGGATCAACTTAAGGATCAGCAAGGGGAATAGACACTCTACTAGAAGTGGAAATATATTATTTATATATAATATATATATTCTTTTTTTACAATACGTATTGTAGGGTTATGGCAATATTTTTACAATATGACGACCATTTGACCCTATTGATTGAGCTACCAGTGAGCAACCTCATCTGCACCTTCATTGCATTCACAGAAATGAATTGAGTTAACTAAATTGTATGTACAACGAAGAAGGTTATTGAAAATGTTAAATGTTTCGGAAATACAGCTGTTAATTGAATTTCAGTTTCATTTAAACAAAAATGACAAACTACTGTGTAAACATATTGTATCGTACATCCCGTATCATGATACATATCGTATCGTAAAACATATCGTATCGTGAGACATATCGTATCGTGAGCCATATCGTATCGTGAGCTGGTGTATCGTTGCACCCCTACTCCATACAAACTGCATACTTGGCATGACTGGTGCAGCTGCCTGAGAATCTTCTGCAGTTTTCCAAACTCTTCCCTCTCCAAGTATAGCTTTCCCAGCTGCAAATGAACAGCAGATCTTGATTAGTCTTTGCCATCATGGTGTACATCAGGGGCTGAGCAGATACATCAGACGGGGTCTGGATATCGCAAACACCAGACACGCAAAGATGTCTGTGTTTTACCTTTGTATTTGTTTTAAACCATAGTCTGTCATTTTTGGCATCTTTTAAAGCATCGAGAGTCGTTTCATAGAACTCCTGCAGTAGATCCATCTGAAACACATGGAAGAGCGAGACGACAAATCAACCGTTTCTTTCAGACACAATTCTTGTGAATTATTCTTTTGCTCTGGATCCCGCGTTTGATTTCAGAAGCAGGCTTTTTTTTTTAGGAAAGCTTCCTTTCCTGAGACCCATACCTGTTTGGAGGTGGAGATGTAGTCGAGAATGGAGTTGATGGATTTCTCAGAGTAGTTCCTGGTGACAGCACTGCGGATGTACATCAACAACTGCTTGTATCTGTTCATCATCTCTGGAAAGTTTGTCTGCAGAGTTTTAACAAACAAGAAACTGTTCATTTCAAATACTAGTCGAGATCAACATATCTCTGATGTCTTGTGTACTGATATATTTCCTTACTAACCAACTTGAAGTTGATTTTGATCATCTGTTTCAGCGCTTTGAATCCCCATTCTCCCTTCTCCCCTTCCAGCTCCAACACCTGAAAAGGGCCATGACCATTTAAACATAAGTTTGAAAGGATTGGTGATCACAGAGTATCATTCTATGCGAGTCAAATTGGGAACGTAGCCTGGTTTAAAAGTAGTGTTTTACTTAGAAAGTTTCCGTTTTGCGTAACTTCACAGGTTGTAAACAAATTGTTGTAACCGGCAGAATGTTATACTCCACCTTCTGAAAACTGCTGAGAGCTGCTTTGGGATCGTCCTCCTTCAAGGCTTTCGAGTTGTAGTATTGATTTTCCAAGTCCACATTGGGCTCTGAGTTACTGTCCTCTGAATATTCCTGAATAGTGATAAATGACACGTGCAAAATATTGATTGCAAACGAAACGTTTTGCCGATATGATGCGTGCCCTTGTGCGATTGTGCGATTGTTTAGCTAACTGGTAGCTTGTAGTAGCAACTTTGTTAGCTTGTTAGCTGTAAACAAAAACACATTCGCACACTAGCTGTATTTTACATGTTTGCTACCGGTACCGCTAGTGCTAACTAGCTAGCTCACTGCAAATAGGTTAGCTGACGAGTTAGAATAACTGATGTGACTACATGAACACGCCAACCAGCAATCACTTAGGCACACTTACACTGAAGTATGGATACATCGTAAACTGCTATACTGTCAATTATCATGGTAACTATGATATCTCATGACAAGAGTCCCGAGATGGAAACGAGTATTCTGTTAGCGAGCTAGGCTAGTTAGCCTAGCTGCTGTGTTGGCCTTGGCTTTTCTATTCTTCCTCTGCTAAATGTCAACACTCAATGCACTGCAAGCTGAGCGTCTGAAAGGAAACCGTAACTACACCTTAACATAGGAAAGGCACATATTCAAATAATGTAATTCCTACCAGATCATAATCCTCTTCATCGTCGCACATGAAGTCATCCTCCATGTCAGACATCTTGACAGGATAACAGGAGCAAATCCAACCGCGTCGCACAGCACTGAAGCGCCGCGTTCTGCCCAGTTAGTGCAGGATATCAGAATGGTAGTTCTTTTCTCTAACCGTAGATGGCACCATCACATCAACTTTACCGGATGTGCGGACATCAAACTGTCAATGTCTTGACCAGGTAAAACCAATATAATTCCGCTGTATAGTAGTGGTATATTAATAGGTACATTTTCATTTAAAGATTAATTTAACTCTAACGAAAATATTTAAGCTGAAGAGAAGTTTTGGGTCAGCTTGGATCGTGCTCTCTCTCACTCTCTCTCTATGTCTCTCTCTCTCTCACACACACACACACACACACGCAAATACGTCTGCATACTCGCACGCAAACACGCACGCAAACACTGACACACGCACATTCACCCTGACCCAATCATGGACTGCAAGCAATCGGGACCGTGACGAGAGTTTAAACGTTTTGATGGGGTGGAATAATTTGTTTGGAGGAATTTTAACTAGCCGTCCTTTGAGACGCAAGAATCTTTGACAAGGTAGATTTTTTCCCTTCTGTGACTGACAGGGGAATGAACCCTATAGAAGATTGAACAAACATTGCGTGATAACATTGGGAGTGAATTTCATACTTGACTCAACCCTGTGGATCAGGTTTGTGTTAAATGTATTTCATGAATGTTTTTAAACAGTGTTGGCTGCCTCACAGAGAGAGGAGCCATTGGCAGCATCGATTCACTCTATAATCTTTTTCTCTCGCTGAGGGGGTCATTTCACATCAGACTCGGTTAGATATTTTATTATCAAAGAGAATTCGTTTTCTAAGACTGATTTCAAACCTACTTAGCGGTCTGAGACGTGTTTCATAACTTTATTGTGGAAGACAGAGGAGACTGAGAGGGGCACTTCATATTTCTAGTCCTGTGTAGTCAGTTCTACAATAATATTTACAGTATCCTTCAGTGACTCCAACATTAAGGGAGGAGGGTGTCAGCCGTCTATCTGAAAAAGGTCTCCTTTGTCACGATATGTGTGCGTCGATGCGTGTGAGTGTGTCCATGTGAACAGAGATATCAAAATAGGGGGACAGTACATAACAGCAGAGAGACTCACAAGGGAGATCACTTGACTGGGATCATCTTTCTCTATGTTTACACATTTCACACATCAGGGGACAACAATACCCTGTGAAATGTCTGCCAGTGCCTACAGTTCTCACAGTAACTCAAGCTGGAATAGCTGTCATTCAGCAGTTCTGTGTCGGTGTGTGTATCTGTAGATCTGTGAGTCTCTCTGTGTTTGTGTGTGTGTTTGTGTGTGTGTGTGCTGCTACGTGTTTGCGAGTGTGTGATTCATCATCTCGTCAGAGATAGTGCGTGCATCGTTTGTCAGAGGCTCACTAATCGTGTTGTGATTCTGTCGGCGGGAATACTCCTGAGTGAAGAAGTACAGTGGGGTACAACGGAGTGCTGTTTAGGTCAAACAGAACCGCCCCCCCACACCCCTCCAAGCCCCCCCCACCCCCCTCCAGCCATCCCCACATACCCCTCCAGCCACCCCCCCACACCCCTCCAGCCACCCCCCCACCCCCTCTTCTGCTCCGCTGTGTACAGCTGGTGTCAAAATATCAATTACATTGATATTCTACAGTACAATCTACAAAGTGGTGAATCGGTGGTAAAAACCTCAATTATATCTTCAACTCTTCAGAAGTGATTGATGGGGACAGACTCTTTTGAAGAAGACATTTGCGTGGATAGCAGTTAAGCTCCAGAGAGGAAGCAGGGATTTTAGTTAAAGCAAAGACACAGCAGCCCAGACCAGCCTCCTGTGTCCAAGGCCTGTCTCCCTCCGATCCAGGGCATGAAGGACTCGATTGAGTCTGATAAACATCCTTTCAATTGACGTTATTAAACCCATTCATGTAAACCCACAAACCCCATATACTAACCCATATAGAGCCTAAAAGGACGATGCTCAGAATTATAAACATCTCAGAGTCATCTCTCTTCAGAGCGCGATCCATTTAATAACACTAAAACAAGGATTTTATGCCCCCCCCGGCGTTAATGTATACACTAGACTTCATCGGCCGTTTAATTTTAGGTTGCCAAAAACTGTTTTATGCCGAACCTAATAACCATAATAGAGTTAATGTAATCTTGTTTTTGACAGTTCCTTAAACATTAGCAGTCTTTATAGTGTATCCAGCAATGGCATCTGGCAGCCACGGCATGTGTGCACTCCCAGCAGGCTGTCTGCTTTTACACTCTCCCTAAATGGGTTTCTCCTGTAAAGAACTCACGGAAGAGCACTAACTCTATTTCGACTAGTGCCAGCTCTCCCCTAGATCATTACACACGCAAACACACACACACAAACACACACACACAAACACGGTCGCGCGCGCACACACGGCTCCACAGCCAACTTCCCCCTAGGTCATCGTGGCTGCGCTCACTCATCAACCTGCCCAAGATGCGTGACTAGACATTCTGTGAGCCTGTTTCTGCGCTCGTTTTTTTTCTTTCCTCCTTTCGTTTTACAAGGTAGAAGCGTGTCTCACTTTTATACAACAATCCTGGTCCGATGAGGCTGTTATTGCGAGCCCCAGTTCCAGGAGTAGAAACAGCAGTCCACACGCACCCTCTCTGCATCGCACGCTAGCGCTGCGTGGTATGTGCCTGCTGTGCGGTGTGTGGGTTGGGGTTTGCGGTCATGGGGAGGTGTGTGTATAAGGATAGGTGTAGATGTGTGGGAAGGTGAGATCAGTGTGTTTGCCTGGACTCGGATGAAGAAGATGTATGACTGGTCTCAAGTGCGGGAAGTTTCTTTTGAGTCATCCTTTCACCTCAAATCACAGCAGATTTTGTCATCAATTATTAAGATGTGTAATCTTTCCCCTTGGAAACGCTTCCTCTTTCTTTACTTAATACTACTCGTAACAAACTATTTTGCTACTATTCAGGCTGTATGCAAAGCTTTTGATGGTAGAATGAATTTCACTTAATTACAGGAAAGTGCTGTTTAATATTTCTTTGGCTGGGGATGAAGACCCTTCATCCGTGGAGTGGCTTGTTGTTGTTTTGTTGTTGTGTTAAGTCCCAGGGGTCTTCTTAGACAGCATTGCTGTAAACACATCACCATTGTGATGCGTTAAGCCTGCCAAAACTAACCCTGCATCACAGAACATCATAATATCTCATCCCTGCCTGGTGCTCTGACTTCCCTCAGATGGCTGGCTAACAATATCAGCCTGACTTGTTTTCATTTGACTGTTGCTTTTTCCCCCTTTTCACCATTGCAAATCAAAGCAGATGTGGTGTAAAGGCTTCAGTGTAACTCTCTGGTCAGAGTTCGGATGAAGGGACATCTCCTCTCCACCGCTCTACATGCTTCCCTCCTTCCATTCTCCTTTTCCTTGCCCTCTTCTCTCCTCTTCCCTCTCTTCGTCCCCTCCCCTCTGCTCTCCCCTCTCCTTCTCCCCTCCTCTCAACAATCCTCCCCTCTCTCCTCCCCACTCCTCCTCCCCTCTCCTCCCCCCTCCTCGGTCTGTCATCCCTGTCAGTGTGGCTTAGAGATCAGACTAGGAGACAGGGTATATATAGATGCGCTTACATATTTCACATGCCAAGTTTGAGACTATGGGAGCAGTGGTTTTCAATGTTACACTTTAAGACCATTTAAAACCATGGACACTGCTGGACCAACCTTTTCCCAGGAGAGGAGAGGATATGGTTTTAGATGGGAACGTTTCATAAGTATCATATTCGGTCATTATACTGTTCCCTCAGTGTGTTGTGCTGGCTGTTGCTGTGACTGTGGCTCCAGTACTGCGTCAGAGTAAGTACAATGATTTATGCCTGCAGCAGACAGCGGTACTCAGAAGAGCCATGATCCCTGAGAGCATTGTCAGATGCACAGGTATAAAACTGCAGCTCGCACGTAACTCTTCACATGTTGAAAGCCTCGCGTGTCTTTGCAGCTTCCGCGCACTGTTAACGCAGATCAGATATCCCTTCCTGGACATTCTCAGGAAGTTTATCGTGTGTGCAGCACTGGATCCCCCCCTCTGTCTCTTTCTCCCCCACTCTCTTTCTCCCCCTCTCTCGCTATCTCTCATCCCCCTCTCGCTCCCTCCCTCCCTCCTCTCTCGCTATCTCTCGCTATCGCTTGCTATCGCTTGCTATCTTGTAACAGTCTTTATGTGCAATGTGTTGCTGTCATTCATTACCCGAAAGGTAATAAGAATGATCAGGGGCTTGGATGTGAAGAGAGGGTCAAGTTCTCCCTTCATCCTCCCTCTTATCCTGTGGAACACAAGCCATCTACACCTTAATCCGATCCTCACCTTATCTCAAGCCCACAGTGATAACCAGCCCCTGTGTGAGGCTCATCTCCTGGTCCATGTAGTCTTAACACCAGTCTATTCCAGCCTGTTTGCCGCTCGCCCCGCGGCACCCCTCTGGCCTGGTGGTCTGCACCTAAGGAGGCATTTGGGATTTTCCACTGATTGGTCGGTTACAAATATAGCAACTTTCCATTGCATTGAAGCAAAGGTCTTTGCCAGGACAGTGCTTTGATTTGCCTTATCTGCCATCAGCGTTTAGTTGCACAGTGGGAAGCTCTGGGTGTTTACACAGGGGAAAGGATATCCTCAACAGGGTCCTCAGTAGATGTTATTGTTCACAGCATTTCCATCGTCAGTTAGGAAAACTAATGCTAGAAAACTAGAAAGGTAAACTGAGCTGGATGCTGTAGGTGCAGAGGCTGGGGCAGAGGCTGGGGCAGAGGCTGGGACAGAGGCTGGGGCAGAGGCTGGGGCAGAGGCTGGGGCAGAGGCTGGGGCAGAGGCTGGGGCTGGATATGGTGCAGAGGCCAGGGCTGGATATAGTGCAGAGGCTGGGGCAGGGGCCGGGGCTGGATATAGTGCAGAGGCTGGGGCAGAGGCTGGGTACCGTAGGTGCAGAGGCTGGGGCAGAGTCTGGGTACCGTAGGTGCAGAGGCTGGGGCAGAGCCTGGGGCAGAGGCTGGTGCTGGATATAGTGCAGAGGCAGAGGCCAGGGCTGGATATAGTGCAGAGGATGGGGCAGAGGCTGGGTACCGTAGGTACAGAGGCTGTAGCTGGAGAAAACTGAAGCTTTCATTGGATAACTATTTGCGTGCAGACATTTTAATGCGCCCCATCCAGTTGCCAAACATTTCATATTTATGCGTGCTAGATTTGTGTTAAGTATAATAAAACAAATGTTATTACACAAATTACAATCTACTTGTAATTTAGATGAGGCATATGGCTTAGTTTTAGTCATAGCCTGAGTGAAGTGTGATCTGGCTGGCTGCCAACAGGACCATGTGTTGGTAGTCTTCTCTTGACATTTATAATAAAGAATTTTAAAAACCTTCATTTCCGGTGTCCTGGTCAGAATAAAGATAAATCTGTAGATTTCATGTGAGATAGTATGATGTAATAAGTAGCAACTGTGTTATTATCAAATTATCTGGAATTCCATAGATTCCTTGAACCACATAAATACCAATCAAATGGAAAAATGTAATAAGCGTGTGTATGTGCTCCAATTCACAGTATTTTTAGCCTTAATATTATAGCTTTCGTTTATTGGTTGTATTTTAAAATGGCTGTTTTCAGCCCTGTGGGATTGAATTTACGATTTTTCTGATTACCGAGAGAAAATAAAAGTTGACTAAACAACTAGAGTAACCTTCTAAAGAAATGAAATTTAAAATCTGCAAAGCGTTAAGAAGCGACTGAAAATAAGTCCTACAAATGGTTCTGGCCACATTTCCCACCATAGCTTTACCTCCAACCCTGTTCACCAATCTGGACATGTTTACCTACCAACAAGAACCGTGATGGTGTGTGTGTGTGTGTGTGTGTGTGTGTGTGTGTGTGTGTGTGTGTGTGTGTGTGTGTGCGTGTGTGCGTGTGTGTACGTGTGTGTGTGTGTGGTCAAAGGAGACCCTTGGCTCTCGTGACTTGCGGCTCAGGATGGGAGAGAGGGGCGGGGAAGATACCATCAGGGGCTGATTTCTGTGGTTATGATGACATCCAGATAATAGCAGACACACACACACACACATCTTGTCTGCTCGGAGCCCAGCACCGCTGCCCTCTCTCACACAAACACACACACACACACACACATGCCAGAGTCTGCAAATTACATCTTAGCATGCGAGCGTTAAGCAGATGGGTTGCCTAATGACTGTTGTGTACAGTTGAGAGGGAGTATGCTGCTTTCCCATTACATGTCCCCCCTTACAGCTCTTTACTAGACCCCGAGACTAAAGTCTGGCTTTCATTTACTTTATGTCTTAACTGGCACCGGTATGACATATGGAGGATGCAGGTGGTCAGCGAATGAAAAAAAAAAAACACCCCAAAAAAACGAATCCCTTTCAGGTTTCAAAACCTTAGTGTTCCACACTTGATTTTGATGGCAAATATCATCGCCTGTCAGATCTGATCTATCGTGTTATGCGTGGAGCGGAGAAGCACTTGATTAAGCGCTACGACTCCCTTCGGTTGCGTCTTTTTTTTCTCGCGAGGTTCTTAAATGCGACATCGAAAGAAAGACCCTGATTATACGGATGTCCGTCTCTGGCTGACGAAATACACTTCTGAGCTTTTGCTGTTCGTCGAAGGCGGGTGGGCTGACAAGAGAGCGTTAGCGTGAGAGCTTTTAAGGTATACTGGAGATCTGTCACGATCACGATCCACGAATGATTACTTTACGATGATCTCATGTAATGATCTAATTTTTCAAAAGATACCGTTCCATTTTCCTTTCATTAAAAGGAGGATAAATGGACTGTTCATTTCTCTTGTGGACAGCAGGTCTCTTCTTGTGCGAACTTTAAACTCACATTTACGTAGGATGTTTGGTGGGTCAGTTTGACACTGGAGTTGGACTGGTTTAGATGGATAGCCTGAAAGAGACACATATGCATAGTTGGATACGGAACACTTTGGTCAAGCACTGTTTGTACAACCCTCCTCCTGTACGCGGACAACCCTCTCGTGTATTAGAGATAACGTCAAGCCAAAAACACATACAAACACACCTGCCACGATTGAAGAAAAGAACTTAGCGAGTCTTTGGACTCGCTGTCTTCAGCTCTGTATTCAGCTCTGTCTTCACCTCTGTCTGGTCTTTAAGAGGTATCCATCAGTGGTCGGCTCACAGACAAGGGAGAGAAGGATAACGTGTGTTCATGTGCGTGACTGCCAATCGCCATGCTGTAACGTGTGCTCATGTGCATGTGTCGGAAAGAAAGAAAGGAAAAGATGGCTAGGCCTGTCTGGGCCTAGTCTGCTGTAGCACGCAAGAGGTGGCGTGTCGGATCACCTTGAAGGTGTGCTGTATACACACAAACACACACAAACACAGGCAGCCACACGAACACGCACACGTGTATCTGCTCCGGATCACGTCACCGCGCGAGGATGCCCTTGTTTCCGTGGAAGCAAACATGTCTCCGTGGATGACAACGGGGGCTGGTTGTAATTGAGACATCTAAGCGGAAGGCAGACAAGCTGAAGGTCTGCTCGTCTTTCCTTTCCTCCTCTCGCACGATATCCCTGTACCTCTCCCCTGTCCCCCTCGTCCTCCCGCTCCTCCCTTCCATCCCTCCTTCAGCGTGTCTCTCCGCACGCGGCAGGGATATCCTATACAGTCTGCACTTTTGACCAACAGCTCTGGGTAATGGTTTTCAGATTCTACAAGGTGGCCTGAATCTCTGCCAGAGCTGAAAATGGAAAGCAAAACACACGTTCACCACCCTCTGTTCCTACTTAGCTGAGATGTAAGCTTATTATTCATGTTCATACGGGGGCGGGCGCGCGGTGGGGGGGGGGGGGGGGGTTGTCACGCTTTTACATGATAGACTGGGAGAGTGGGCAGAAAGAGCAGGAGTTTGTTTTGATACCGCCTCTCTTTGTGTAATGCAGCTAAGTAGAAATCTGTCACGTTTTACAGGGAGGCACCATTCCTGAGTGTTGCGTGGATCCCTACGCACGTGAGGTCGATCCGTCAGCCTTCCGGTCAGAAAAGTGGACAGGAAGGACACTTTTTGCAACACAAGGGCTGGAAACTCTGTGTTTAAATCTGTTAACAGGGCGCTGTTCTCAGTCTCACACGCAGCAAAGTGTTCCTGGACAGTTGAAGGAGGTAACCCCCTCAGCGTCTGACATAGCCGTGGTGTGCTGGTCCCAACCACACAGCCTTGTTTACTCTGACCAACTCAATTCTCACCCTCCTCTCGGTTTCTGTGGTTTTGGAACATCTCGAGTGTTGCTTTTGGACACACACACTTGCAGACGAAAGTGTGCAAACCCTCATCATTAGCGCTCTGGAAACGAGACAAAGTGAGATGAAATATCATAACAGTGAGCGGTGAACAGCCGGAATTCACGGAATACTTTGATTGGCTAAACATTTGACATCCTGTTCTCTGATCCGCAGCCTGAATCACATGCACGTTACATTAACCGCCATGTAACTACAGCAATACCTGCGCGTTGCTATGGCGTTTTGACGGTAATAACATCGTGTTCGCTGATGAGCTCGTGACAGGTCTGTGGTGTAAGGGGTCACCGTAGTGGTGTGTACGGAGCCAACCTGAGGTCTGCTGGTGTTGCTGGGAGGGCCCGCAGCACATGCCAGACTGAACGCCACGTCAAAACCGTTCGTTTTCGACTCCGAGGCAGAAGTTCCGACACCCAGAAATCCGGCAGCGAGACAGGACGTGACTCAGGATATTACTATTCGCGGAGCAGAATCGACTAACTCCTAGCGACTGAAGTTTGGAAACAGCTCCTAAGCTTCTCAGTATCCCATCTGATGCTCAGCAAGACATAAACGGCAGTTTTTTCATGTTGGAATCGTCAACACGGCCAACGTGGTGTGTTTTGAAGATGACGTGATGAGTAACAAACCTCTTAGCTTCTTTTCCCAGCATGCCCCTCGGCGGCGGGCTGTTTCCTCACAGCTAGTGAATGCTCCTCCGTCACACACCCAGCCAGCTGAAGAATGTCCAATAACAGGCTGGCATGCTGGCACGCACATCGCAGCAGTAGTCACCTTTAGAAACATCTCCTGAGCGAATTCACTGCTTCACAGCCACTAAAATCCCACTACACTGTATTTAATGTTGCCCTTTGTCTGGTAAAAACGACAGCATGTTTCCTGGCGCTAAATGCTATTTGCTGTATAGTCACCTGGAGAAACATCTAAACAGAGAAGTATTAAAACTCAAGAGCATGCTTTCTGCTTCACAACCACTAGAAATGTTTCTGAACTGTGTCTGGTTAAAAAAAAAAAAAAAGAAAACCCAGACTGTCCCTTCGTACTAAATCCTGAAATAAAGTTACAGCTGTGTACTTCTGGTCCTTGCGCTTACTGTAATGGTTGTTATGTTTGTACGTGGTTCCTATCCTATTCCAGACTGTTTGGATGTGTGGAGTTTGAGAAGACCTGAAAAAATGGACTCGCGCAGAATTATAGCAGCGCACAGGGTCCTATGTTTGACTTTATGAAAAATGACCTCTACAATTTGGAAAGGAAAAAAAAAAAGTGAACCAATTAGAGGGGCGCAAGGGAAGACCAGAGGTTGATGAATGAGGCAGTAAGTCCATGCTCTCAATGACAACCAGGGTGTCATGTTACTGAGGAAGGCCAGGACATACGTAGAATGGGCTGTAAATGGTTACCCTGTGTGATTTGTGTGATTTTAAAGAATGGGGAACATGTTGGAACAAAGTCTATTTCAGCTGTAAGATACAGCAGGCGTGGTCGAAGAATATTCCAGATTCACCAAGCAACATGTTGATAAGGATCTCTTTTCTGACAGAACATGACTGTGGAAATGATGAGTGACTTGCTGAGCACATATATATACAGTTTATTCAGCTCATGTATCAGCTCTGTATTCTACTTAGTATCGTTCAGTTTCCAGCGGTTTATGATGATGTTGTGTCAGCTCTCCAAGAATGAGAAAAGTATTTACGAGCCGGGGAAATAGTTCCTCTGCTATATCATTTAGTTATCAATGTCCCTGTGCGTTTCTGCATGAGGAGTGCATTTCTATTTCTGCGTGGCGTCATTAAAGAGAACCACTAAGTGAAAGAGGTGTGAGGGTATGAGGTGATGCGTGTGATGCGTGTTAGAGCGAGTGACAGCGACGTGAGCGGTGGGGGGGCAGGCCTTCCTGCGAGGTGATGTGGCCTACTAAAACTGCTTTGAGGGGTGGTCTCCCAGCCCCGCCTCGCTCTGGCAAGCCCCACGGCCTCAAATTGAAAACAGACGTCTTCGGAGTTCGTTCTCTGAGTTACTACTGTTCAATTGTGATTTACAAGAGTGTGTGAGATATGGAAATCTCTCACGCAACTTCAGATATGAACTGAGTGAAAGCACATTGTGCAACAGGCCTCTCCGCCCTGTGGGAAGGCCTAATCTTTAGACGCATGCTATCCCTCCATTTGGCCAGAGGTGTTTATTCAATGTTTTGATCCTCAAGCATGTCATCTTCTTTTGTGGGGAACAGCATCTTCTTTGGTAAATGAGAAAATCATGCAGACAATACAAGTTGGTCGTTGTTTCCCATTCAAGTCATTATCGTACCGTCCCGACAATTAGAATCAGAATGAAAATGTGCTTTATTCGCCAAGAGTGCACAAACATACAAGGAGTCTGTTGTGGTTTTCTACAGAAGCTCTTGGCACACACATACATATGACATGAGAACACAAACATTTAAATAAGTAAATTAAGAAAAAAATAAGTAAAATAAATTTATAATACTAAAGTGGTATACATCTGGTTCAGAAGACATACAGATTTGTGTTGTATATACAACAGGAGGAATATCATATAAATAGCTTTAGCTTGAGTCTGTCCGAAACATTACATAAGTGAAAAAGTCGCATCTTCAGCAATGAGACATAGAATTTTGCAACGAAAAATACATATATATTTATTTGATCTAAAATAAAGATCCATTATTTGATATCTTGAGACTCTTAAAACACAGCACTACATAGCATGGGTTTTTTGTTTACATTTACTGTCTGATTCTCCATCCTGACATCTTCTAGAAAGCAGAGGACCAGTGTAAACACAAGCACATATCTGCAGGTGAACATGCTTGCTAACCCCAAACCTAACCCCAAACCTAACCCTAACTCCAAACCTAACCCCAAACCTAACCCCAAACCTAACCCCAAACCTAACCCTAACTCCAAACCTAACCCCAGACCTAACCCCAAACCTAACCCCAAACCTAACCCTAACTCCAAACCTAACCCCAGACCTAACCCCAAACCTAACCTCAAACCTAACCCCAAATCATATTGTTATTAAACACCTTCAGTTTTAACTTCAGCCTCTAACTAGCCCCCTGCACAGCTGGTCCCACACACACACACACACACACCTCAACACACACTATTTCTTCCTGCGACCACCACCTGCTGGCAGCAATAGATTTGTATGTGTTCTTCTGTAAGCAGTGGTTAGTCTCTCTCAGGTCTCTAGCTATGGAAGGGTCTAATGAAACACCTCAGAAAATATCACCTTTGACCCGGCTAGCTTCCAGCTTATAACGCAGTCTCAGGGAACAAATGACTAAAGGTGAGGATGTAAGATGGTTGAAATTACGTTCCTTTCTCGTCTAAAATCGACAAAGAAGAGAGAGGGAGGGAAATAAGAGAGAGACAGAGATACGGTATGAGGGAGTGTATCTTTTAGAGAGCACAGTCCGGTGTGAGAAGACTTGTTCACTGAGCTTCACTGGAGGACGTGTCGGGGCTCTGAGAGAAGCAGTGTCCACAGATCCTCTCCGTCTACTGTACAAACCACACACAACATCCACTCAAGCACAAACAACATGCCGCAGACACCGTTCAACATGCAGCCTCATTTCATCCTGCGAAGGTAAATACAACAAACAGATGTGACAGAGGATTTGTTTGTACACTCAAATAAACATCAAAATGCCGCTGGGATTTTGTCTTCAAGGCTGAAAACAAAACTATGTAAACCGCTCGTTTTGCTCCAGACTTTGATAAATGGTCTATTAAGTTGGAGGACTGTGAGAAGAAGCTACCAGCCCACCAGTTTAGCAAAGCTCATTAGAACCAGGGTGAGAATGATAGCACATCTGCAACTCACAAATCACTTTTGAAATGATTTATTGCATTATTTTACAACAAGCTAATCTGTTCAAACGGTCAGTTGTAGAACAACACCGACTCACAAACCATACAAGTTTTCATCCGAATAATAATGCAACACTTTTGGAATAATTTGGCTATGATGAAATAGACATTACGACAGCGAGAGTGTCTATAGAGAGGAGTGGAGAGAGGAGGGTGAGCAGTGGAGTCAGGAGAGGAGAGGGTGTTCGCTGGAGGCTGTGCTTCTATTGGCCGGCCAGCTCGCTGTCCTCTGGTCCGGTGGGTGTCTGGTCCAGGCTCCTGTCCTCCTCTGTCATCCTCCCAGCACCCTCTTCCTTCCGCAGACGCTGTTTGTATGGGGGTTGACCCTGAACTCAGAGAAACCCTAGCTCAGGACGTGACCAGGTGAGTATTTGATGTTGTTTTGTCTGGGTTATTTACAGACCTTCATTTGAGTTCTTAGTCTTTAGTCGTTTAAAGATCTGTGTGTGTGACTGGTGGAATGAAGTGGTCAAATTCATGTCAGAGCAGAAAGCGGACTCCTTACCCATTGGTTCATGACGCCTTCGCTGGCGATCTTCACCTCAACGGGGTCGCTAAGGACCTCCTTCATGAGTCTGGTCAGAGGAGAAGAGTAAGAGGACGAGAGGGGGTGTGATCTTCGATACTCCAGCATACTCACAAAGTAACAACACCTGACTTCCATACTCACCGCCTAGCCTCCTGAGCGTGGTGGGTTCTTTCCTTCTGAATGTCAGCGAGCTCTCGTTTGGTCTTCTTAAAGTTCCTGAAGAAGAGGTGAGAGTGGAGTTCAGGTCAGGTTGCAGACACAAGACAGCAGCCATGGTTTCCTTCTTCGTACATCATTTTAGGATGGGTCTGCTGAATGAACTAACTCCTTAGAGGACGCTAACTGAGTAGACTGTATACTACATGGGTTAAGGCCTTACCCCAGGGACTGCATGTCACCCTCTTTATCTAACTGATATTCCTGTCTATCTCTACTACTAATCTATTCAATAAAGCAGTATAATGTCCGAACATCTGTCTTAAAAATACAAGGTATCAACAGTAAGTAAGTAAGGTCTTACATCTTGTACTGCTGGTGGAGTCTGTGGCTCCTGGCCTGTACCTCCGTCACCACCTCCAGGTAGGTGGGATGACTCGGAGTCACGGCCGTCAAGGAGAAGCGCAGGAGTAGAAATGTGTCTATCTAACCCCAACACACTGCACAGGCATCTCTCTCACACACCCAGCACTCTCCCTGCTCGGACCCCCACCAACTCATTTCTCAATGCCCCCATCTCCCCCCACCTTCCAGCAATACCCTACCACCAGGTTTCTATTTAACCCCCTTCCCACACCAAACAAGTTCCTGTGCCAGGATCATTAAGTGGCCCATTTACCTCAGCACAGTCCCACGCAAGTCTCCTTTTATGAAGTTAATGGGCTTGGTGTGGCTGAGCAACCTTCGTGTTATTATCATCCCACCCTGCTGTTCCTAATCCTACATACTGTAGCCTGAGAGGCCTGCTGCAACACCAGCCCTCCCGTTTTATTAGCATGTTATTCATTAGCATGTTTTTATAAGCATGTTGTTCCCAGACTGAACATGTCAGCATGGTAACCACAACACCACTGAAGCCAGAGACACTTGTGAGGATAGAGGGAGAGAGAGAGACACAGAGAGAAAGTAATAGAGAGGTAGAGGGAGAGAGAAACAATGGAAGAGTCAGGAAGTAATAGAGGGGAAGGGGTATGGGGGGAAGGGAGGGGGGGTGGACACTCATCTGGAACTGTTTAGTGGTTTTGGAAGCAGCCGTGATGATCTCCGCTAGGAGGAAGTCACTGAGACAAGAGAGGGTCTTATCTAGCCAGCAGGAGATAAGACACGCTCTGCTTCCAGGCTGCTGGGAGCAGCACACAGCGCAGGAAGACTACAACAACCAGCATAGCTGGCTGCTCCCCACACTGAGGTTAGCCTGTTACATCCGGGATCGTTGGATCCAAACCTGCTTGTGTTCCAGGCTAACCACAGTGCGTCCTCACCCACAGACGGAGTCACCGACCTCACGAACGGTTGGAGACAGAGAATCTCCTGTATCAGACACAGTGTTGAGTTGGCTCAGTCTGAGGGCTGTGGAGGTGTGGAAGGATATGGCAGGGAGGAGATCTCGGTGCGTTGGATCCTGCGGGTGTCGTAGGCAGGGGGCGCTGGGATGCTGTGGCGCTGGAGGTAGCGCAGGATCAGAGGACTTGGACCACACAGCTTAAAAGGAACATGCTGGAACTGTGGACCTGGGCCTGCAAAGCTAGACTGGAAAAACACAGAACATGTTTATAACACGCTTCAGAACCATCCAGAAAGCACACGGGCCCGGGGTTGACCCGAGGGAGAGAGGCTAGATCTCAGTGTTACTCATGGAAAGTTTCAAAGAGACTGGTTGGGGTTCAGAACTGAGCCTTTTGAGGAGGAAGACTTCAGAGAACAGCTTGCCTACCTCTTTCTTCTTGATGTTGGCTTCGGCCACGCTGCCACCACGGGCGGAGGAGGGGAGGGCCGTGGCCACACTGACACCACGGGCGGAGGAGGGGAGGGCCGTGGCCACACTGCCACCACGGGTGGAGGAGGGGAGGGGCGTGGCCACACTGCCACCACGGGTGGAGGAGGGAAGGGGCGTGGCCATGCTGCCACCCCGTGTGGAGGAGGGGAGGGGCGTGGCCACAACGACGCCCCGGGCGGAGGAGGGAAGGGGCGTGGCCACGTTCAGTTTCCTGATGTTCAACTCAACCTCGTCCAACACCTCCTGTAGATCTGAGAGCATTCAGATCACGCTTACTGACTACAACAGAGTCACACTGGCTACATCACAGTCTGGCTTTGAGAGAA
Organism: Plecoglossus altivelis; assembly: GCA_036571765.1. Lineage (NCBI taxonomy): Eukaryota > Metazoa > Chordata > Actinopteri > Osmeriformes > Plecoglossidae > Plecoglossus > Plecoglossus altivelis. The sequence continues at coordinate 4,802,231 of BROE01000013.1, forward strand.
GGAACCATTTTCTTGTAGTGCTTGAGTACTGTGTGTGGAGAGAATAAGTATTGCATCTGCAGCAGCCAGGTAGAGCCTAAAGATGCCACTGCTAAGAGTGAGTCTTCCCACCAAGGTCAAACAAACAGACAAAAGGTCACTTCTTTTACGAGCAGCTTCATACACACACACACACACAATTCAAGACACCCACCCATTAAGACCAGTACACTCTCTTAAGACACACGCACATCACAACTACAGAGACAGGTGCGGAAGCAATAACACTAGCTTTTTATAGGGTTTTCACTATTTGTTCAGTGAAGTTAACCACAGTGGGCTAAAAGTGAGGACTTTAAACCCTCCTCCAGACGGCCTGACCTGGACCTGTACTAGCTAGCTTATTTTAGACTGGCTCTCTCTCCCTCCCTGTCATAAAGCCACAAAGCAGCGTGTGTTTGTACAAGCAAGGCGCTGCTTTTCCCCCCTGATCCACGCTCAGATAGGAGACGGGCCCAGCAAGCGGCTAAGACTGAGATCCCTAACAGCTGCTTCTGCATTAGGCAGGATCAGCAGCTTCCCTGGACGCAGCGCCTGTTCACATTCTCTAACAAGGCCTATTACACCAGCTCTAATGCAGGGGCTGGAACCAGCGCACACGATCTGGTCCATTTACAAGCGTGTAGGTCCCATTCTGAGGGGAGGCAGGGCAGAATTGTGTTGCAGCTCAACGGCTGGATATCGTCACTGTAACAAAACCATTATCGATTTGGTGTTCGTCACCCAGCTCATGGTCCCAACTGGAGGGTGAAATCTTCCACGTGGAAACACAACGTTTCTCATATTATTGCGACTGACTCGTAGATGGTTTGTTAATTAGCAAGCAAGTCGGACGAAGCATGCTGAGTAGGGAGAAAAGGGGGGAAAGGGGGACAACAACAGCAGAACGGATGGAGGGAAGGGAAGGATCGGCCGCAGGGAGTGGCCACGGACCGTGTCGATGTCACCCCTCGGAGGAGCAGTCCTCCTCAAGCAGTGGCCCGAGCAGGGGGAACGCACGCCACCTTTTAACGGCACTGACGCTCTCTTTGGCCGTCTGTCAGAGGCCAGGAAGAGTCGCTTCAAAGACAGCCTCGCAAAGTGGACAGGGCGGCGCTTGCGCGCAGAGTTTGTGTGTGTTCGCGCGCGTGCGAGCGTAGCGGCGTGCGAGCGCGTACTGATGCCAGTGTGTGTTTGCGAGCGTGCTATGGAGGGGGAGTGAGTGTGTGTGTGTGTGTGTGTGTGTGTCACAGCCATAAGGACAGAACAGAGCCAGCTATCCCAGACAGAGCTTCTTCATTCTTCACGTCAGGACATCTCGTGGTGAGCATCTTCATCTTGTCTTCTAACACAACATGACAATATCACAGCACTGTTTTATAAACAACATCACAGAAGTCATATGAAAATACAATATCACAGCACAGTTTTATAAACAATATGGCAGAAGTCATATGAAAATACAATATAACAGCACAGTTTTATCACAATATCAGACATGTCATGTGAAGAATTTGAAGCTAAACACTGAATTTTTTCCACGTTCAAATTGTATGAGATTAACGTCATCATTTCACATTATATTTAGATTGATTCCTAAAACATATGTGTGACTGAGATTAGTATTTCTTATCCTGTAAATGTTCATGTTTGGATCAAGGAGGGACTTGGTGGCTGGGAGAAAAGGAACTGTGACCAGTGAATAATTTATTCCGATTCAGATGATCAGATTAAGGACTTAGTTTGAAAAGATGTTTCTCCATATCATCATTCATCTCAAAAGGGAATGTGTGCATTTGTGTATGTGTGTGTGCATGTGTTTGTGTATGTATGTGTATTTGTGTGTTTGTGTATGTGTGCGCGTATGTGTTTGTGTGTATGTTTGTGTATGTGTGTGTGTGCTTGTGTATGTGTGTGTTTGTGTATGCGTATGTGTGTCTGTGTGTTTGTATGTTTGTGTATGTATGTATGTATGTATGTGTGTGTCTGTGTATGTGTGTGTGCGTGCGTACGTTTGTGTATGTATGTATATGTGTGTGTTTGTGTATGTGTATGTGTGTGTGTGTGTGTGTGTATATGAGCACAAGAAATAGTATGTATGGTAGGCTATATCTACTGAGTAACAGGTTGATTGATCAGGTCACTTCTGAAGTTACCTGAGTTCTGCAACAATTTTAAGAAACTCGTTTGGTCTGGAACCTGAAACGGTCTCTGGACAGGTTAAATGTGTCCCAGTCTACATAAAGCCTGGTTTTCTTTTGAAAACGCAGACTGTGACCTAGTGAAGCCCTCAGAGAGATGTCCTCTCAGTGCACATGTGTGCTTGTATGTGTATGGCATGTGTGCGTTGGCCAGTGTGTGTGTGTATGTGTATGTATACAAGCCCATGTTGTGGTTATTTATAACTGGGGCTAATGTTAGTAGGCTCCATCCCTAGAGCTCCCCAATTATGATGGAATTTAGAAAGCAAAAGCTAAACCCAAACAGTCTAAACCAGCACTAAGAATAACCTGACCTTAAACATAATCCATTCTGCCAGCATAAACTCAGTCTTATCACTGCAAGACAGAGTGAGCCAGCAGAATATAACACACACAGTCACAGACGTAGACCTACACACACGCCTACACACACACACACGCGCGCGCGCTCCTCCTTCCAGGAATGCTTTTAGAGCTTGCTGAACAGACTGTGTGAGAAGGCAGATGTCACTGCACTAATAGTGGAAACTATCATAAATTCAAAGATCTAACGGCGTGTGCCAACAGAGCTTGTGGTTCCCGCAAAACAGCCCCCCGAGGTAAAGGGAGGGTGATCGCCCAGCCAGGAGGGATTAGAAAGCGCAAACATCTATATCTAATAGCCGCTTTAGTCACCGAGTCAGAAACAATGCGGATTGGCTGATGTGCTCCACGCCAGAGCGGTTTGATCTATATGATTAGACGGGGGGAAGAAAAGTTCTGAGAGATCTGTCTTCTAAACCAGAGGATGCTCTTAGTGATTTATCTTCCTCCTTCATCTCCAGACGCACCTCGTCTGAACTGACTAGACCCTATAAAAGCTCGCCACTCCGTTCTACTGTATGCAAATAGAAGACCGGAGCTAGGCACTTATGAAAGCAAGACGCCCTGAGTTTGACAAGTCCCCTAACAAAAACAGCTTAATGTCTTATCATTCTCTATAAACACCGTGTAAACTCTTTGCCAGATTTGTAAAAAATAAAAAAAAGCAAACATTGCACAAAATATGCGTTTTAAATTGAGGTGAAAGTAAACTATCTATTGACGAAAGGGCTAAAGTAGAATGCCAATAGACTTTACAAGAGACAGTGTATAATTAGGTGAGTCAGACACAAATAAAAGCCTAATGCGTGTTTTTTGGAGGGAAGAGCTAAGTCTATGTGGCAAGAGCAGAAAGGGTCTGGAGGTGGAGAGGGGGCTGGTTTGAGTTCACTGTGAGCTCACATGTTTGCGTGTCACATCCCAATCATCTGAACTCTCTCAGATTCTATTGGCTGTGGCAGCTTCAGCAATGGCAGTCAAGAGAAAGGACACGTGGGGCTTTAAAGGTTGACCCCTGGATTTTCATCAGTAAATAATTTCGGGAAATGAAGGATGAAGAGAGACGACATTAAGAGAGAGATGGACAGGGAGATAGAAAAACAAACAGACAGGCAGTCAGACAGACAGATAGAGTGCCAGAGTCAGTAGGCAGGCAGGCAGGCAGGCAGGCAGGCAGGCAGGCAGGCAGGCAGGCAGGCAGGCAGGCATGTCGACGGACAGTCAGTCAGTCAGTCAGACAGTCAGACAGACAGACAGACAGTCAGACAGACAGGCAGGCAGGCAGGCAGGCAGACAGACAGATAGACAGACAGAGACTAATAGAGAGCCAGAGAGCAAGGTAGCAGATGTGAAGAGAGAAGAGAGACAGTCTCAGAACGACTAAAGAGGTTGACTCACGCAGGTCCGACCTGCCGAGGGCTCCAATACTTCCTGTGCTACTGTAAAGGCCAGACGGCTCTGGCTCTTTGATCCTCTGCAGCAGGCAGCCTTTCAGCCGTTAAAGACAATCACCTGTACATACACCAACACAGCCATCTCCACCCAACAGCAGTCCTGCGTGGGAAAGCGATCACTGAAATGCTAAGAGAGTCGGATTAAAAGGCAACGTTATCGTGTAAAAGATGGCTACATTACAGGCCACAACTGATTTATGACATCTTGAAGACCTTGAAGTGAAAAGTTGAATCGACGTAAACTGGTTGGTTAGGAACTGTGAGTGCCTAAAAACCCACTGCAGAGAGTGCTGGAACAATGCTGGCACAACACTAGCATGAACCATGACACAAACCATTCAGGTTATTATCAGTTAACGTTACGGTTTGGACTTTTCTATGGTGTGGCTCATAAACAGTCGCTTTACTGGAGTACGGAGGGTTCCTCCTGGCAAGCAGGAAGGTCAGAGCAGCACAGCTAGTCTGGCCCCCTTCCTCACCCCCCTCCTCACCCCCCTCCTCACCTCCCTCCTCACCCACCTCCTGGGTGTTCAAAGGAAATGAACTGTGCCACGACCGTGTGCGGGCAAAGACCTAGCCCTTAACCTTTGACCTGGCTCGCTAGTAAAAAAAATGTAAAAACCCTCCTAACTGTCCTGGACTTCACAGCAGATTCAAACTAAGACACGCAACAAATCCCTCCTTGGAATCGCACTTTGACGAATGCCAGTGTAGCTTGGGATGTGAGGAGTTCAGTAAACTCTTTTTGAATGGGAGGGATGTAGAGTCTGCCTTCCAGAAAGGCAGGAGGAGGCATACAGCTTAGCAGGCTGTTTTCAGTGCGTTCCTGGCGTTGCTTTGAGTGCTTGAGTGTGCATTGTGTGTGCTGGGTGTGCTGTGTGTATGCTGTGTGTGTAGTGGGTGTGTTGTATGTATGCTGGGTATGTTGTGCGTGCTGTGTGTTGTGTGTGCTGGGTGTGTGCCATGTGTCTGCCGTGTGTGTTGTGTGTATGCTGTGTGTGTGCTGGGTGTGTTGTGTGTGCTGGGTGTGTGCCGTGTGTGTCTGCCGTGTGTTGTGTGTATGCTGCTTGGGTGCTGGCAGTGTTGTGTGTTGCTGGGTGTGTGTGTGTTGCTGGGTGTGTGTGTGTCGTCGTGTCTGCCGTGAAGCGTCTGCCTGTGTGTTGTGGTATGCTGTGTTTGTTTGTGTGTGTTGTGTGTGCGGTGTGTGTGCTGTGTGGCTGTGTGTCTGCCGTGTTTTGTGTTATTTGCTGTGTGTGTGCAGATTGTTTGTGTGTGCTGTGTGTGTCTCAGCGTGGGCTGCTGTGTCTGCCGTGTGGTTGTGTGCAGCTGTGTGTGGTGCTTATGTGTGTTGTGTGTGCTGGGTGGGCTGTGTGTCTGCCGTGTGTGTTGTGTGTATGCTGTGTGTGTGCTGGGTGTGTTGTGTGTGCTGGGTGTGTGCTGTGTGTCTGCCGTGTGTGTTGTGTGTATGCTGTGTGTGTGCTAGATGTGTTGTGTGTGCTGTGTGTGTGCTGGGTGGGCTGTGTGTCTGCCGTGTGTGTTGTGTGCATGCTGTGTGTGTGCTAGATGTTTGTTTGCTGTGTGTGTGCTGGGTGGCTGTGTGTCTGCGTGTGTGTTGTGTGCATGCTGTGTGTGTGCTAGGTGTGTTGTGTGTGCTGGGTGGGCTGTGTGTCTGCCGTGTGTGTTGTGTGCATGCTGTGTGTGTGTTAGGTGTGTTGTGTGTGCTGGGTGGGCTGTGTGCCTGCTGTGTGCGTTGCGGGGCGATGTGGTACGCGCCCCCCTCTCCTGGTGTGTGAACTAGAGTCTGAGGTGATGGAAAGGGCAGATGAACTGGCCCGGTGACACCTCATTGGCCAGGGCTTTACGACCACCGGTTTAGCAGATGAGAGGGAGTCTGGCTGCTTCTCCCCCCCACCTCTCAGTTACAGGCTTCTTCTTCCCAGGGGGAGAGCGTCATTAGGAGACCATATAAACTTTTGAAGTGGCGAGTCTAAGAGAGGGGCAGGTATGCCGGGTGATAAATTAGGAGCTTAAATACAAACACTAAAAGTGAAAGAGTTCTCGACCCCTGACAGAGATGACTATCTACTCGCTGTCATGTCTTCTGTTTTGCTCCTCTTCAATGGTTACCTGCCAGCCGTAACTTACTAGCTCCCCCCATCACTCTCAATCAGCGTGTGAATTGAGGCAATTCTTTGATGTTTGTTTTTTTTTCTTGGGGTGTTTGAACTCCTGACAATAATAATTCACAAAAGTAACAACACCCACCGAGTTAGAATTTCGGAACAAAACGGTTGGAACTCTTTGAAGATGTGCGCGTGTGCAGCGTCAAACAGCTTCCCTTCTTCCAGTCTCGCCCAAAGAGAGACTGAGCATGCACACCAGAAATATTTCGGATTGAGAAAATGCCGCTGTTGTAAAAGGCAGTGCGTATGCAGATGTTGCACTGGTATTCTGGGTGCATACCATACCAGCAGCTATTTCTCAAGTTTATGGCTCCCTCTTATGTCCAGGGAGCGCCTGACAGAGGGAGAGAGGCGATGGTGGGGGGGGGGGGGAGGGGGTCTTCCCATGCTTCTAACCCAGGGACAGCTGACTGGCTGGGACTTAATTGCTCCGAAGTGAGGTCAGCAAGAGGCATTTATCTAGACACAGCACAGAACAACAGGGGAAGATGCAGACAGCCAGCCTGCTGGAGTCAGAGAGACGTCCATGGGAGGTGACAGACACAGAGAACTTGTGCCTAGCTAACCAGACGCATTGGGATCACTGCAGTCTTCCACTCCAGACCACTAGGGAAACCAAACACGCTACTTACATCTCTGGTCACTCACAGCTAAAGTAAGTTATTCAATTCCGATTCAAATGTTCTCGTTCGGAATCCGGCAAGTGTCTTTTTTTTTTGAGGGGGCGGCGGGAGGGGGGGGGGAGTTGTTGGGCTTGATAGAAACCGTGTGGATGTCTGAGTTTGGAGAGGTTTGCTCTAAGATAGCTGTTGATTCAGGCTGAGCTCCACAGACATGACTTGACAGTTGGGAGATAACAAGAGTAGGATATTTAACACCATCCAGAGAGACGAGCGTTCCGGCTGGTTCTTGGCAGAATTTAGTGAGTGGCTAAAAGAAAGACTCTTTTCAAGTAAAAGTCAAATTAAACAGACGTTTCCTTATTACTATGGCTTAACATTTCAATCAATTTTCTCTCAGCAAATTGATTAGACTAAGTCACGCATTGATCCGTTTAAGCTGTTTGCTCATTCACTAAATTCAATTTCAAAGTTTTGAGTAAATTCTTTCATACAAAAAAAAACTAAATTACTAAATGTCACCTTTCTTAACTTTACAGCTTCACCTTGCATCTCCAGATCCTGAAACAGACGAGATGACGTCCGCTGTTGGACTATGGTTCTCTACGGCAGACGAATCCAGAGAGTGAGGATTACAGAGAGCCCCATCGCCCTGCCAGAAGCCACCCTCCAGCCCCTGCCAGGCTCCAGCCACTCCAGCCCGCTCCACCATCCCACCAGGGGGCCCTGCTGCTGGGAGAGGGACGCGCAGGGTCAGGGGTGAGGGCTCCGAGGTCAGGGGTCAGGGGCCAGGGGTCACGGGGTGCCGAGCGGCAGCGCACGGATCTCTATTTCACATTTCAGTATGTTGTTCATGAAGTCCCATTGCAGTGCATTATAATGCGCAAATGGATGCTCAAATGGAACCTGCCAAACTTGCTCTCGGGACTCTACGTGCAAATGATTTTCCTGGTGGGCAGCGTGTGCGTGGCCTGCAGTGACCGCACTCCAGAGCAACTGGCTGCCATCATGAACTGCTCCAAGCACGAGCGTCACACCAGGAACTACGACTACATGGAGGGTGGGGACGTGCGTATCCGTCAGCTGTTCAGCCGCACACAGTGGTTCCTCACCATCGACGAGTACGGCAACATCAATGGGACACAAGACTCCACCAACTGCTACAGTAAGACTGCTTGGGGCTTTTCAAATGTTAGATTATCCTTGTTATTTAAAAAAATATGTGAAATTTGACTTGTTTCTTATGAATGCAGTGTAGAATAGGGCTGGTATTTTGCTGGTTTGTTTAGCTGCGTGAGTCTGATCACTCAAGTCTGTCTAGACTCTATAGAATGACATAGGCAGTTAGCTTAACAAGAATTTCCGTTTCATGGTTTGAAATAAATAAATAAATGAAGCTCGGAAACTTTGAAAAACCGTTTTCTCGATTAGAACGGTTCCTCGAGCCGAAAAGAAAAATGCAATGCTGACCTCAGTTGGCTTAGCCAACTGTTTAGTTACACAGAGAGAAAGAGAGTTGGCAGCCTTGAAGGTTCACCGCTCTTATTGATGAGCTCTGGGCGTAAAGGGACAAGTAATGAGTCTTGGGGATGTCAGAGAGGGTCGTACATGTCCCCTCCTCTGGGCCATGCGCCTGCTGTTCCTGTCCAGCCTTCCCTTCAGCGTAATCACAAGTGTTGACGGGTCGGGGGTCTCAGCTGACCAAGCGAACCTGACGGCGGTAAAGCGAAGCAGGTGCTGGCTGAGGCGGGAATCAAGTAAACCAAGGGGGGGGCTGGTCGGCGCCGGGTCTAGCGTTGTCCCTGGCAGGAGCACACGTTCGCTGGCTGACTCATCCCAGCCCGTGTGACTCAGAGAGGGAGTGATGGGGAAGACTGTTTTTTAAACAGTGTCAGAGCGAGATAAAATACATGGAATAACTGTGCCATCTGAACGTTGTTAGCCGATTCAGGCTCCGACGAGAACGTAGGCAAACGTTAGAGGAGGACGATACGGAGTGGCATTCCTCAAACGCGCTCGCTAGGCACCATTACAGATCTGTCAGAAGAAGACAAGTGTTTGTCAGTGAGGGGCTTTGAGGCAGCTATCATTTCCTATCTGATCGTCCGCCCGTGGCTGGAATGCTGGCGTGACAGAGGATGCCTCAGTGGGGATGGATGGAAAAGACGCTTGCGTAACAATTGGCGATGAAACGTTGAAAAATGGATCCACCCAGATGTGGCTGGCAGTGGCATGTAGAAAACACACGGCAACACAGAGGCTGTCCCCTGAGGACACCAGTGTGGTGCACGAATAACATCGAATAAATCTCTGATTCATATTTCTCTCGACTGTGCAGACTAACAAGCCTTAAAAAGCCGACTGCACGCAGTCTGAGGTTTTCAGGAGGAAGAAAGACCAACTGGAAGCAGCGTGACTGGTGGATCCCACAGTCTCTGCTCTCTCTGAGAACAAAAATATATCCTCCTATTTCCAGAGAGACGCTTGTCTGAGCACAGACAGCAGCGTTAGGCTTTTCCCTGCAGTGGGCACTCAGACTGGAAATGATTCAACTGTCAACACTTTTTCAAAACTAAACAGTGACTAAGGCATTACTGAAAGACCTTTATAACGAATGACTCATGCTGAAATGTATGTAAGTGCACTTGTGCTTTGAGTCTGAATAATGTAGACGGAGCTTCTCTCTCTCCAAGGATGGACACTCATTCTCTTGGTGCTTTGAGACAACCTGACAACCAAATAAACACAGGTCCTATATAGGCAACTGGCACCACTATATCAGCCTAACCACACAGCCAGTTGTAATCTGTGCTGGGAATCACTAACACATGCAGGTCTGAAATAGACAAGTGGACACAAAGAAGAACACTTTGACAGTTTGAGGTGTGTGTTACAGGCAGCATAGGCCCAAACTAAGGGAACGTTATATTAACTTTTCTCTCCAGTGGTCCCAGCTATGTTATGTCTATGCTTGTGACATCGAATGATCTGGGGTGAGTATGTGTGTCTCTCTCTGGTTGACCTTACAGGACCTGACTCAAACCCTTGCTCCTGACATGAAAAAACATCAGATTAATGTTCGACAAGTCAGGCGTCTAATGTAACACATGTGCTCTGGGTGTCGGCGGGTTGAACACCAGGAAAACAGGAAACTGCAACCTTTGTCGCAACCTCATTCATGCATAATTCACAGCAAAATGTGGGTCAAATGACCCACAGAGGAAAGGGGGGTCAAATGAATTTCATCAGTTGGCTTAAACCTCAGATGAACCCCAGTCTGTTCCGATTACTACTCTAATATAGGCTGATAAAAGTCATTTTTATTGATACTACTTACTTACAATAAATCGGTAAACAGGAAATACAGAACTGTCAGTTCTGTCACAACAGTTTCTTATTTTCAGACTTCACAAAAACTGCTCAAGTGTCGCTGTCTGTCTATTGTCTCCTCGATGTGTGTGTTTGACTGCTGGTCCAGAGATCCATTCTTAACAAGGAGCAAATCAAAGCAACGTGGATGCACTCTCAACCCTGGGTAGATGGAATTAGGATCACCCACAAATTAGTTTACTAGCCAGGGGCAGGGCCAGATAGAGGAAGCAAATCTGTTCAAGCTGGGGGAAGCCTGGCAGGTTCTTCATGTGCTCCGGCCCTGACATGTGAGGGCCACATGTGTGCATGTGAGTGAGCACCAGTCTTCCTATGTCCGCTAAACAGTTGCAGTTGTTACACTGCTTAGTAGTAATAAAGCAAGTGGTGCGGCGAGGAACAGCAGTCCTGTCTGCCTTTCCTGAGACACATCAGTCAACAAACTGCCGGAGCACGCAACATCACGTACACAAGTGCAACAGCCACATCAATAACAGCCCGCGTTTATCTCCCGCTCTCTCCTGGAAGCCATCCCACTCGGGGCTGACCGTAACCTTGACGAGAGCACATGCAGCTTTAGCTTTCACGCAAATCTAGCTTGTCATCAGTGCAGGCCTTGATTTATAGGAAACCAAAAAATGGGGCCTGGAGCTTTTCTCAAATTAGTCGTGGGACCCAGGCATTTTACCCTGGGAACTCAGGTTAACAAATCATATCAAGGCTCCAGGGGAATACCTTGTTGTTGTTCAGAAATCACAGAATAATCGAATCATTCTTGAGCTCTGTTGGAGCATTAACATGCAATGGTCTAATGTACTTCAGCCACTGACACTGTCGTCATCATTTGCTCATCTAAAGAGTTGAGGCCTAAAGAGCCCAACAGTAATCTAGATTCCAGCTTTGATGAGGTTTCTGCGTCTGCTTTGAGTTGGAATATCTCTCCGTTTGAAACTCTTGGGTCTATATCTGTGTGTCTGAAACTCTGTGTATCTGTCTGTCTGAAACTCTTTGTCTGTACCTGTCTTTCTGAAACTCTATGTGTCTGTCTGCCAGCCTGTCTACAGCTGTCTGTCTAAAAATATTTATCTGTCTGTCTGTCTGAAACATTAGTCTGTATCTGTCTGTCTGAAACTCAAAGTCTGTATCTGTCTGTCTGAAACTCCGTTTGTATCTGTCTGTCTGACACAGTTTGTGTCTGTCTGTCTGTCTGTCTGTCTGAAACTGTCTGTACCTATCTGTCTGAAACTCTTTGTATCTGTCTGTCTGTCTGAAACTCTGTCTGCACCCATTGTCTGAAACTCTTTGTATCTGTCTGTCTGTCTGAAACTCTGTCTGCACCTATTGTCTGAAACTCTTTGTATCTGTCTGTCTGTCTGTAACTCTTTGTATCTGTCTGTCTGAAACACTAAATCTGTATCTGTCTGTCTGAAACTCTGTCTGTATCTGTCTGTCTGAAACTCTTTGTATCTGTCTATCTGTATGTGTGGAACTCTATGTGTCTGTCTTTCTAAACGCTAAGTCTGTATGTGTCTGTCTGTCTGAAACTCTATGTATCTGTCTGTCTGAAATGCTAAGTCTGTGTCTGTCTGTCTGTCTGTCTGTCTGTATGTCTGAAACTCTACGTATCTGTCTGTCTGAAACGCTAAGTCTGTATTTGTCTGTCTGAAACGCTAAGTCTGTATCTGTCTGTCTGAAATGCTAAGTCTGTGTCTGTCTGTATGTCTGAAACTCTATGTATCTGTCTGTCTGAAATGCTAAGTCTGTGTCTGTCTGTCTGAAATGCTAAGTCTGTGTCTGTCTGCGCCATGGAGCAAAAAAGCAGGGGCTGCAACACTGCCAATACACACATACGAACACATGTGTTCATGCGTTAGCACACAAAGACAAACACACACACAAATGTACACACATACACGTACACACACACGCACACACGCACACAGTTTTCAAATGTCGAGTTCATTGTTAAGCCAGAGGTTTGCCTGTGATGCCACCACAGACGAAATTTACAAAGCTCCTCCGCCGTCATTTGTACTCAATTATTGCGTTATTAAAGACAGCACTACGAGAAGCTAGTTTTTCTTCAGACAAAGCCTTGAAAAACACAATTCCTTTGTGAGCTGGCAAAGCTACAGACAGACACGCTGAAACAGCACACAGGCTTTGATTAACACAGCGTCACTTTAAGGGTGGAGTGTGATGTGTGGAAGATGCACGTGTTCACCATCAACTGTTTGCCATATACTTACAACTGTGTTTTATTAGCATATTAGCCTTTGGTTAGGAGTTTACAGCTTTTTGTTTTTGTCAATATAATGGACACCATCTGACTCCCTCAATGTTTAACGATCCAGTAAATTAGAAATAATTGTTTAACTTTTTCATAAGAAAGCAAACTATACTGTATCTCATATTTTAAAATACAATCCTGCATTTATCATGACAAATATTAGGCTTACTAAAGGAAGTAACCAGACAAATTATACAGCCTTTGTAAGCAGAGTGTGCCAAATCCTGTTAATTATGATTGTTGTTTGTGTTCTTTTATGGTATAAAGAGAGAATTTACCTTTTCATAAAAGTCCTACAAGCTGTCATTTTAACATACGTCATAAAACAACCGCAAGAGGGTTGACTCGCAGGTCTAAAGTGTAGCGTGCAAAGCACATGCAAGGAGGTTGTTTCCCCAGTCCCAGGAGAGGAGGGCTAATCTGCCTCCCATATGTGCCATGGCATGAGCTGTGGTTTGTGTAATGGCCACCCAGACCAGTTAGCAGGGCTAGGGAGAAGCCAGGGAACCGCAGACTGATTAGCCACAGAAACCTCCATCCTGTTGGCTAATGAAGATGAATACTACTGAGATGTACAAGGCCACGCTGCTCTGGTGACTGTGACAGACCTCCTGTTCTATCCTGCGACCCAAACCCTGTCAGGCTGGAGTTTACTCTATCTTCTGGAGTTTACTCTCTCTTTATCTATCTCTCTTCTGGAGTTTACTCTCTCTTCATCTCTCTCTTCTGGAGTTTACTCTCTCTTCATCTCTCTTTTCTGGAGTTTACTCTCTCTTCATCTCTCTCTTCTGGAGCTTACTCTCTCTCTCTTTCTGGAATTTACTCTCTTCATCTCTCTCTATCTTCTGTAGTTTACTCTCTCCATCTCACTCTCTTTCAGTAGTTTACTCTCTCTTCATCTCTCTCTTCTGTAGTTTACTCTCTCTTCATCTCTCTTTCTGGAGTTTACTCTCTCTTCATCTCTTTCTGTAGTTTACTCTATCTCTCTCTCTTCTGTAGTTTACTCTATCTCTCTCTCTCTCTTCTGGAGTTTACTCTCTCTTCTGGAGTTTACTCTCTCTTCTGTAGTTTACTCTCTCTTCATCTCTCTCTTCTGGAGTTTACTCTCTCTTCATCTCTTTCTGTAGTTTACTCTCTCTTCATCTCTCTCTTCTGTAGTTTACTCTCTCTTCATCTCTCTCTTCTGTAGTTGACTCTCTCTTCATCTCTCTCTTCTGTAGTTTACTCTCTCTTCATCTCTCTCTTCTGGAGTTTACTCTCTCTTCGTCTCTCTCTTCTGTAGTTGACTCTTAGTTTATTATCTTCCCCAATCCAAACTCACAATGTTTTGTTCTGTATGTTAACTACCATCTTTATGATTCCCTCCCAGCTATCTTGGAGATCAGGACTGTGTCAGAGGGTGGTGTGCTTGCCATTAAAGGTGTGAAGAGTCAGTACTATATCTCCATGAACCGGACTGGGCTGCTGCAAGGCAAGGTATTGTCTCTTTTAAACAGACATTTGTGTATTTATTTTATTTTATTGTAGCTTAATCAAATAAAAACGTATTTACATTCCGTTGTATTTTTTGTTCTCCTCTGCACAGAAAATCTACAATGAAAACTGCAACTTCAAGGAGGTTTTCTTAGAAAACTACTTTAATGCTTACGCCTCAGCGAAGTGGACAAAAAACGGCAAAGAGATGTTCATAGCTCTGTCTCAGAAGGGAAGGCCACTACGAGGGAAGAGGACCAGAAGAGAGCACATAGCATCTCACTTCATCCCCAGGATGTGCAAAGCAGAGGAGCAGAGAGTAGACTAACAGGAGAGTACACACTGAGGAGAAGGAGATGGAGGAAGAGGAGGAGGAGGAGGAGGAAGGGGGTATCCCCTGCTGGGATGAAATGACATTGGGGTGAATGAGTGATGAATCCATTAACCATTTCATCATATTATATAAGCTGACAAAGACCACAAGGGAAAGCCAAAAGGGAAACTAGAAATTCTTTCAAATGTCACCCTCCTCCATGTTGTACATAGAAACGGTTGTTTCGGAGGTTCTGAAATCGCAGTGACAGTGCGCAATTTCTGCATGTTTAATCTGTTTGCAATTAGATCCATATTTTAGAATTGAATGCTCTTCAGCTCGATGAACAAAGAAAAAAATCTATTATGCCAAAATGGGCTCTTTTAACATGCGTAATACACATTTAAAACATATTCAAATAATTTAAAGAATTATTGTTCATATGGAGACAGCACTGTGGTAAGACTTCCACATTATAGATAAAGAAGGTTCGAAGCTGGAGTGAACTGAAAGTCAGTTGGCTTGACCAACGTCAAGGAAGCAAGCTGGCCTTGTCTTGTCACTGCGGAGACCCTTAAAGCACACACCACTGCAAAGCCACAGACAGCAGACGAGAGATTTGTACAACAAATGTATTTGTGAAAAGGCCGTGCTTAGTCCTTGGTGTTAAAGCTGCTCACTGACTCCATATCTATTTCAAGGTGTGATCTAATGATGCCAGAATATACCGCTGCTACTGCTGATGGGAAACTATCCGGATTAAAACACAGTGTGAAACCCAATTTTAATGTGTATGTTATGGATTGATTCTTTTTATTTTGTATAAATCATGATTATATAAATTGTTATTGTCAAACTTTATTATATCCTTTATGTGTTAATCAAGTATTTATATGAGGAAACCTTTTTTTCTACAATTTCTTTAAAGACATTCCAATGTTCACCCAGTTATAATTATGGCTCGCCAAATCATTTCAGCAGTGCACACAGAGACTCATTTATCCAATGTAGTTATATTTCCTTTCTGAAATAAGTGAAAGTAATACTCGCATACTCATCTCATTCTCAACAAGACATCTTTAAACCACTCTCAACTTTCTCTCAATACGTCAACCATATCTCCATATTGGTATAATAGTTTGTGTCATAATTCATTGTTGTAAGTTATTTGTGTTATTTATATAAAAGCCAAGGACGAGTTGGGTTTGTTTGGAGTGTGCTTCATTTCCTTGCTGTGTTTTCTGATGTGCTTTCAGCAGTGGTTTAAAACGACTTGTTTCTCAGTACTCTTGTCTTCCCATTCTGCCAATAACCGTGAGCTCTTCTAACAAGGCTACGCAGAAGGTACATCTACACCGAAAACAACAACAACGCAGCCTTTCACAGCCAAAACGTTTAAAGAATTAACACAAATTCTTCAGGTATTCTGTGCGCTGCTGTCATACGGAAAATAAACTGAATTGGATGACTAAACTGTTTTTCATTATCTGCAGACCGACACTGGCAGGTTTCCTAACCTCTAACAGCCGAGGTGTTCAAAGTAATTACAAAGCATTAGCGAGAGCAATGTTGAAATGAACAGGTAATATCAAACGTTAAGTCTAAACACATTGCATTAGCGTTCCAGTCCCATCGTGATTCCATGACGTCGTGCTATATTAGATCAAGTTATATTGTATCCATATGATTATTTTGATCTACAAGTAGTACTTACGCTTTACTACTAGGTAGAAAGACTTTGCTACAAAGTAGTTAGTAGTTAGCGAAGTCCATATATATTCATAATAAAGACGATGAGCGTCTAGACGTTCAAATATCACGTGGTTTATTACAGATACCACCAGGCAGAAATTAAAACCCATCACTGGCACGTAATCCGATCGTGTTTTAATCATAATCCATTCTCCGTAACTCCGTAATTGATTAGGCCCACTTTGATACTAAAGGCACCAGTACATCGTACTACGACTGCTCCTCAGTCATTTCTCCGGTATTAAGCGGGGTTTTATTTGTTGATTAGTAATATTTTTCTAAATGGGAAACCAGATTTTGTTTCGACAGCTTTGGAAAACCCCTTGGAGAACCGTTACAGAACAATGATCTCTGTCTGACCTCTACAAAGATTTGGAAGCAAATCCTTTGACTTAGAAATAGTTCAAAGATTTTGATGTAGCTGTTGATGTTCCTGAAAAAAAACCCCGATTGTGTGGAAA
Source organism: Plecoglossus altivelis (assembly GCA_036571765.1). Classification (NCBI taxonomy): domain Eukaryota; kingdom Metazoa; phylum Chordata; class Actinopteri; order Osmeriformes; family Plecoglossidae; genus Plecoglossus; species Plecoglossus altivelis. Next base: position 4,818,725 of record BROE01000013.1, read on the forward strand.
GAAACCCAACACATATTAACCAGCCCATTTCCTGGCTGATGTGACTAACTGACAAGATAATGAAATGCGGTGCCCTTATCTTAAAAAAAGATTACAAACACATTTTGAAGGAAAGTTTGGGATAACATTAATTTAGATAAGTGCTCTTGTACTATCCAAGATATATTAAGACATATGCATAACAAGTTTCAATCTGATAAGTGAAGCCAAGATGATAATCAAAGTTCTGGATCTATTCATCTGATGCAGGGAATGATAAAAAATATGTCAACACCGCCAAATGTTGTAATAATTCCCTCATAAGTTTATAATTTATTGAGTGAAACTTGAGTCCTGTCGGAGTGAAGTTCAGCACTACAGATATACTGGATGGCTGACATACACACATACACAAACAGAGAGAGAGAGGAAAAAGAGAGAGCTGGATCGAGAGAGATCAAGAAACAGAGATATGAGAGCTTTACCTTCTGTTTGGGTTCACATCTGGCGAAGAGAACTCATGTCAGATAGAGACAGTCAAATTGAGAGACCAAAACCCCTGAATAAGTTTGACCCAAACAAAGTCTAAGCAAGGTGAAGGCTTCTGCCAAGTCACGCAAAGTTAGTCTTAGCAGATAATTTGTAACATGCTGAAAATGTAAACACATTTTTGACTCAAGGCTTTGTATTCCCAAAGGGCTGGAGAGAGGCTGATGTCAACAGGAGCTTGTTAGCTTTGTGTTGGACTTTGTCAAAAAAAAGCCTTGGACTAGACTATTGCTTACAATGTCATTTGAATGAAAGAGGCGATACCGAGCTATGAGTATTTTTCATTAAATGGTTATCGATACGATCTCTCAAGTCTCAAGCCATCCAATCGAATAAAACCCCTCGCCTTTAAGTCTGGACTGCATTACTTTCTGCGGTCCAAAGCCACAGAACACAGGAAGTCGCCAGATAAAAAATGCTGAGTCAGGCGACGCAGTAACCCATTGATCTGGCGGAACACTGAACAGGCCACTAAATATTGCGTTGAGAACGCTGTGTTTAACACCGCATTGATTGAAAGAAGTGGTCGCGTAACCCAAACGGTGGGAGAACTTCGGCGGCGCAGACTGGAGGCTGCTTAAGTCGATGTAGCACAGCAAATGCTGCGCTTGTAAAAGTCAAGTGAGGAACGATTTACAGCAATCCAGTGCAACAGTTTAAGTGCGGCGGTGGTAGGCCCAAGTTTGAGCCGGCGGCATAGCACGAACACACAGGACCACATGTGTCCTTTTAATACCAACAGCATGTGCCGAGGCTGATGGAAGTGGGGGAGGGAGGCGAAAGACAGAGAATGATAGGTAGGGGTGAATGGGTAGCGACATGGGGCAAGTGGAGGAGGCAGTGGAATGAAGGGGGTAGAGGCAGGTGAAAGCAGCATCGGGGGCCAGGGGAGAGGCAGACATGCAAGGGGGAGGCGAGGTGGGGGCGTCTGTGGGAGAACCGGGGAGGCCCTGGGAGGCCCAAGCAGCTGAACTTGATACATTTCAAGGCCGTGAACCTTTCTTTCCCCAGAGGAGGCCTGCAGTTGTGCAACTTGGGGAACTCTTGTGTTTGCAGCCTTAGCACGGAACCCCGAGAACACAAAAACATTCCAACAGCGAGACGGGAGACCCAGACCTCCAGCAGCTCACTACGATTTCACACTTTCTCTCATGACAAATCAAAACCACACTGGGAGATAATCAGTTACATACATACAAAATCATGCCAAGCTTAACGCTGGGGAGCCGGAGACAACCCCTCCCTCCCCCCCCTTCCATCTGCACCCCCTCATCCAAAGGGACAGCATCCATGGAATCGATGGATTCAGTGGAATGTGACCATGGAACTGTGGCACAAACCCATTCAGAGTGGCAAGGACTCACCCCACGTAGACTCGCCCTTGATTTCTCCGGCTCCTTGCGAACTCAGCCAGTCCAGGTTCCAGTTTTGCCATGACAACAGGTTAGGCTTCACACCTGCAACACAAACCGATCTCTCAGGTATATCGCACTAAGGAGATCGACTGTGTACTTCACCAAAACACACGGGTTAGTTACCTGATACCCAGAAAGAGATACAGGCAGCCAGGTGTCTCTTGAAGTCACTATTTAGTTGTTGCAGTGATGCCGGAAAAGCTACATAAAATGCAGCGTAAACTGCCTGGGCCAAGCAGTCTGCATACACCTGACAGACGCACATGAACGCACACACACACAAGTACACACACACACATGCAGGCACACACGCGCACACATGCAGACACGCACGCACACACAGACACTTTTACTGTATTTATCATGTGCTTTTCAGTTGAGATATTGAGACGCACAACGTGCCTTTTTACTTGTTGAAGCTTTGCCGACCAACCATAAATAACTTATCCTTCAGGTCCCTCTGGACTGTTATGAAAAGAGAGACGAAAACCTCCGCTATGCGGTCAAACAGACGGTTCTCCTCTCCAACACTGGGCTTAGAAGCAGTAACAGAACACCATTTTAGTATGGGAATAGGTGGTATTTATTTCAGACAGAATATGCCAGGAATGACTGGAGGGGAAAATCTAATGGCTGCCTCCATTCAAACAGCAGGATATTCTGCTGTGCAGGAATGCTACAGACACGCACGCAGCTAGAAGCAGAGAAACGCAGCCCAACAAGAAGGAATATCTTAGGGGTCCGAGTCACCTTAAAGTGATGAAGGAAAACCCACCAGAAGGTGTCTCGGAACACTGCCACTGAAAGATCCGACGAAAAAAACGGCCTCCAGATCTTGAGGAAGCCTGGCTGTAAGGAGGACAGGCGTGGAGAGCCAGATTAATACACACATCATTTAAATATCAAGCTTAGTCCAAGCACAAGTTTGGGGCATCAACTAATTGGAGTGTCTGTTTCTAGGTTTCATTAATAACTCATCTCAGAACAATTTAACCAATGTGAAGAAGTTGGCACCCTCTCCTGTACATGTGCTGGATTCATCATGTGTGTTAAGAATGTGGGATCGCATGCACTGAAAAGACCACATTCTGTCCACATGTTCTTCACATGCAAATGCAAGCCTTCATGTGATCTTTTCTTTTTCGTAAAAAAAGAAAGAAAAAAGTGACAGCTCAGGTATCTCCCAAACTACACATAACATAACAAGTCTGTTTCCTATCACACTGACCACATCTGGCTCTCAGAATGATGACTGGATATTAGTATATGTAGCGATAAATAAACCTTCCAATGCTTTAGCCTCGATTTTCTTTTTCTTTTTTTGTTGTTGTTGCTGTTACGGAGCCAACATTTGAGAAAGGTCATCTGTGAAACTTGGACTTAGTTAATAAAACAGGACTTTAATAGAAGTATGTTTCTCAGGTTAAGATGATTGATTGCAGAGGCTGCCAGGAAATTCCCATGTGATTGGAGGGAGTTTAACACTAACCATACTACGACTGTTCTGCTTTCAAAGACTGCTGTCAGAGACTGACAACAACCTTCAAACTTGGGCAGTTTTACTGATGAAAAAGCGGACAGAGTATAAACAGGTCGTAGATAGATAATTCCCTTAAACCACGTTTTTCCAGTTGTTTGCGACAATTTAACACTGTACAAAGTTGAGCGGTAATCTATAGCAGGTTGGTTTGAGAGAAACCATGGTAACATTGATTAGTCTCCATGGATGCATTAACATTGAGGTTGGAGAAATCAGACACCTACATTAAAGCCTTGAGCTTCTGAGACAAGGTCTAGATGTTGAGGGGCATCAGGGTGACCAGGGATACCAGTGACTTGTATTTCATCAAATCCTGGGTAGTCATAGTCCTGAAAAAAATCATTAAAAGAAATCATGTCAATCCATGTATATTTATCTCCCCATTCATAGGTATCTGTCTAGTTCCACGTTACTTTTAACATATTCAGTAATAAGTTAACAGTTGGTTGGAAACAAGAGCAGATACAAAGAGAATGATACTGTTACAAAATAAATACGCTCACCCTAATGTCCAGACTTCGTGACACGATCAAACTCTTTAAATAACAAACACAATGGTATTTTGAATTAATAGTTTTAACCACCGACAATAGAAATCATATGTAAGGACGATCCTGCTGTTGGTGAATTCATTTTTTGTGAGCAAGTCAGAGTCCTGTACCTTTTCGTTCAATTTTATACGTGCTCGTTCAACATAAACGTTATCTGAAATACATGGAGATAATATACCCATTTATTATAACATAACGAAGTATAGCTACAATTTTTTTAAGTTATCAAACGATAACTTGCTTACACTTGTCGCTGTTAACCAACAGTTTGGCCTCTTTCCTTAGTACTTGTGACATTTTGATTTCGAGTTGTTTGATTTCTGACCAAAGCTCTTCAATGTCATCGGAAAACGAAGTATGAATATTATCTGGGAAAGGCACATTCTCTTTTAAAAAATGAAATATATCCTTTGATGAATTGTAACTAATGAAGTTTGATAACTCAATGTTTTCCTCAAAAGTCACCGGCCAGTGAACCTGTAAAAAAAAAAGTAGTTACATTGTTAGTCGATTTAGAGGCAAGCTATCTGTTGGACGTACTCTACTTTAGCAACTCTCGAGTATTATGGCTCACCAATCTTTGATGTCGCATGTATTTTTCAAGGCTGTCGATAAGTTCCTCGTCATCCTCTACATCATTGTCCATTTTTAATCAATTCATAGACAACCGGCAATGCTAAGTTTCCTTTCTGTTTACGTCAACAACTTACACGTGTTTGGTTGCTAAGTAACTGCCAAATTAGGCGTGCAAGGTGTTTCGCCCCCATCTGGAAAAGCACCCCCTCGCGGAAAGGTTCGACGATGAAAGATTCGAGGTTTTGGTGGGCCCGTGGTCAGAAAAGCTGATATTATGCAACAGAAAGCTGTTGTTTACGACTTTTCTGACTCTGACAACCCTATCCTACGTGCAGGCTAACTGCATTTAAAGCGCATGCCATTGGTACTAAGAAGAGTGAAATACTTGAAACCTATTTAAATAATACATTTTCTTCGGTGATCATAGCTGGGGTTTATTTCCTCAGAATGAGATGTCATGATGCAAAACAAATATATCGGTTTGTGCTTGTTGCTATTCGTTTTGAATTACGTCTTGCAAGGCTGTTGAGAACATTCAGTTAACTACACAAATGACCTTCGTGTTTCTCTTCTATTCTATCAACAAAATGTGGATGTGAGATAGCGATCTCTCCGTGTGGATGCGATATCAAGACGAAATCGTTCACTTTTTGATTTGGATGGTTTGGGCGCGCTCCTCCGCGAGGGGATGCTTTTCTACGCTGGGGTGCATCTGGGGGCGCAACACCTGTGTAGAGACAAGTCGAACGACCATATCCGGCGTAGAAGAAGAACCAACGCATGCTGGCCTTATTCATGCAGATACATCTTGCGAAATATGCTTTTGGATTTCAGATAGCTAAAAGATCAACGTTGTCAAGTCACTTGGGCAATAGGGTTGGAGGATAAGGAACAGCGTGCTTGGATCGAAATTCTGTGGTAAGGGGTGCAACACGTTGATGGTTAGCCAAGCTAAGCTAGCTGGCTGGCTAGTTTCATCAATACGCTGCAGCTCGAGTCCCAGTCATTTCGTTGCGATATTCAGCCCTGGGTATCTAGATAAACTCACTTGATCTCTCATACTTCAGGTTAGCAGTCTACATTTCAGAACCGTCTTTCATAATTTTAAAGGGATGCGTTTTGTAGACAAACCCTAAAGCTAGCCGGTAATGTATGTTGTCATTGACTTCCAGGCAGGACTTTATCAGTATGTCGGATCCGGAGATTTTGACCGGCACGGATTTGTCACTACCACCAAAAAAAGACACTGTCCTGGATCAAAGTCAGACAAAGGACTGCCCAGACATCCCCCAAATAGTCTCCGGTAATCCATCTGTCAGACACGAGTCTCCTGATGAGCCCCTTCGTGGTCTGAGTCTTTCTTCCCATGCCGTGTTGGAGAAAGCGCAGCAGAGGGGCAGGGTAAAGTGCTCTAAATGTGGGGGATCAAGGATGTTCTTCTGCTACACATGCTGCTCGTTAGTGGGTGTCAGCCACGTAGAAATCCCCTCGGTCAAGGTCAGTGAAAGGTCGGGATTCACTTGATTGTTAGCATTTCACGTGTGGGGGATGGACGTAACAGTTTAGTGCACGCAGCCCACCTTGGAACAGACGAACAATTTATCTTTCACTAAGCTCGGTACGTTAATAAATCTCTCATACATGTAATTTAAGCTGCCGGTGAAAATTGACATCATCAAGCACCCCAGTGAAGTCGATGGCAAGAGCACTGCTGTCCACGCCAAGATCCTCGCTCCTGATGATGTGACCATATACACATATCCCTGCATACCTGAATTCGAAGGTGAAAGGCACAAAGTTAGTTTGCATTTCCTTGATGTTTCTTTTACATTCAGAGTGCAAGTCACAGTCGTCATTATAAACACTGTAAGGATGAGAAGTGACCTCATCATTCAGTGTCTCTCTGCTCTGATGCTCTTCCCAGGTGGTGCTGGTGTTCCCTGGTCCTGGATCAGTTTCCATGGACGACATGAAGCAGCATTTAAGGCGCATGGCCGACAGCAGGTCACCTGACTCCCCTGAGGAACCCCACCCAAAGAGGCTGAGATGCGGGAAGACACCAGCTGAAGATCCAAAGTTAGGGGCCCCACATGTGGCTGCAGGCCCTGGGTCAGAGGTCAATCCCCTTCAGAGGGTGGTCTTCATCGACAGCACATGGAACCAGACCAACAGAATCATCACAGATGAGCGACTGCAGGGTAATTGTTACAAATTGCTTTTGCGTAAACGAGCTTTACTCAAAAGGCTTTCAGCGATGTACAGTGTTCAGCGGATACTTACCTCATCCCAGTGTTGCGTCAGTCATAGCTGTGCTCTGCCATCTGTGTGGGCTTCACCGCCACATATTGTCTCATGGGGGTTCTCCACTGTGCAGCCCTGTTACAGGTAGAGCTCAAGACCAGGAAGACGTGTTTCTGGCGCCATCAGAAGGGATCACCTGACACGTACCTGGCAACCATTGAAGCCATCTACTATTTCCTGAAGGACTATCATGAGCAGTGCTTGTCTCAGGAGTACAGAGGAGAGTACGACAATCTACTGTTCTTCTATTCCTTCCTGCACACCCTCATTACTAAGGCCAAGACGTCAGCAGGAAAACTCTGACATTTATAAAAGAAGACATATTAAATAGATTACATTTCAATTTGAACTTTGATTTGTCTAATTTAAACAAAGGATTCACAGGTCAAAGGGCCTCAATGTCTCATTTTAAAATGTTATGGTAACAAACTCATTTCAAACTCTTCAGTTGAGCACTTGATGTATAAAGGCAGTTCTGTATTTGACAAAATACATCCCTGAAAAATCCTAATGTCTGAAACTGCAGAATTGCTAAATCTTCAGATTGCGTTGTGTGTATTCAAAAGATTCCCCAGATTAGTAAACTCAAACATTTTTATTTACAAATCAGGCAGTACATGCAACTGGGGCTGTTTTTCCCCTCAAATCACTGATTTTGGATAGTGTTTGGCACTTCTGGTAAAACGTTGTCACTGTCAATATTCCTTCACCACCATCGTCATCACATTTACCGGAGGACCTAAATAAACTACTAGACATTCTACGTGTTTCTAAAGTGAACAATTATTCCGACATCTGGACTCAAGATAAATAAATACATGAAGCTAGGCCTACGAGGAGTGGATTAGTCCTAGTAGTAGGCGTCTCTGATCTTGGCCTGTAGGTTGTCGCATGTCTTTTTGGCATCGCCCAGCAGCATGGAAGTGTTTGGCTTGTAGAAGATGGGGTTGTCCACAGCTGCGTATCCCACACCCAGGGTACGCTTCATCACAATCACCTGGAAGAGGGACAGGACATTCTGCTGAGTATCCCATTCGTAACATGGTCCAAACGTAGCATGGTCCAAACATAGCATGGTCCAAATGCATGCCGTTGTGACAATTGGCACCAGTCAGACATGGCAGTCTGAACCAGAGGGTGTCCAATCCTGCTCCACAGGGGCCACTGTCTTAAATATTTGAGATGTTTCCCTGCTCCAGCACACCTGATTCTAATGACGGGTCATAACGAAGCTTCCGCAGAGCTTGATAACGACCCATTCATTTGAATCAGGTGTGCTGGAGCAGGGAAACATCTCAAACCTTTCAGGTCAGTGCCCCCTTCCCCCTCCTCCCACCTCCCACCACCCCCCTCCACCAGGATTGGACACACCTGGTCTAAACCTACGCAGGTACCCAGGTCATGCTGTTAGGGGGTGTAAGAGTTGAAGGTATAAGTGAGGGCTGGATGACATGGAAGCTGAGTGGAAGGAGGAGACCCACCTGTTTAGACTTCCACACCTCCAGCACAGGCATGCCGGCGATGATGGAGTTGGGATCCTCCTGCGCCGCAGAGTTCACGGTGTCGTTGGCACCGATCACCAGCGTCAGGTCCGTCTCTGCTCGTCAAACACGAGATAAAAGAACGATTTGGTTCTGTCGGACGCTAAAAGAGGCGCGCTGATCGGGCCTACACAAGCAGCGTGATCGGGTTTCCCCGCATATCTTTCTCTGTTTCATAAACAGAACCATGTGTCTTCAACTGGCTGCCTGGTTGCTATGTAAACAGCCGGTTGCCCCGATACATGGCATGTCTAAACATCATTACGCAATGAACATTACTGGCTCTGTACAAAGATCAAAGGATCTGTATTTATTACATGTTCTGATAGAGCGGGACCACCACCCTATCTCGTGACTGATATGGATATGAAAGATGTATTTTCTCTCAAAAGAAAAACGAACAGGCTTTCCGGTCAATAAGTCTGACTGGGTTTACCTGGGAAGTCGTTGTTGATCTCATCCATCTCCAGGACTACATCATAGGGAACACCAGCCTCAGCTAACAGCACATTCAACTGGCCCGGCATACGACCCGCTACAGGATGGATACCAAACCTGCCGACACATCACAGGTTATTCTGTTGTTAAATCAGAAAAACATTTGTGAGGATGGGTTACATTCTGTTCTTTTCACTTCAAAATCTAAAGAGAAGAATGCCTGTGTTCCCTTCATTAGCAAGCCAGACAGTAAAAATTTTAGGTGATTTTCTTTAGGTTCGTAAACCCCTGGTCCACAGGACCAGATCCAGAACTTCTGGTCGCTTCTCAGTCTTCCCTGCCCTCGTAAAATACTGTCTGGAACGACTCCGACAGGGCTTTACAGCTTTACACGTTATTTCGATATAAAGATGCTTCCCCAGTGTAAAACATCAGGCACCAGATGTGTCTGGCCTTCTTTACTAAAACCGGCAAAGGGTGTGTTAGTTGAAGCAATTGTGGAAGTCAATCAAAACGGGGTTTAATCAGGAACACGTATCGTTTCGGTCCTTATCTCTTCGTGTCGTGTGGGGAGGATGGTTCTTGGCCTCCTCGTGTAAACAACACTAAGCTTGGCAGTGAATGATGACAGGGAGGTGAGCTGGGAGTGTTTCGGAGCAGAAGACCTACCTGACAGTCTTCCCCTGTTCAGTCAGCATCTTCACCATGTCTGCAATAGGATACTGGGCCTTTGCCGCACACAGACCCCAACCTGGACAGAAACGCAACCAACACACATCCTGAGAATCGCTTTAAGAGAAACCCAAAGGCCCTTAACATTTTCTATCTGATTCCAGACAGCCAATAACGCTGTAAACCTAGCCTGACCCTGGCGGTCAGGTATCTGGGGAGAGGTCAAAGGTGAACACTACCCGCTGCAACAGTAGTAGAGCGCTGCTATAATCATGTCCCTTTGGAAGAGTTCAATCCCTTAACCCTTAACTGGTACACCCTGACCTGCGCTGGGCAATTACAGCCTTCTGCGCCATCATATTCTTGAGACACACTGTTATAGTGTCTGAGTCAAGGTCTCATCATGGTTCACTCTCCCCCTCCAGGCAGTAATCAAAGCAATATGTTGAACCTGACTGCTTTGCTCTTTACTGGTGTTCTAAACAAATGCTTGGGAAACCAGGCCAAGCTGCGGGTTTTGATCATGGTCCTTGGTGGCTGAGTCACTTTTGACTCACTGTTCTCAGCTAGGCTGTGACTTTCTTGATGAACTTCCTTATCCTTGCAAAAGGAGTTAAAAAAAATCCTGCCTTTAAAGCGATAACTCAAATCGAGGTATTTCACTGCTGCCAACTCGTGCTTATTTTTTGAGTCATATCAACCCTACCGCCAAACTTGAACCCCAACATGCAAAACTATTTGTCCGTATTTGGCAGTGTGTGAGGAGTTCGATTGGCAGGGCATGCTTTGTATCTCTAAGTGTAAACACTGCCAGGGAAGTTAGGACTGTTTGGCTGAAGGGATCCATGTGAGCACAGCGCTGGAGATTGGCTGGCTAGGATAGAGTATTTCTGTTGGTGTGCGTGTCGAAGACCATTACTTAGACAAACAGTTCCCTCTTATGGTGAACATACGCAACTGGCCAGGCATAACCAATAAAAGGGGTAACAAGTACGACGATTTTCATTCCGAAGCCATTATGTTCTCGCAATTACCAAATCAAAATACTATCCTATAAACAACTTTCACATTTGCTTGCAATCCTTTGTTATTTACCAATTGTAAAAGACAAGCAAAATCCGATTGGTTCGTAAATCAAGCCTGATAAAAACATTGGACTGGTGTAGCACCTTCATCTGGACTTCAGAGTAGAAAAACACAGTCCTGCAGTAATCTAGTCTGACAGAACACGTGGGTATGATTATGATCTCTATGATGTTGATCCAAACTTCCATCTCCTCCTCGCCTGGCCAGTGAATAGTGTGTGTTTCAGGGGTGACTGACGGATTGACCACATACCCGGAGAGAGACTTTACTGACCAGTATGTCTGTGTGTGTGTGTGTGTACCTGGTGTGATGATAATACTGCTGGCCTCTTTGATCAACTCAATGGACTGGTCCACGCTGACCTCCGTATGGGTGCCAACAATCTCCATGGGTTTTCCCCCAGCTGTGGTGGTGGTTCCATAGCCTCCCAGGATCACGTTGGGGAGGGATCGGTTCATGGCCTGGAAAGAGGGAGGAGGAGGGGGGGGGCACAAATCAAGATACAGAATTTTACAAATATTTTTACACAGTGTGTGAATGTGTGTGTTTATACTCACCACACACATAATGTAGGACAGAATGGCTCCCGAGGAACCAATCAGAGCTCCGACAATGGTCATGAGGTTGTTGTCCAACAGGAAGCCCTCTGCACAGAGGGCCCAGCCAGAGTAGCTGTTCAACACGGTGATAACCACGGGCATGTCAGCGCCTCCAATGGCCGCAGTCAGTGTCACACCCTGCAGCGACACAATCACGTCAATTCCATGTGACTTGGGAGAGTTGTTAGTGTGTTAATATGTACATAGAGGCGCGCGCAGAGAGAGAGGCAGGAAACAGCCCAGTCTAGAATCAAACTTAGGCTTCTCCGCAGATGTTAGAGGGCTGCAGCTCTTACCATGACGGTCGAGAGGCCAGACACCCCCACTAGGCAGCCCATGCCCGTGGCGTAGCTACTGCTAAGCATGAAGGGCACCATGCCACCCATGGACGCCGCCATCAGACCAGCGTTCAGCATGTGGCGCCCCGGCAACAGCAGAGGGGCGGAGTTCAGAACGCCTGAAACCAGGGAACGTCCCAACGTGGATTAGAACGGTACATGGCGAGTGTGTACGTGTCTCTTAAAAGAGCAAACCAGACTCCATCCAGTGTTTCCTGGACAGAGCAGAGATGGCCCAGCTGCAGTGTTCTACTCAGGCTTTCTGCAGTGGCTCTGAGCTCACAGGAATGTCCTTCCCCATCCAACCCGCTAATGGGGTTCACTGTCTTACATCCAGAACTCAGACATCAGCCCTCCGCAAAGAACAGCCAGTCAGTCTCTCAAGACCAGTCACACACATACGACATAACTAAGCCAGGACTTAGCAGAGGGATCTTTAGCTTTGGCACTATCAAAAGGATGTAATCAGCACCAGAGCTTAGTAGATGTGTGCGTACAAGCGCATGTCCACATAGAACAGTATTCATTGCACTCACAAACTTGCTGGGAGCATACGGTTGAAGGGTGAATTGAATGGTATGATGAATTTACCCAATGATGCTTGTGCAACAACAAAACAGACATGGGATTTAATTTCCTCGTTTCCAGAGAGTTCCTGTACCTTGCAGCTTGCCGTAGGCTATCAGTGATCCGCTGAAGGTGACCCCTCCAATGTAGGTCCCCAGGTAGGCCACAGTCTTCACCATGTTGGCTGCCGGGTGCATCTCCAGGTGAGGGTACTCGATCATGTACTCTGCTATGCAGGTGAGCACAGCCGCCAGACCCACCAGGCTGTGGAAGGCAGCGACCAGCTGGGGCAGGTCTGTGATCTCAATACGCTTGGCGATGGTCAGACCTAGGGACCAACGCACACGTACAGACATTAAAACCTGCTCTTTTTTCCCCCCCACCCCCACAGTTTGAGGAGTTTACCCATCTATCGCACATACTTTGTGTGGGTTGGAAAGTAGAGTGAAATATATTTATATAAATTGGGTGAAAATATACATGTCACCTGTTTTCAATTCCCTTTGTATCCATAATGGGCATTAAGTTCAAAGCTAGCCAAATTGTCTGGAGTCACGCTCAAAACGTGTTGTCAAAAAGTACAACGGAAAAAAACTGCTTCTCAGAAGGATATGGTTACCGTAAACACACTTTGGTGTGTGTGTCTAGACAGAATAACATAACATCACATTTCTACCAAACATCCCTGATAGTGCTTTAGAGACATAATGAAGACATAAACAATATCGTCTTCATTTTGACAAGGTGATTGATGTTCAGATCGTACACTGTAACCCATTTCATAATCATAGTAAACGAATGCAAATGCGTGCTAGCACGTTAACCGATTTATCATGGTTTTCCCTGCAGTTCTAAAACAGTGGTACTGGGTTGCAGAGAAAACATCTGACCTTTTCATATAGTATTTCCTTATTGTTTTCTCTCTATCCGTGACAGCAGAACGGGGCAGAAGTTTACAACCTACCCAGGGTTCCTCCGGAGGCCATGGCCAGGGACATCTGAGACAGGAGCTCAGGGGATGGCTTCAGTGCCCCTAGGGTGGCAGCGATGCCCCCAGCCACGCCCATCATGCCCAGGCTGTTGCCCAAGCGGCTAGTGCGTTGGGCTGACAGACCCGCCAGCGCCCCCACACAGCACATGCCCGAGCCCAAATACATCATCTAGCAGAAGAAACACAAACCACAAAAACATGATCAGAGTTTTAAACACATCTTGCAAAAGAACAGAGCGACTATGCTCAGGTTCAAAGGTGAACGCGTTCTGCAACAGAACAGAAGCGATTAGCGACCTTGCTCTCTTAATATGACCCCCCTCAGCCTAGCAAACAGGTATCTTGTAAGATATCTCAAGCCCAGCGTAAGAGTTGCAGCACCTGCTCAATGCTGTACCCAGCTGCGACTGAAGCACCGTAGCCTCCTACAAATGCAGCTCCAGGCAGAGCGTACAGGTAGTTATACTCCGGTGGGTCTGTGGGCCGCTTAAACATGTCCAGCATCCTCTGTGTGATCTGGAAACCGCCTACACACACACACACACACACACACACAGAGAGAGAGAGTAAATTGGAAAAACGGCAAAACATAAATAACAGAAGAGAAGCCAATTCTTGATCTTTCGTGGAATAATATTGGTTTTTGCAACTGTTTACATCGCAGTAATTTTATGTGTTTGCGTGAGCGGAGTCAGACCAGCAATGTTGATGGAAGACACGAAACAAGCTGCCAGAGCCAAGCTCTGAGGGAGAGTCGAGGGGGTTAGCCCTCCTCCCATTAGAACCAGACCTCCCACTGCTGTCAGACCTGAAACACACCATTACACCCAATCAGACAGAGCGGAACGTCTACCGACCAATGAAAACTCATTCTAGATCCGTCGTTGGAATTCCGTTTCTTCCCACTGACCTGAGATGGCGTTGGTGACAGACATGAGTGGGGAGTGTAACGCAGGGGTGACGCCCCACACGGTGTGGTACCCAACGATCCCAGCCAAGCCAAACGTCGTCACCATCTGACTGAACGCCGCGTTGGGTGCGACGATACCCAGCGCCAAGCATGTAGACAGCCCTGTCAAAGACAACAGTCAGTGTCAAAGTGCATAGTTAGCCTTTGTGCGAGAGTGTGTGCATGTGTGTGTGTCTAACCTGTAGTGTAGACGCCAGCGGAGGTCAGAGTGCGTCTGAAGGGGGAGATCTCTGCTTCCTTCTCTGCATTCAGTTCTGCGATGGTCTTATGTTTGACAGGGGCTGAAGGGGGCGCTGTTTTAGGGAGGGGGGATGGGAACAGGTTCTTGCCCTCCTGGATACACAGAACAAGGAATGGAGGTTAAAACAAGCAGTTGTGTTGTGTAACTATGCCATGCTAATTAGATTATTTTGTTTTCAAGCCCTAAGTGATGGTCAGTAGTCAAAGTAAGTAACGTTCATTTCATGATACTACTACAACTACTAATCATGACGTTTGGATAACAATTGTCGAAAAAAAATAATCACATCTTTCAGAACTAAAGCCAGATTATAACTGGGTGAGTTGATATCCTACATACCTTCGTTCTCCTGCCAATAATATTTCAAGGCCAGAACTTGTGCAAAAGTACATTTAAAAAAAATAATTCATAACATTCCCAATCCTTGTTACATTTCCAACCGTGAGGGAGTTATCTGGTGCCAGTCTGGCTGATCTTCCTGGCAAAGCAGAATAAAACAAATTTCCTCTGTAGGAGGGAGGGGTGCGTTCCATGGAAACACTACCTGCATGACCAGGGTTCCTCGGATGACATGGTCGACTGTCCCGTAGTCAAAGTCATCAGTGGGCACGTAGTGGAAGTAGTCCTTATCTGGGCTGATAGCTTTGAGTAACTTCAGCACGTTGTTGGAGTACAGGGTGCTGGCCTGGGTGGGCATGCGGCTAGGCAGGTCGGTAAATCCGATGTGTGTGACGCCCTGGAACCAAACACAAACGTCTAAAAAGCCTGTCTACTCCGGTCACGCTTCCATTCTCTCGAATGCAGCCGTATGGTTAGGACCTTACATTGTAAACATGCAGTTCCCCTGGCTTGGTGGTCTCGATGTTGCCCCCAGACTCTGCTGCCAGGTCCACCACCACGGAGCCATCCTTCATGGACTCTACCATCTCCTTCTTGATCAGGATTGGAGCTCGCTTGCCTGGGGACAGATGGAGAAGGTAACGAAGATGAGGATGAATGGATGAATAGCCAGAGACGGGGAAGCGAGGAAGGAGAACAGGAAAACGGCGAGCAGAGGACAGAGGGGGAGGGGCTTCGTTACCTGGAATAAGAGCAGTACTGATGACGATATCCACATCTTTACACTGCTTGGCGAACAGAGCCATTTCAGCCTCAATGAACTCCTTGGACATCTCTTTAGCGTAGCCACCAACACCATCTCCAGACTCTGCTATGTTCACCTCCAAAGGCTCCGCCCCAAACGACTTAAATTGCTCCAGGGCAGCCGGCCTGAGGAGCATATCAAGAAAGGTATTTCAAAGCAGCACACAGCAAATCAGGTCAATCTATCGCTCAAACATGGTCCAACTAAAAGGGTCAAACGAACGCTCATCACGGTTGAAGACCATTCAGACAGAGTGAGTGGACTGTACCTGGTATCAAACCCTCTGACAATGGCTCCCATGGATTTAGCTGCTCCTGCGGCTGCCAAGCCAGCCACCCCACCGCCAATAACCAAGACCTGCCGGCAGTAACGTTCCACATGACATCCCGCTTTGTACAAACTACGTTTCGTTTCGTTTCCCCAATTTTACAGTGGTTACCTTTGCCGGCGGCACTTTCCCTGCCGCAGTGATCTGACCGGTGAAGAATCGGCCAAAGTGGTTTGCAGCCAGAACCACTGATTTGTACCTGCACAACAAAACAATAAACCTTGTCACGTGTCCAAGTGTCCATGTGCTCTATTTGTGTGTGAGCGAGCGCACGCGTGTGTCCTTTACCCTGCGATGTTAGCCATGGAGCTGAGAGCATCAAAGCCCTGTGCGATGGTGACCCGGGGCACCTGGTCCATGGCCAGTACGTTGCTCTGTCTCTCGGCCAGTTTGGCCATCAGTTCAGGGTTCTGAGCAGGGTAGATGAAGCTGACCAAGGTAGATTTGGGCTTCAGCAGATCTGCCTCATGAGTCCCCAGAGCCTCGTTTAACACAGGGGCTCGAACCTGCGTGAAAACAAATCCAATCATTTCGATCATCGGCAGAACTCCATGTTTTTCTCTCTCTCTCTCAACATAATCTGTCGAACGGAGCTCGATTTGTCAGATCTGGAGCTAGTTTGAAAAGGTTGAGGTAGAGATACTGACCTTAAGGACCAGGTCTGAGCCGAACGCCCCCTTGGTGTCTGTGATGGTGGCCCCAGCCTCTATATACTGCTGGTCAGAGAACTTGGCCTCATCTCCTGCTCCACTCTCCACCTGCACGGTGAAGCCCTGCTTGACCAGAGCCTGAACGCCCACCGGAGACAGCGCCACGCGGCGCTCATTTAGAAAGGTCTCCTTAGGGACGCCGACCACCAGGTCCTTATACAGCACACCTGGGGAAACACACCTGCATCCTTAGATTCACAACGCATGCTGATGTGTACATATAGCACGTTAGCAACGAGGGCACACAGTCATTTAAACCCCTGGAAAAGGTTTGTTTGTTCAGTACCATGTTGGGTCGATTTGACGGATCCACTCTGGTTGGAAACATTGCATAAGTTAGCGACAAGGAGGTCTGGATGAGCTTTCCTTGTTTTATGCTGTTCCTTATAACAGGGCAGCATGTACAACTGAGATTGGTAGGGTACAGGCTGGGTGGAGTCCGGTTTCAAATAGTTCTCCATACACGGCTTGATGACCTCGCTAGCGCAGACATTATTAGCAGCTGATTGGCTCGGAGCCAGTTTCCATGGAGAGGCCTGCATTGCCTCTCCAGGCAAGTGTTAAACTACCCTTGAAGCTCAAGAGAAACTCACAAAACTAACACAAACGCAAAAGACACACTGCTTTGTGCAACACCGCTGACTTTGACCCGTAACGGGAGTGTTTATATGCAGAAACAAAACACAGAATCCAAGACGTACGTTTCACCTTTAACTGACCTCTCGCGTTAGCAATAGAAATAGAGCAGAGTAAAAACTAGACATGTTTGTGCAAGTTCTGAGCTATGACGGTAAGTTCTCTCACAGCCTTCTGTAAACATTTCCCATCTTAATGCACCACTAAAGAGAGTTATTTCGTCCTTCGCTCAACAGTGACACAGAATGAGAAGCCCAACCACCCCCAGCTAAACGAACCACATCAGACGTAGAAGCTGGAACCTACCTTTGGCAGCCTGCTGGTCCCACAGCACAGGGTACGTCCTGAAACATCTCCTCCCCGTCTCGTGAACCTTCTTACGGACACCCTGCTGGAACAAGGTGACAGAGGAGCAGGAGACGCAGCGCAGCAGGGTCGACATAGCTTCAGCAGGAGCTGCCCCTTCGCCAACGTTTCACTACACAAACACACAAGATAAGATCCACTCACACTACGGCTTTCAGATCGCAAAGCACATTTCACTTTCCTCCCTCCTGAAATCCTCGGCCCTGACACACACACACACTCTGCTGCAAGGCCTAGCGACAGCAGTGTGACATTTCAGCACTCCAGGACACGCTCTCACAGGGCCCAGGGTTGGTTACACACTCCAGACAGGTTCGCGAGATCTGGAAATATGACGGTGAGGTGAGTGTGTGCCAAGACCCTCCTGTTGTCCCCAGCACAGCCGCACAAGCAGAGAGATTACCCACGGTACACGGTATGTTACGAGTGCAGGCAGGACAGGAGCTACACAGGGGACAAAGTAATTCCACTGACAGACACACACACACAACGCTTGTCCCCTGTTGCTACTAGGAGTATTGTACTTGATTCATATCTGAAAAAAACTTTCAGAAGTTTATAAAAACTTTCATTCACAGCATTTCATTCATTGTCTGAGTACACAAGTGGCATTGCTGGTCAATGAATTGACACATTTTTCAGGACATCACAGAACGTCACGACAATAGCCATAAGATCACTCGCACTAACCTTGTATGCCCTGTAGCCTTTCCTCTCACCACCTGTGCGGTCCTGGAGCTGTTGCACTTGAGCTGCACCTGACCTAAATCAGTCTACCAGTATCACATTTGTTTGGGCAGGACTTGCACGGCGACCTTCACGTTAGAAACAGGAAGGGAGAGTGAAGTTTCGATATCGCACTTTAATCTCACTATAAATAGTAGACCATGTGATCCAACTGACAACGACAATTAAAGGTGTCACATGTTTCTTTAGAGGTATGTAGTTTAAGGGATGATGATGAATAAAGAATAGTCGATGCGAAACATTTGTCAAGGAAAATTTCAAGATAGGGTATGCATAGCTAATTGTACAAATTAACAACTTGTGTATATGTATATCATTTTTTTTTAATAAACTACAATTCCGCCTATGATGCAGTTCCATCATAGACTTATACACTTTTGTAAGTTTTACATATAACGATGGCCGACTGCAATTATACCATGTTCAACTATGTATGCAGGGAAAAACTAACATTGATGTATTTTACTATTACGAATACTAAGAGTATAAAAATTTACTATTTTAATTCCTTCATATGATAAATAATATAAATACGTATGTGACTAAAGGAAAAAAACTGATATCTTAAACTTTGGGAAAAAAACTACCGAAGCGTTTACGGTTGGCCAACTTATATTTAGCTCACATGGCGTCTGTAAACACAGGCAGGTCGGGACAACCTGAAGCTTGAATCAGGATAATAAGTCTAACACTTTCCGAAATATAAACACACATTTACTGGTAAGTACATTGGCTAGAAGAGTAACAAGAGGTGCTCTTTAGGTGTAATTGTAACATTAGGATTTTACGGACGTAGTTCGTGGGCTATTGTATGACGCCAGCATGCTGTTAGCCTGGAATGCAGGTGACAAAAAGAACATGTATAAAGTTTCAGAGTCTTTTCACTCTAGCATGCAACTTCAACCGTATGTCGTACAAATATAAGTGATCATGTAACCGGTTATCCTTTTTACAATAGGATATGAAAAAGGGCAATGAATATGTCTCTGAAAGTGCTACCGGTGGACCCGGCAGACCGCGGTACACAGAGATGCAGGCTGGGACCTGGATTGATGACAACAATGGGGTTGAGGCTAGGGTCCCCTGTCCTGGTGTCTCTACCCGGGGGAACCTGCCTGTGCACAGCCTGGCCCAGAGCTGACCTTGCGGAGAACTTCATACAAATAGACTCCAAATGTTCCTCTCCCAGCCTCCTCAACCAGCCTCTGTCTCACCAGAGCCTTAGCCATCTCAGACCTGTCACCTGTCCCAAACTGAGAAGCATCCAAGTAACTGCTGTCCTCCAGAACGCAGACTTTAAAAAGAACTCACCTCACCTGCTCATCCAGGAACTCGTAAAAGACATGCTAAAAGGTGTTTATGTCCACGAGAAGCACGTGATCAACGTTGAAGATTTTGAGACAGAGCTTAAAATGATTATCATCGAGAGCGCCAACCTGAATATTGCGAAGGCTGGTGTGGTCACATCTAAGACCAGTGTGCAGATCAGCAGCACTCAGAGCCTCAGGCACTATCGAGGACGGCTACAGGCCCAGCCAAGAGTTCCTCTGGGGGGCCTGGAGGAGGTGAGTATAGGGGGAATGATGGAAGACTCCAGTTAGAGTTGAATCTGATGGGAACGGTAAGAGTGACACACCTCTTAACTGAAAGATTCATCATATTCTCATTCTTTTCTTTCTTATTTCAGGTGAGTGCCTCCCTCAAGGAGATGCTCCATCTTCCCCTGCTCTACCCTGCCACCCTGGGGTCTCTGGGTATCTCCTGCCCCAGAGGGGTGCTCCTGGTGGGGCCTCCAGGTGTGGGGAAGACCCTGCTGGTCCGCAGTGTGGTGGCACAGGTGGGGGCCAGCCTGGTGGTGGTCCGAGGACCAGAGGTAAAAATATATATTTTTCAAACCTTTCTTCAGTTCCTGACTACAAACTTGTTTGTTTTTTTCAGTCTCTGATACGGTTCATTTTCAGTAAGATGTGCGGTTGAATCAGAAAGGGTTTAATTCGCCATGACAGTTAGCAACAGACGAGGAAATTTGTTTGACAGAAAGGTGTATATGTTCAGCATATAGGAATCTTAAACAAGCAAGTGTACAGTGGCCTTCACCGACTGTATCTACAGGTTGTGGGTTCTCGGCCAGGGGAGAGTGAGGAGAGGTTGAGGGGAGTGTTCGACAGGGCGAGGGCGGCCGCGGACGAGGGCCCGTGTGTTCTGTTCCTGGACGAGCTGGACTCCCTCTGTCCCAGACGAACAGGTTCCTCCGCCCCCGAGAATCGATTGGTCGCTCAGCTTCTCACCCTCATGGATGGCATCAACCAATCAGATCACTTCCTTATTGTGGGAGCCACCAATCAGCCAGACAGCCTGGACCCAGCCCTCCGAAGGCCTGGCAGGTTCGACAGGGAGGTAAGAGCGCCTGGGTAAAAAGTCAACCTTGTTGCTCTTGAAAGGCAATATGTCCAGTTAGCACTATGTTATTCTAATGTTATTCTCTTAACAGAATGTGCTATAGATTTAAATGTTATTCTCCCAAAAATGCATAGTGCCCTATATTGTTTCCCTTTTGTAATTGTTCTCATGTCTCCCTCACAGGTCATCATAGGGGCTCCTACAGTTGAACAGAGGGCTGCCATCTTATCTGTTCTGAGCGAGAGGATGCCAGTGTGTCCCAGCGTGGACATGGCCGAGCTGGCCAGGAGAACCACAGGGTATGTGGGAGCAGACCTCAGCGCCCTCTGCAGGGAAGCTGCCATGCAGGCCATACGACGCAGCACCCAGGTAGGGAAAGACTCCTCTCTCACCACCCCAGGGCTGGACACACAACTGGACCGGTATTTAAAAGGGAACGTTTGTGTTTCCTGGTTTGGGAATCCTTCAGGATTCAGGAGAGCAGGCGGTATATATGGAGCATTTCCTGGACGCCCTGAAGGTCGTCGGACCGTCCTGTCTGAGAGGAAGCCTGGGCAGGACAGAGCTTTCCCCTGTCTCCTGGGAGCATATAGGAGGCCTGGAAGATGTCAAACTGAAACTCCGACAGGTGTAGCATTGAAACAATTCATTTGGCAACATTTCTAGCACGAACGTTCATCAGGATTGCCATTAGGTAGTCCCTGCCTAACCTAACCCTCTCTTCGCCTGGTAGAGTATAGAGTGGCCCATGAAGTTCCCCGGGGCGTTTGTGCGTCTGGGTCTCAGTCGGCCTCGGGGGGTTCTGCTGTACGGCCCCCCAGGCTGTGCTAAGACGACCCTGGCTAGGGCTACCGCCGCCTCCTCCCACTGCAGCTTCCTGTCTGTCAGTGGAGCCGACCTCTACTCTCCCTACGTAGGGGACGCAGAGAAGGCTCTGGCCCAGGTGAACTTGACAGCTTGAACTCTTAACATTGAACACATGGAAAACGGTTCTTCTTAAAGTTTTATCTAGGAGTGACCCTACTTAAGTAGTCTGTGGAGGGGTATGTGTTTGGGTAGGGGTAGTTAAATACTGTATATATCTATAGTCATATCACTCGTAGTATGGTCTAATGAGAGGGACGTTTTAATTTTTCATGTAGACATTTTAGACTTGATTGATTTTAAGAGTTTGTTGTACTTGTCCAGTTATTCCGCCAGGCACGGGCTTGCTCTCCCTCCATCCTCTTCCTGGATGAGATAGACACTCTGATTGGCTCACGGTCTGGCTGCGACACACCCCAGAGTGTTCAGACGCGCCTCCTCTCTGTGCTGCTCAACGAACTGGATGGGGTGGGCTTTAAGACCCTGGAGAGGAGGGGAGCAGGGAAGGTCCTTCAGGCAGAAGGAGTGGAGGAAAGCCAGCCACAGCAACAAGTTGGTTTGATGACATACACTTTTGGGAGATGTCAACGTCTGTCTTGTGGCTGGGTGTGCATGTACAGTGCTCTCTTAATATCTACATTTTATCCACTGCTCCTGTCAGATAGACTGTCAGGAAGTGTGTAACAAGGAGGTGATGATAGTAGCAGCAACTAACCGACCAGATTCCATAGACAGCGCCCTCCTCAGGCCTGGCAGACTGGACCATATCATCTACGTCCCTCCACCTGATCAGATGGTACCACAACATTTCCATAACACTTAACTTTAACGTGAAGCAACTTTTGACCTAGCAACCATCAGTGAACTCTCCATCATCAGTCTTCTCTCCCTGACGCGTGGCGTGTGTTTTATTTAGGCCCGTGTGGCCATCCTGAAGGTGTGCACCGAGAGAATGCCTCTCGACCATGACGTGCGTCTGGAGGAACTAGCTTCTCAGACGGAGCTCTTCTCCGGAGCTGATCTGGAGGTGCTCTGCAAGGAGGTACGATCTACCGCATCTGACCAGGCCTTCGTCTTGATCCCTCCCCCGTGAGTCATGTGACTAGTTCTAATCCAGTAGGATTTCTTCTCTGTTCCAGGCTGCTTTGCTGACCCTGCAGGAGGAGGGCATGGAGGCTTCCACTATCACACGCAAACACTTCCTGAAGTCTCTTCACCGGATGACTCCCTCTCTCACCACCCAGCAGATTCAGAGTTATCAATCCCCGCTCAGATGAAAGCAAACACTGGTTGCTTCGTTCAGACTTAGTATGTTTGTGTATTTAAATATTTACAGTGGCTCTGTAAGGTTGGTTTTGACATAAAATAGTATCTTGCCGTGTCTGGTGTGTGAATGTGTTCCTTTTATGCTGTAAAAATATTTCAATCTTAAATGCAGATATAGACGCTATGTTCACCAAGAAGAAGGAAAAAGAGTAGCAACATCTTCGGATCTTTATTCTGCACCGGACTAAAGGTTTTAGTTCCTCTGAGTGTGCCTCTTTAAAAAGATTCTGAATGTTCGCAGATTCAGAGGAACATAAAACAGGGAAATGACTTGAGGTTTTGATGTAAATTATGTTCAATATGAGAGACACAAGGAGCAGTAATGTCACCAATCATCTTAGAAAGAATGGCTACTGGAAGGTACTACTTAACAGTCTGCTGACAGAATGTTAGATATTCGACTGTAGCTATGGCATTGCCAAGGCTTTTGACACCAAATATAAGATATTCTATTACTCTATATCAGTGAGGACCATGGGCTTCTGATTCCTGAGCGAATTTTACCCTCTTTACGATGCCCCTACATCAGGCTTGTTTATCTCTTGTGGCCCTGCTACTAATCAATATAAACCAGCAGTGGAAACGATAAGAACTGGAGACTTAATGAGGCTGGTCCTTTACCTCCATGAACATGTCTCAGCCAAGGAGAGAAAGCTTCTCCGTGATGGTGTTTTAATGACTTGTCAATATCTTAAGAAGTCTGCGAAAAAGGGTAGGCCACATCATTTGGGAATAGTCACTGGCTGTTAATGACCTTAAAAAGTTGTGGTAATTATTTCACCATTCTAAAATTCTTATATCGCATGGTGTGTTTTAGATGTAACCGACGTTGAATCGATATTTGTACAGGTGCAAACACACGGGGGCGTTGCGTACATAAAAAAAGAGAGCGTGATACTTTTAATTTCCGTGAATGGGACTCTTCCGATAGATGTCGATACAGGGTGATGTCATTGTGATAAGTGACGACAGTTTGTGTACGTGCTTTACTACTCGTATCAACTCTTGTGCAAAAGACCTGCTGTCTGAAGGCTCGCATCCAAAAGTATCACTGATTCTGAGCGTAACAGGTGAGACATGGAATTGTACAACGACCTGATGCTCATCATGGATGAATAACAGTGATTAACTTTTATTTCATTTTAAAACAGTTTTCTACAGGTTCCTATCCAAAGATAATTTGGACAAACATGTCAAGTTTTATCCAGATGCTGAGAAAGAGGAAAGAGGTGAGTGACTCGAAAACGCTGCCGAAGAGAATTAGGTCATGTGTTTATTTTTATGTATTTAATTATTTCAACTATTGCAGACCATCACGCTTAAATTGTATTATCCAAACTATCACAACTGTCACATTTAAATACAGCAGCCAATTTTAGTCTGAACTGACGTTAATTTGTGTTGAAGCGCGATTAGTCATGGTAGATATTTAGTTTGGGGGACCGTATAATTGTATTCTGTCGTTTGTGTGTCCTTAGTTGATCCCTCTCATTGGCTTTATGGCGTTTGCTGCTACAGGAGCAGCCTCTGCAGCAATATACTTCCTACTGACCAAGCCCGATGTCATGTGAGTCATCATTCGATTTCAAGTCTGAATGTTTCTTAACTACAGTTCATCTACAGTAAAAGTCTCATATCATCAGCCCTCCGACAGACACAACTGATCAAACACTAATCTTGTCAAATACCATCCCATTTTAATTGACTCCATCTTTTAAATATTCAGTTTGAATAAGACCAACAATCCAGAGCCGTGGGAGAGACTTGATCCGTCAAAACCTCAAAAGGTAAAAGTTGTTTTATTAAATATGATCCAAATAAGACACGGTATTTTACGGAATTGATAGCAAAATGCAACGATACAGGGATGTTGTTGATCTGCCAGTTTAACCTGCTGAGTCATAAGTGATGCACCATTCCCAAGCTTTAACCAAAATAACAAACTTGTTTGTCGACCAAATCACCTTGCAATTACTCAGTGCATCTTATAAGACGTAAATGTATTGAATTTACGACCAACAATGCATTTAACACAAAATGTACGTTTACTACAAACTGTTGATGGTTGCACATCATTATTTAGGGTAGGAATGGTATGATATACAAAAAGACAGACAGTATACCTTTTTATCTGGCAGCTGATCACTCTAAACCAGCAATGGAAACCAATCGAAGCGCTGGAGTTGGTGAAGAGTATGACCAAGTGAGGTTTCATTGAGACCCAACCGGCCTGAACCACCCTTCATTGGCCTGATCTAACTGACTTTCTTCAATCAATCACCTTTTCTGATCATCCCCTCAATCCAATCCAATCCTTTCTGCACATAGGAGCTTTGACACTTAGTCTGCGAAAATGCTGCTACACCGATGTGGTATTTAATCTGCGTTGTCCTGCTTGTAATCCAGGACGTCTTCAAGGACGTAACTTCGATAGTGTTTATATCACCAAGATGTCCTTACCATGATGTACATGCACTGTATTTTATAATGTGTGAAATATACTGTGTACCATAACGCTTCTCAACAATAAATTGCGTACCATAGCTATGAGAACCAAATTGCAATTTGGTGTCTAATCCAGGGTTTAAATATCTTTTTTCCCGACTTTCCTGATTCCTTCTTCCTTTCTTCCCCAAACTGTTCCACTTACAGCGACAGCCCTAATCGGTTGAGGCGCACTAC
The DNA here is from genome assembly GCA_036571765.1 of Plecoglossus altivelis. NCBI lineage: Eukaryota > Metazoa > Chordata > Actinopteri > Osmeriformes > Plecoglossidae > Plecoglossus > Plecoglossus altivelis. The sequence continues at coordinate 4,844,282 of BROE01000013.1, forward strand.
TCAACTCTAGTCTGGGTTTAGTAGTGAGTCTATCTCCTACCATTTTGAGGAAATACTTGACTGTTAAAAATGTTGGACAGCAACGAGTACACCTCAATTTTGATAATGACATGGTTTATTAAAATGACATGAACCACTTAGAATATGGAGTGTTTAAACAGTGATTAAAAAGAGAAGCAATAGTACTTAAGACTATTGTTTTACTCATGGAAGAATAATGCAAAAGGTTAAATATAGATTTGAGTTCTTGCGACTAAAAAGTGCTCATTTAGATGTTTATCCAGAATCAAAAGAGGGACCAATTCCCAAATGTTGGGTTAATAAATCCTGTTGAAACTAAATTCAATAGGTAATCAATACATTGTCCGTTATAAATAATCAATAGATACTAAAGGCATCCACAACTTAGTTGATTGCTTTTACACACTGTTATTGAGTAGCCGTTGTGGCCGTGCAGATGAGACCGCAGTTAAAATCAATCACAGTGCCCGACAGAAAAATCAGCCTGCAGGGTATTTGGCTGAGCAGGTTCTTCACGCTCCAGACCACAGGTCCCATAATGAGAACAGAACTACAAGCGTGTAATCAATATAACAATAAATGATGAAGTGACTGATTTGTGTACATTACCAAGGAGCAGCGACAAAGAAGACAGAGAACAATAGTGGTAATTGTGGTACATGAAGGCAGGAAGGAAGAATTGGACCTACGTGCAAGTGAAGTTTTGAAAAGCAAAACGACAGTCTCGCTGCATGTCATCACCACAATCCGTCTCTTGTCTGAGAAATAATGACTCAAAACGTCAACGACGCAAACCGTTCGAAGAAAATGGCAACACTTCAATCTATTTTTCAAAACATTTCGAAAATATTTTTTCAACCAGAATTTAAAAAAATAATGATTTGAAACCTTTTGGTATAAATGTGTGTAAGCTGTTTAACACTTGTTCTTTTTCCAAAAAACATTTTTTTACCTTTCAAAACCTTTTTCGACTTAATTTCTTTTTTTTCTGCCTTGCTCTATGGTAGCTTTGACCGTTATATTTGTTCTGCATTAAAAGGAGGAAATTAAGACATTGCGCGTTAAGACAATAAGTAATATTGATGCCACCCCTAAAGTAAGGAGCCTTAAAATGTGAATAGAAATTACAGATATTGGGAGTGTAAGCAATAAAACAGTCAAGTACAGTAACGAGGTACTGTACTTTTACTTATTGTAATAGTATATGACCAGGATGTAAATTGGTAATGACAGGCTATTAAAGATTCCTGACAGTAGCATCACCCACTGATATGTCTGGAGACCACAAAAACATGAGCAAAAATGGGTCGGTCAATGAGTGTTCAAACGGTTTTTATTCTGCATGAAACACGTTTATTCATTCACATCTTGGTGTCCATCAGTATGCCAGAGACGTGATATTCGTGCTGTTAGTAAAAATAAACTGATCAATAGGCAGCTTAGCGCCTCATTATCTGATGTTAGTTCAAAACAGATATAGAACGTTAAACTGTCAATTTAGCATTGGAAAATACTGGAAAATAAAAGTTTCAAGTCGGAGGAATGTGCACATCACTAAATAAGACAAAAAAAGTTGTGCTGATTTTACTTTGGTAAGGGAAACATGGAAAAATATTTCTCTCACAACCCCAATTGTAGTATTCAATTCCTCTTGATATAAATGATTTCAACCAAACCAAGCCTTTGATATTTAGGCCATAAAATGGCTTGGCACATTCTACACTTCAATTCAATACAGTTGCTGTGGAAAATGCAACATGTCTTGCACAAGGACAACATCTTTTCGCTTCCTGCTGAAAAGAGAGAGTTAAACCAAAACATTACTCCTGTCATCTCCTATGCAAAGATTAGGGCTGGGTAACGTCCTTTTTGATCCTTGTGTCAAACAAATCAAATACTGGCAAATTTCGATTGTCTCCTATTTTCTTAAAATATACTGATCGGCTTGTAAATAAACATGTACATTAAATATTGTTTTTGCCTTAAGGTTGTTACTGAGGCAAACAAGACACCCGTCTATAAAATTGATGCATGCAAAGTTTAGCGTAAGTGTCAGCCAACGTCAACAAAAGCATGTGGATATGATATGAATCGTGACGAGAACAAACCAAACAAGAAATGTGTTTTACGCACCTGGCGCCTGTTCTATAAAACACATTTACTGCATGAACCAGGCTTATGTCAGTTACTTTCTCTGACATCAGCCCAGTTTATTTAGTAAACTCTGTGTATGGAACAGGTCCTAAGATGCGTTGTAGACCATATGACGTCAAATCATGACAGAGGCACCAGTTCATATCAATAGCAAAAATTTAAAACAGAATACATACAGAAGAGAAACGATAAAATGATATCTGACAAGCTTTTCCTTAGTTCGACACCAACAAATGAATAAATGAGTACCAAAAAAAAGGAACAAAGTTAAACATAGGCTTTAATGGTGATTAAAGATTAAGATTTGCAGGCATAGGTTAAAGTCTCTGGAGGAAGTAGCCACCCTTTAGTAAGAAATTTGCATCCATTGACCGTCAGTTCAGTTTACTGTCCTTTGGCACACACCTAAGAGTCAGTCTACTTGCATATCTTGCAACACTGACCTGTGATAAACTGGTTGCATTGAATACTGCTGAATGTTGCCGTGCCTGTCTTGGACTTGTTCACCTGGAAGCAGCTTCTGAGCCAAAGCCTGTGAGTTAGGCCTCAGGTGCTGGGCAGCTGGCAGTGTCCACAGGTGTTTACAGGCCTCTGTCTGTACGACTGCACCTGCACGGTGCACCTGGACAGCCCGTGGGTATGGAGTAACAGGTGACGGGACTTGGCCTGGACGTCCTCCCACGCGCTGGCACTAGAGGGCACTGTCAACACATAAACACATGCTTTAGGAAACCTTAGCCGCCAATCATCATGCAATGGTAAGCTGCATTTTAGCCGAAAGGCTAGGCTATGACTTTCGAAAGTGTATCTAACAATATGAAATTGAAACAACCATGTGAAACTTAAAACACTGCGTCAATGGCTACAAACATGTTTCCAGGCAACCGCTTCAAGATGTGTGCCCCTCCAACTGTCTGTCTGCCAGTAATCAGGAGGAGACTGTCTAAAGTCAGGTTAACTCACGGAGCTGTAGGTGTACCAGAGCAACAGTCTTATCTGAAGTCAGCGCCCACACGTTCAGCTCATCCACGGATTGGACGTCTTCGATCTTCAAAAGGTCTTCTTTGATTCGCTGAGTGTCCAAATGCCTGGGGGCCCCTAAGCATGGCAGAAGAACAGACTCCTACAGATAAGATGCATTCACAACACGGCAACACACATCTCTTTCGACACGGACTGATTCACAGATACAGGAACAACTGATGCAACATTTAGGACTAGGACAACTTGTTCAGCCATGACAGAATGGAAATCATGACTAACAACCACTGTGACGTATCATGTGATACGAACCTTCCAGTATGATGACTCCTGTGTCTCGTATGATGCGGATGGTGGTGAACAGCACCAGGATGGAGAACACATAGGTGCAGATCGGGTCGGCCAGTTTGTACTCTGGCTGTTGGGTCAAACATAGCAAACTCAAATGGCATCGCTGCTCCTGTTTTCATCTTAGTGCAGTAATGTCCAGTCCTGGTCCTCGAGGGCCACTGTCCTGCCACTTTTAGATGTTTCCCTGCTCCAGCACACCAGATTCTAATAAAGGGTCATTATGAAGCATCCACAGAGCTTGATAATGATTAGAATCAGGTGTGCTGGAGCAGGAAAACATCTAAAACTGGGAGGACAGTGGCCCTCGAGGACCAGGACTGGACACCCCTGTGTAAGTGATATGATTAGGACTAGCCTCCTCTTCTACATATCTGTGCTTAAGAAATACTGTTTTTGTTGCTAACGACGACATGTCATGTTCTGGTCATTTCTAATGCAGAAGACACAGGCTCCAGTCATGACATGACATGCTTGCGAGGGGGAAACCGCAGCATACCTTGAAGCGGACGATGTAAGCAGCTATGAGCACGCCCACACTCTGCACCAGGTCTCCCAGAGCGTGGATGAAGGCGGCCCGGACAGCCAGGCTCCCGTGGCTCCTCTGCTGACCTGGTCCTGAGGACTGGGGGCCGGACGGGGGGGTGGGGCCGTGGGAGTGTCCATGCCCGTGGGAGTGGCCATGCCCGTGAGAGTGGAGGTGTCCGTTCTGATTCAGCAAAAAGCCCATTCTATAGTGGAGCAGGTAAACACAGTTACAGAACTTGTAATTGCACTTGACAATTCGTTAGCAGGACTGTATTTGTTGTTGATGTTGTATGAAGCTTTTTTTCTCCTTATTTGTTCTGAAGAACCGGGTCTTTAACCCTACAATTTGGGTTGCAACAGATTCCGTCAATTTACCCCAACTGTGCTATGACTTGCAGAAACTTGCAGAGGGAGGCCAAGCAAACTCAGCAAGTGACTTGATGGGCAGTAAAAGAACTTTGGACTGAACGGTTAAAGTGTTTACGACATTCAACCTTCAGAAACAAAAATTAACGTCTTGCCATTTGCCCTCGTTGGCCATTTTCACTCACATCAAGTTGACGGCCACTCCTACGGCTGCTGTGATGAGCATGACGTCTCCGTCTATGGTGAAGTCTTGGTGGACGGTTCTCTGCACCGCCTCGTTCAGTAACACTCCCGTCAGGATGTAGATGAGCAACACGCTGATGCCAGCAGACACCACCTCTGGAAGAAGGACACGGGAGACAGCAGGAGTCAAGAACACAGGGGCGGATTTGTTTACTAAAAGCACACACGCCCTTCCTTGTTATCCAACCATGTATTCAAAGAGATAATCAATCTTAGCATCCGTTGTGGGCATCAAAAGACCAATCTCCTTCTCCATTGCAAGTAAATATACCAGATTACACTGAATCAAAACATTTACTGGGCGGCAGGCTCTGGCTCTGTAGGGTATAGCATGTCAATTCTCCAGGTGGTCAGAATACGAAACCCAATTTTCTGGAAAGTCAGCTATAAAACATAGGGGTCATTTGATCTGTCGGCTAACTGGACACATCCTTCTCTGAAGGTAATACCTCTGCCTGCAATAATAAACCCAGAGGTGGAAGCAGGACATCTGCTGTGCTTTTGTTTAGGCACCATTTCTACGTCGCTTTGGGTTCAAGCGTCCGTTAAATGAATTAAACGTGAACTGTTAAGTCGATGAAAGAGGAGAGGGACAGAGTGTTAGTGAGGGGGAAGAGAGACAGGCCTACCTAACCGATGCAGGCCAAAGGAGTACGTCTTAGTGGGAGGTTTGGCCGAGAGCCACAGGGCCAGTAATGACACAACAATGCCCACCAGGTCCGTAAGCATGTGCAGGGCATCAGTCATTATGGCTAAGCTGTTGGCAACGTAACCACCTACAGACAAATACAATTTGTTGTTAAAATCCTGGAACATTGACAAAGCATCATACAGCCTACAAATCTGATTTTTTAAATGTGATCATAAACTGAAATAGCTAAGATAAGGCAAAATGTGGTTAGTATGATATATTGGTAGAATACTATTGCATTAGACCATACTATAGCATGTGCAAATGAGACTAAGTGCCATTTCTGTAGTGTTTTGGGCAACTAAAAATAGCTCAGCCATCAAATGTTAGACTCACAATGAACTGAGCTATAAATCAGTGAGCCAAACCTAGGAGGATATTTCATGACCTGCATTTCCCTCTTCTTACCTATGAGTTCCCCTATCATAAAAAGGAAATATAGCACTGCAGCGCAGCCCAGTTTCTTCATGATTCTCCTCCTTTTAATCTGTTCTTTCTTCTTGATGCAACTTTCACATGGGTCCATGTTGAGTCCAGGGCTCCCAAGACTGGAGGACGAGCCCAGCAAGGAGTCGTCGTCGTCCGCCACCAGCGTGTTGACAGCTACTCCGTTGGACGAGGCTCCAGCAGAATAATCGTCCATGTCCCCCGAAACAACCACTTTCAGCTTGTTGAATTTGGGGATTTCGTCGTCTGCCAGCTCGTCGGAAAAGTCGAACGGTGCTGTGTCACTCAGGTCCCAGTCCTCGCGCTCCTTCTTGAAGGCTGACCGGAGCTTGGTCATGATTCTAGCACCTGACATTACTGATTTTAGTAGGGGTATAACTAACTAACTACAACTGACTTGACACTAACATGAGGACGTCATTTACGTCACATCAGACGAAAGGGCATCGTGCTTTCAATCAACCCAGTCCTCTTCAGACACCTGTAGATGATAGTTGTATTTGTGAAAGATCGAATAAAAGGCAAATTGATCCGAAATCTGACTGTCCAAATGACTTTACAAACGAAGTACTTAGACTAGCGTCGCCTGGTGGATTGTCTTGCTATTAACTAGTCTCTAGAGCACATCAACATTGTTTAAACTTGTCTGAGTTGTCCCCATGGCTTTCCTAACACTCGATTGACGCTTGACTCGGAGAACAGAAACTACAAGGCAGGCTGTAACAAGATAGCTAGTTTGTGGCTACCTATTGCTTTATCCACTGGCACTGTTACAAGCCCTTGTCTATTGTTGATGCCTATTTCACTATCTACTCCACTAGCTAGCGCTACCCATTTAGCCCGACGTAAAATTAGCTTTAGCTTAGATACTTACCAATACTTTCCACCCATGGGTAAAGTCCGTTATTGACCTACCAACCTAGCATTTTCCCCCCAAACAGGGTGTACTTTGTAGCTTGTTTGTGAGAGCAGCCACGGCTATTCTCTTCTTACAGGAAGTGCTAACAAAATGGTCATAACCACAACAGCTAGCCGGTTTGACATGACAGCTACCTACCCTGGGAGCTTGTTGTGTAGTAGCAAGTTTGGTTGCACCCGCACCACAGAAACCTCCAGTGCAGTTATTGCGCACATTGCTATCTTTTGATAGATGGACGAACGGTAACCTTATCAAACTTTATAGTCTTAAATACATCATTTGATTTATTTAAGCGTTCGGTCACCGTAAAAACCTGTTTCAGGGCGTGTGGGATGCTGGGGTACTATAGGTAGCGCCGAAGATATATCACATGATTGAGTGAGTGCCATTAAATAGTCACATGATGTTTTCCAGACGCTCAAACCATTTTTGATGGACAGTCATATTCAAAAGGTAAATGCAATCTGGTTATCGGACATTTTACATGAAATATTAAACGGTCACAATACATAGACGCTTTCTCTACCTCTTATGAGGCTAATTAAAATCGAAATCTACCATAGCTGTTTGGAGTTAACTACAGCTAGCCATTTGCTAACAAGGTAATGTGTGCTAAGCAATGTGTAGCCTACTCTCACTAGCTTGAACTGAACTTATTGTGGCTCGTCGCAGCAATTCCTGTTCTTTCCTTTACACATTAAGTTTGGTCTTCTGGTTACAGATGACTTGCTGACAGGCAGTGCTGTGGGATCACTTGCCTCTCTTCTCGTCGGTTATAAAGAAAGTGGAATCATACATGGAGGCAGAGGGAAGGGAATCCGAGGAAGGTTCCTCTTTTCTAAACAACCTTCCTCAAAACATCGGTATAGTGAACTTTCCGTGTGCCTAACAACGCCATCGACCTTTTATGGGACAACTGTGTGCTTAGCCAGATTCGTTTCTGTCTACTCTTCCTGACAACTTTTCAATTTAAAGTAAAAGAATGATATGGCATAACGTAACACTCTTCGGTGATCTTATAGTGCTGATGTGTGTCTTTAATATAACTGGAATTTGGAACTATAACTGGATCTCTTGTCCTGCATAGATCATAGTTTGATGTCTGAAGAGTCTCTACCACCTGTGAACTCCGTCCCTGTCGACGAAGAGTCTGTGTTGGTGGACAGGAAAGCGATACAGAACCTCACAGAAGGACTTCTCTCCCACTACCTGCCAGATTTACAAAACTCTAAACAAACACTTACAGAACTCACGTTAGTATTCCCTTGACCGATGACATTTAGTCTCTGATTGCTGCAGAAATTTGGTTTGAATATCTTTTTCCATTCCTGTTTTTGGACCAGGCAAAACCAAGTCATCTTACTGGAAACACTGGACCAGGAAGTAACCAAGTTCAAAGAGTGCAACGCTCTGCTGGATCTAAATTCACTGGTAGGTTTATATGCTGGTGAACACATGGAGATTTCAGTACTTGTGTTATATAGAATACTAGTACATTCTAATTTTATAAAATAGTTATAGCTACATGGATTGCCATCATATTGTTCGATAACCTACATGAAAGTGATTCATCTGCGTACTCAGTTAGTCCTTGGTAAGTGCTGATGGCTCTGAGAGTACATACAGTAGGTTTGCGTTTGGTGTCTCCACCTGTAGCATCAGAGGTTTTTCATCTCAGTATTTTACCTTAATGTTCTGTCCCTTTCATTCCTAGTGGGATGGTAGTGGCTTTACCCGCATGTCTAATGTTGTTTGGGCTCGTCTAAAACAAAGTAATGGGGGGGGCCTCACAGGAAACACCTCACTTGGCACATCACTGTGGAATGTCTATTTCAGTTCACAGAGGCAAAGATTTACCACGGTAAGCTCATAAACATACGGAAAGAGATGATTATGCTTCACGAGAAGACAACAAAATTAAAGGTGAGTTCAAAACAACCTGAACGTCACCACCAGGGAGGACTGTCTGATTAGTGCAATTTGGTGCACAAACATTTGAGGTCATGTTAGGACACACTTTGGAAAATCGTTTTGCAAGTAGAAAATGTGGGCACTGTCAACCTGAGATGTTGATGTGAAAACGTCATTCCTCTTTGTGAACAGAAGAGGGCGCTAAAACTGCAGCAGCAGAGACAGAAGGAGGCTTTGGAGAAAGAGCAACAACGAGAGAAGGAGCTGGAGAGAGAGAGACAACTCATCGCAAAGCCTGCCAAAAGATTGTAGCAGTGCTATTAACAAACACCTGGATCTGTTCTGTCATTGCTAAGAGTCTTATAGACAAAATATACAGACTGCAACTTCAGGCGGTTTGCATTTCACACTGACCTCTGAAGACCGCTAGGTTACAATACTCCATTGAGACCTTGTTGGCAACGCTGCAGAGAACATTGCTGTCTATAAAGTATGGAATGTGTTTATAAAGAGCATCAGTGTGTCGGCCTAGTTGTTATATGGTTATATGGTGTTTTGTGCAGTATTGTAGACCAGCAGGGTGTTTTTCATGTCAAACTGTGTTAGTGATTATGTGTTTAACAGTCATGTGCTCTGTCAAGGTTATACCATATTGCTCTTGTATATCTGGCCATTGTCAATAGGTTATTGAGCACTATTTGAGAAGTACCTATGACCTTAATGTTGTAAGTATCAGGGTTGACACGTTTGGTTCATTCCTATCATTGCACATGTAGGTCTGAATCTTCCAATTAGATCTCCTTTTTTTGAATGACAACTAACTTTACAGAACCAGTGTGAGTTGTCCCCTTCTGTTTTTGTATCTTCCTATTGAAAAGATACAGAAAAGTTACGAGAATATAGATGTTTTAATAAATGAAAAGCATTTCTAAGTACTCTTGTTTAAGACTGCTTTTACGCTGCTTCCCTTTAACCTGGGAATAATGTAGTTGTTATGCGAATTTTGTCCACTAGATGTCAGGAGAGGCATATAGATGGACAAAGTCAGCTCATCTCTTCTAACTTCAGTTCCTGCCCCAGCATACACAATCTACAAACGCTAAACCTCACTCATATAGTTACCAGTGCCCATAAACATGACAAGAAAGACGCCGTTCAATTAAAAATGTAGGTTAAAGCCGTTAGAAGCATTGTAAACATGTCTCTGCTGACCATGAATAGGGCACGTGCTGTAGGAAACCTCAGTATCAACCTACTTGTTATGACAAATGGCATTTTTCATTCATGATAGTGTACTGTGGAATAATCTGTGGACTACTGTTCGCATATTTATTTGGAGTGATTCATCCTTTATGGTCATTATAATAAAAATGTCAACACTGTTTTATGGGTCACATCAACCAGTTAAACAAGAGCGCTTGTTGACAAAAAGTAGGTGACATTCCTTACCACCTCAAGACCCACGAGTCTGCTCCACCTCCTGCGTAAGTTCACATAAAACGCTAATTTTACTCTTACTACTACGGCAGGAAATGCATCCAAAGTCAACACTGTGTTCTCTTCCCCCCTTCCCACTGCTATTTCCAGCAGCCACCGTGATGTGTCTACCACTGAGGGGCCCAAACCCACAGCATTACGCAATCAAAACGACAGAAATCTTTTTTCTGTTTTGTTGTTGAATATTTGTAAACAGTTTGGTCAGGCTTATTTTTTAATGACACTATTAATCAAGTGCCTGATAAGACTGAATATTTCATCCTGTCCAGGAAGATGTGGTGAGTGTGCGCACGTTTGATTGGACAAGACGCTGAAGATCCAAAGGATGACCAAGTGTGTGAGTGTTTGTGTGAGGGGGACCAGACAAGCCTGAGGTAGAAGCGGTTTCCAAGGCTGGGCCCTGCTCTTCGCAGGGTCTTGGCTCTGGTTGAGCCTTGTCTCTGCTTTTAGAAACTTGGCCCGTCAGGGACAAAAACAAACCCCTCCTTCTGCTGAAGCCACAACCGAGTCCACAGACATGCGGCAGCAGCTGGGGTCGTAGCCGGCAGGCTTCCCGTCTAAGTAAACAGCGTTTCAGATGGTGAGGAGTGGGAGGCTGCGGCCAGTGCAGGAGGACAACACCAGACTTCTCCACGGTCCACCATAACAGGATATGGTCCTCTATCCCACACTTCTCATTGCTGCATCATGTTATTATTTCCCTCAGACTTCAGCCATATGGTTGGCATGGTAATATTCCATGTATATCATTGGCCATGTGAAGGATTGGATTAGTGGATCTGCATCTGTAGTGGGTTTGAATGAGGTTGGTTTTCCCCCCAGTTGGCTCTTATATAACTTTGGAGGCTGCTAAGGGAAGATGGGCAGAAGGAACATGGCTAATTATGTTTCTGTGACTCAACAGATGGTCGAGAATATGGTTTAAAATGAAATAACCAAGTGTGGAACCAAACCTCAAGCTCTGGGAACAGAACGTCACAGTTCTGTGATGTCCCAGCAGCTGGAATCTTTTGACCATGAGAGAAGGTAAGGTCCTGAGTACAGATGTGCGTCCCTGTGGCCAGTTTGAAGATAAACAATGTTGTCTTGTTATTGCCCTCACTGTATAATTTCTCCCACTGCCTATTACATCTGAGTGTAAACACAGACAGTCTTGGTGAACCATAAAAGGTGGATGACAACTTTATTACTGGCTCTAGGCGCTAGTTTAACACTTTTCACCTCACTGCCAGAAAGAGCTGCATTTTCAAAACAACAAGAAAGTATATTAGAAACAAAAGATTTTATAGAAGAAAGGCTGTTTCCGTGGCCTCTTTTCAGGCTGCAGTAAATCAGTAAATATAGAAACGAGTCCTACGCATGCAAAGATGCTTTGAAGCATGGGGTAGTTGTGGTGGAGGGAAAAGGATGATTTGATTAAACCAGTGTGCCCTGCCCTTGTTATTGCCCTGTTTCGGAGGAGGAGGAGGAGGAAGAGGAGGAGGAGGAAGAAGAGGGAGAGATGGTAGAGCAGTGGGAGTTACACTCAGGTAGTTTCCTCAGGAGAACAGCTGTTGGCCAAAAGTTCCCCAGGAGAAATGCAGGCTGATCCTTAGTTACCTCAGTAATGAGATAGATGCTAGAGAGTTGGTAGCAATCAGCTGCCTTGTGTGTGTGTGTGCATGTGTGCGTGTGTGTGCGTGTGTGTAGGTGTGTGTGTGTAGGTGTGTGTGCGTGCGTGCGTGCGTGCGTGTGTGTGTGTGGTGTCTGAACTGGGTTGGACAGTCGTCTCAATGTTAACTGTATAGGAGTTCAACAAAATGAACGAGGATTTATGGTGTTGTTTATGTCCTCTATCTAAGGGAACCACAGCAGACAGACTGCTGATTATCATGCTTTCAGGGCAGACAGAGGAGGTAAGAGAGAGAGAGAGAGCAGGAGCGACAGAGGCGGTGAGAGATGTTGAAATCCGCACCCAAACACAGATAAACACACACGCGCACATGCGTGCGCAGACACACTGTACGTAAGCTTTGGCACTGACATGCACACTAACACACCCAGATCCTGGAGGATTGCATGTCTCGTGATGGTTAGTGCGGTCGAGATCACTTCAGACCTTAAAAACCAGTCCAGGGTTCAGAAGACAAAACCATCCATCACTTTATGTCTTTGTGTGTTTGAATTTAGTCTATGTGTCTGGAGAGTCCTGAGTAGAGGTGTCTAATCCTGGGGCAGGCAGGCAAGCAGAGGCCACCCTGCAGAGGCCAGTGTTGGGCAAGAAGCCAAGATCCTTAGTGCCGATCCAGACCTGTTAGAGGAGAGCTAGCTGGCGCGTAAAGTTACATAACTGCTTATCTCACACATTCATGCTTAGTTCTTGGGAACATAGATATTGAACATTGTGAACTAGCAGAGAAGTGTTTCAATAACTTCAGCGCTAGTGCCTTTGTGTTGACCTAGAGGCGTTTTAGAGTGAACTGTGCCAAAGTAAGATAGCTGACGGTAAATGGCGTAGGAAGTGAAGTGTCCACATCGTTGTGTAGGGGTGCAGACATCACAATAAACATGATTAGCATGTCAGGTGATTCAGATGTCAAGTTAATTCAAATATAAACATACTGAATGGGCTTATTGTATTGAGTTTGACAAAGCTACCATTATATTACAACATGTTGTGACAAATAACCTAAAGTTCTCTGTTTAATTTAAAGTCCCATTTTACTACAATTCAGTGATCTTAGAGGACATAAAGGATTTATGACATTAAACGTGCACATCCTCATCCCTCAGGGTCAATCTGTAAAGCGTCATCATGTTCGTCCAGTGAGCAACTAAAATAGGTCGTTGGAAATTCCCAGCGTGGATAGGATTGCGATGATATCCAGCACTCACTCATAGTCACACTTGCCCGTGCTTACACACATTTACTGATGGGTTTAAGCCTGTGAGCTCAGGACAAATCTCACCAAAGCTAATGTACAGGAGAGCCATTAGAATCGTGGCCTTTAACAATCCATTCAGTTAGACAGGCTGCGGTTACAGGGAGTTTTTAATAGCTCTTTGACTGACAGTTTCAGGTAGTAAAATTGCAGGGCACATTGTCCAGTATGTGTGAGAGGCCAGCGGTCCGGCATTATATGGATGTGTGTGTGTGAGTTTGTGAGAGAGTGCAGGTGATTTGTGGGTACAATTATATAAGGTTTTGTCTTTTGAATTCATCTCCTTCTTGACCCTTCTGACTATCCGGAACTGAAGGATGACGTCTCAACAACAGAGTGAGAGAAAGAGAGAGAGAGAGACAGAGAGAGAGAGAGAGAGAGAGAGAGAGAAAGAGAGAAAGAAAGAAAGAAAGAAAGAAAGAGAGAGAGAGAGAAAACCTGCTGTCTGCTGTGAGGAGAGACACCAATGCTAATCTAATGGACAGAGAAACAGCTCCAACAGGAAACATGCAGCAGAGCCACAGAAGCTACTTTGTTTGCTGAACACATGGACCCAGGTGTCGTACTGAGCTGCTGTTTGTTAGCCCACAATGTGGACATTCAACAGATGACATATCCTATGACCATTTTATATAGATACAGATACTATTTGGATTGACAAATGCACACACCACATGCCTCATGACATGGAGACAACACACTTATATTCTGTACATGTCTTATGTAGGCCAGCTGCCAAAATCATGCTCTAATTCCGACTGGTCCCTCCTCCTTCCTTTCCCATGTTACATAATGCTCTTGTAGGAATGAAAAAAAACAAACGGTTTCTTCCTCACCGCTTCCATAGGTCTGACTCATGCCCTTCATTCAGAATGTTCCATTTTGTCTGAGCTTTTGTGAGCTGGTGGCACAAGCTGTTTGTCTGGTTGAAAGGGTTTACAGCTTGAATTTAAACTGTCATATGGGATCTACTGAGCCTTCTGTTTTGATTCTTCAGCTGTCAACAGACTAACATTTCAGGTTTTAGAATATAACGACTGTTTACAGACATTAATTACAATCCAAGCAAAGGTAAAAACTAAATGTGTGTATTTTAAACACTAAAACACAAAGATGATATCCTTGATCTTATCTGACTTATTTTGATCTGTTATCTAGCTGGTTCTGATTTATCACTGCAGACTAAATCATTGTTATCCCCAATGTAGTTTTGACACCAAATATATTCGTAACTTATCCAGCTCACTTCCTTCCCGTTCGTCCTCACGGTAAACCCTGACGGGCCTCAGAGATAACTCAGGAAGCAGATGCTAGCCACTGGAGTGGAGCTGCACACGACCTGAACTAGAGACAGATTCCAGCCGTAAGGTTACATCATCCCTGGTCATTGGCAGAACAGCACGCGTCACCCTGACGAGTCACATGATGACAGGCAGCAGAGGGAAAGTGTCTGAGCAGGCAGATCACTTGGTTACTCTGTGAGTCGTCTTCATATAGAAGATGGGAATATGTATTGAACATTTAATCATATGTTTGCATGAGCTAATGAAGAAAAAAGATAACATGTTCAGTCAGTGTTAAGTCACTCTATGTACCATTCTAAGGTCTGGTGATGTATTTGCGCTTCTTATTAAGAATGCATTTGTTATGCAACTCGTGACATTTTTCCAGTTAACACTAACTTCTCAGGCAGTCAATCAGCCAGGGAGTTGAGTCTGTCGTCGACACTACTATCACCAATACCAACTGTCAGTTGAAGGATAGATAGTGTTGCTATGGAAACTCAGTAGTGTATTGGTAGCGACTCGTCTCTCTCCAGCATGGTCAAAATAAAAAAAGTGACAAGGAAAACAATAATTACAGGCTAGCCTTAGTCTGGCAGAATACCACAATATGGTGTCGCTGCAACACACATACCAAGTCACAATGGATGGGTGGGATAGAAGTGGAAACGAATTCTCTCGACAAGAAAACAAAGTTGAGACATTTTTTTCCCCCAAGACACCATGGCAAACTTCAACTTGCAGTTTTAAATTCGATTCCAATAACTGAACTGAGAAGCAAAAATCAACGTTGATCACAAGATAGAATGTTCGGCAGGAAGAACGTTTATTGATGTGTGCAACTAGCTGCAACCACCTTCAAAACTTTTGTCGTCTCTGTTGAGTGTTTGCTGGTAACAAAGCAATAAATATGTTGGATATAAAATCATGCCAGCATACAATGCTGTCAAGTGAGGAATAATTTACACTACAAAAGTCTTAGCAGTCGATTTCAAAAAGCTGCCAGGTAGAAACTGTTAATGCGATGCGGTCTTCTTCCAGCAGGTATGATGTTCGCTCTTTCTTTCAAGCCGATCAGTTGACCTGCAACACACAACGTCCAATTATCACCACCGTGAGCACCAGTTCAACGCTACAAGTGTCTTTAAAGTATCAGCAATGAATCGTTTAAGCCACAACGCCCTTACAACTGTGTAACTTGACAGACAAAAGGGAGTGATCCGTTCAAAGAAAAAGGAAACGCACCTTTGTTGTTTAGAGACACTTCTGGATGCCGTTCAGGACGTCTCCATAGACAAAGTTGTACAGTTGTTCCTTGGACTTAGTTCCATCTAGTTGCACTGTAAAGGAGGACGCACACACATACACGCAACTCAGCTGTCAGATTCACAGCAAAAGGTTTATACTTGGTTTATAACGCGATAAAAGCAAACACTTTTTTCGGCTGTAAAACCAACCATAAAATGCATTAGAACAACCGCTTGCTAGGGGAAGCTCATTGTAAGAACCACTTACAGACATCAACTCCAGTCTCTTCCATGATATTCTTATGTTTGACGTACATGGGCCAAACATGGCCATCGAACAGACCCGGGGGGTCTGGCACAGCGTAGTTCCTTGAGCTGTGGGATGACAAAAGAGAAACACTTAGTTGACAAAACAGAAACACTCATCTATGCCGATAACCGCTGGAAGATGCAGCGTGAAAGGATTCATACATAAATGGAGAAATATATCATCATAAACATTTCACACTCACCACCTCCTCTTTTTGCATTCTTCGTATGGAATGGAAATAAAATAGCGTTGGTTCAGTACGTCGATCAAAGGTCTAGAAAAGGATAAATAAATTGGTTTAGCAGGTCTGAAACACGCTCAGGGCAGAGAAACGGTCACCTATAACTAGACACCCGTCGAACAGTAAGAATCCTCACTCGTAGGTGTAGAGCAGAAAGCCCTCCACAATAAGGATGTGGGTTTCCTCATCCTTAAGCTGGGACTCTCCATGAATCTCCGTATCCAGGGTGTTGTTGACTCCGTGCGACCTCTCAAACTTCCCAGGGTTCTCCAGCCAAGCGTAGATGGTGCTCATCATGGCGTCCATGTCCAAAGCAGTAATGACTATTAAAAGGGAGAGATACCAAGAGGAAGGGTGGAGGGAAGATGCACATAAACACAGAAACAGGTGAGAAATGTGGCAGAGAAACGCTACATCAGGCGTCTTAGTTAAGAAGCATGCAGATTGCATTAAATAAGCCGCCCATGTTAAACACACACACACACACACACTCACTTGTTAACAGTTGACACACACTTAACCCTTCCATAAAGACCCGGGCTTACCATCATACTGCTTAAAGCCATCTTCACCAACTTCAATTTGATCTTGGGGCTGAAACATACACGGATGAGATGTACCCAGGTACATTCTACAAACTGCCCTCAGGAAGTTTCTGATAGGGTTTGGCTCTCCTTCGTTTATCCGCTCCACAGACTAACAATTTAACTTGAGTCTATGCGGAAAGCTATCGCTCTGTCGGTGACCCAACAAACGATATTCTACCTGTATCAAAGCTAAAGTCAACGTAATCTTTTACACATTTCTAGGGGCGTTTATCTTATTGGAAAAAAGAGCTATGACGAAACTCACCTTGAAGAAGTCATCCTGATGTACAACACAGCAATTGGGCAAGTTCTTGATCAGTTTATTAGTGAGGGTGGTCTTCCCTCCGTTGGTTACCCTGAGAGACAAGGACGGTACATAAGTGAAAACCACACCGGCGAGACGTACAGTAGACACACTGTACTTGTACTACAGCTCTTTGTTATGACAAAGACACCAATGTAACGATAAAAGAAAACACCCTGTTCGTTTCTGGATCCACGTCATTGGCCGCCTAATACTGTAACATTGTTTAAACTAAAACAACCTACACCCCTAATTCATAACAACACTTACACACCGTTTAAAAATATTTACTAAATTAATCAACCTTAAAAAAAATACTTGTAAATCAGTAATGCCAGGCTATGCTGACGAGATGACAGATCTAAAGACACGTATAGCGCGCTTTCCACGTGCCAGGCCGAGGCCTAGGACGAACATTTTCTCCTCTAACCATTCATTACACTTACCCGCCGATGCCAATAATGTACTTCATGTCTGGACTGTAAAATTTGGAAATTCGCAAGAAACGTCGTAAAACCAGGACCGGTCAGCTCACTTAAGAACTCGGTGATCAGACGGAAGAAAGCTTAAAAAGAGAAGGTTACAGGAAACGTCAACTACTTGATTCCTCCATTGCAGAAGTGGGTGAAAGTTGTGCGATGTTACTCGGATGCAGTCTTCCACCAAGAGAGAACCGGACGGCAAGGCTCAGTTCTACACATACTCCCTGCTACAAGGTGATTGGCTATATAAACGCTTCAGTCTAGCGGAAACAAACCCAGACGGCCAATCAGAAAACGCTAAATCGTCCAGCCCACGCATTTACCTCCCACTTCATCATGTGAAAAAAACCACATAAATTTATGGCAAACTGCGTTTGTTGTTCGTTCACTTCCTTTGGCGTGTTCATAATTCAGCAAATACTATTATCTTAACTGGTTAATATTGTGTTACTGACTACTGCTTTCACAATCACATTAACTGGACTGTGAGTTTATCAGGCTGTCTTGCAGGAGTAACACCAGTGTGTTAATTGAGTGCAGATAGTTTCTTCGGACAATGCGTACAGTATCAAGCAGATGGCAAATGTAGACCATACCTGTCTTTTCTGTGCTTTTAAATATAAAAATATAGATTGTGTGTGCCTGAATTATTACTATTAATATATTTCATACATCCCAACGCAAATTGCATGTGTTGTAACTGTGACTGTTACCTATATTACTTTTGAATGAACCTGTATCAAAGTTTTGTAATTAACTTTTTTTAATCATCATGTCTTTATACAGTTTATACAGCTACAACGTTACGTACTTATAACAGGTCATACATAGAAAAGCCCTTGAATTTTATGGGGTCACACCAAATCACTGCCAAGTGGGATTTATACATACTCACAACCTCAAATATGGATAGAAATGTGCCAAATGCGGCATCCAATCCTATGTATTCCATGCATGGGCGTTAACCTCATTGTTAAAACAAATTAGAATCTTTAAAGTCATTTCCACTTTGCTTGACCTGTGTTTTTAGTATCATGAGAATCATTATGTTTGAAATCATTTTACTTCTATGAAACCTTTTGAAGTGTGATGTTGAACCTTGTCTGCACTCGAGTTATGAAATGATGTGTAGAAAACATGTATTCGCTTAAACTAAAGGACGGTGGAAACGAAACAGACTATGCCTCTTTGGTGCCAAGAGCAGGCGGCAAATGTCTGGCTTGTAAATGGTGTGGGTACAGTCAGCGGTGGTGAGCGTTGCTGATGGCTGGCTGGGACAGGGAAAGACATTGAATATATCAGTAGAACAATGCTTGCTCAAACTTCCAATGCACGTGAAGCTGATTCAGTTGTCATTTGTATTACCGCTGTGATAGTTGTAACATGAAAATGCTAGATAGCTTGGGGCTGTGCACTGGTTTGGAATCCAGCCTAGATATCCCTCCCAGGCAAGCTTTTTTTTTTGCCAAATACCAAACCACAAGGACATGATCCAGTTTTTTTCTGTTCATATCTTTTTGAATTATTAGATTTATGTCCGTTTGATTTAGCATTTAATTTCATTTTTCCTTACTTAGACATCTATTTGTTGCTACTAATACATGCAAACAAAATAAATGGACATCTGCAGACCAATCACCCCCTGCAAATGTATGGGAGACAAACTAATTATATTTCAAATTTTCAAATTACTTGAACTATGTAAATCAATGAAGGATGGTTGGTTATTCTAATGTTCATATAGTATTTGAACAAAATTGTATAGCTATTACAGAAAAGGTCATCATTTTAACAAGACATTGAATCCAGATTGCGTAAATCTAAGACTGCAATTCAAACGATTGTACATTTTGTTCCATTTCAATGTGCTGATTTAGGTAGTTGGTCTGCCACCTGCTGGCAGCTGTGAAGACACGACACGTGAAGAAAAAGTGTTTTAGAAATGGTCTCTGAAGGGGATCCGTTAAATCAACTGTTAGTAAAAGTGGTTTTAAATGATTATAGATCCGTTGACAGATTAGAGTATAAATCATAAGGAACTATGTGATATCACCTGTAAACTCACTTAAAATCCAGGCCAGAACTAGGGAGTTCTTGGTGTGATTATCATATTGACAGTTTAGACTCTACAGACTGAAGACCATACCAATATATTTGTGATCACAACCATGGGTTGTCTGGGCCGCAAAACACGACTGTTAATTTACGGACTCGACCAAATATTAAAAACAGATCGCTTGCATTATCCTTTACACAATTTAAACTATATATGTCATGGTTATATGTAGTGTTTATAAATATAAACATCCATAGATAACAGCATTTTTAATCAGACCTATGGACCACTGACGTTATCACCCCTCACACCCCGTTAATGTAGATCGTATATACACTATATCCCAGCAATCATTGCGCCAAAAAGCAGGAAGTGCTTTCTCTCGCAGATTCGGGGAAATTAGCCACCAGGTAGGTCTTTTAGGGTATCAAACACTCGTAGACTGGGGTTTCACGTATAAACAGTAGAACACCATTTGAATTAATCTTAACGTCGATATTATTTTCCCCGGTAAGTAATTTGATGGTTTGGTTAGTTAATCGTTGTTGTTGGCTAGATTGCAAGCTAGCTAGCTGTCAGTGTAAAACCACAAGGAGTTCGCCTCCTTCCTGCTTCTTACATCGTCTGGGGCCTTGAATTTCCTTCTTACAACGATGCAAATAGGACTATATGTGTTACATACTTTATTAGTCGAAATCTGAATTTTAGTGTAGGGTAACGCTACGGATTTTGCAGAATGCCTTAAGGTGGTAACGCCTGGCTCAGCCTTGACTTGTACCATTGTAAACATTAATCAACCATAAAGACCGGTACACGCCTTCTGTCTCAGTCTCAGACGAATAGTATGAATCTTTTTGGGGTCATCAGTCATTTTGATCACATCATTTGAATCAGGTTGTCAAACTCAATACAAGTTTTTAATATCTTTAAAAAAACAACATGTCAAGGAGTACGTTTGTGGCTAGTTTTGTCACAAATGCTTATTTCTACAACGTGCTCTTCCAGAATAGGGTGAAACGAGTCTTAATACAGCATTAGGTCTACTTCTGTTGGTTAGAGAGCAGTGTCTTGGTGCTTGTGACAAATGGTTTGCCTCTATAAGTAGGTCAGGCAGATAGTCTTTTACCACGTCTCCCACATGAGGATCGCCTGCAGACATCCTACTAATTAGTAGCAGTTTTAATATGAACTAATTTCAATTACACAAGCTGCTACGTAACACACAAAGGACAACTCTAGACATATGAAGTGTTGACTTGATACTGATGTGGGCTGTTCATTTCACATTTGTCAATATTCCCAAAAATCATCAACAGGCCTTTGTTGAATTGCTATTCAAATACCTCTTATGTCCACAGGTTTTGGTGGACCAAGCCCTGGATGCCAATCACACCAGGTTTTGCAACAACAAGATCTGTGGTAGCTGCATGTCTGTAATCATCTTCCGCCATACGTTTGTGGCATCCCTGACGGGGTGAACAGGAAGTCAGAGAGAGAAGCAAGCTGAGTGAGGAAGCTTCCGTAGCCTCTGTATCAGCCTCAGCATGACTGAGTTTTGGGTGTGTTTCAGCTGTTGCATCGCAGAGCAGCCGCAGCCAGTAAGAGCCCTTTTCAGACGACAAAAAAGGCGTCCATTTATCCATATTTACTAACAGTGGTGCAGTCACTAAAGCCCAGTGCTTTGTGTTTATTTTTTGTTGTCTTTCAGAAGAGACGGAGACGAATAGATCGCTCCATGATTGGGGAGCCAACAAACTTTGTTCACACCACACATGTAGGCTCAGGTGATATGGGGCTGGGAGTGTCATCGGTATGTACCTCTTAATTTTCTTAAATATTGTCAGACAGACAGACAGATTTGATAGACAACAAATGCATTGAGATCATATTTCCCCACTCCCACTGATGATGTCATTTTGATTGGATGTGTCTCTCTTGAAGGTGGATACTGTCCAGGCTCAGATGAAATCGAAGGGTGGCTATGGACATGGAGGTTCTGAAGGCTCCCAATTATAACAAGGTAGGATTTTCATTTAAAATATGTATTACCTATGTAAACCAGTGTACATTTGTAATAGCTATGACCACCTACACCCTTGGAACTTTTGTAAACCAACCAACTGCTAGTGAGCTAAAGAGCTGCTACTTGTAGCTAAAACTAACATTGTTAAAAGCCCGATGAGACCACTGACGATATGTTCTCCTTCCACACAGAACAATTTGGAAATCCAACTACTGATGTTAATTTGAAGAGACATTTTATGATGCAGTTTCACCTGGACACAACGGACACAGGACCTAAGTATGATACTACTGCTCTTCCAGGAAGTTGTATATAATTGAATTGTTGTTAAAGCACTGCTATTCATTGTCTGCCATACTGTTGCACAGCAGGAGTAGATTGGGATGGGCTAGTAGATCAGTTTCTTAGTTATTGAATGCTTGTGCGAATGAGGAAAACGATTCAAGCGTTTTTGCTGTTTTTTTTAGACCTCTGTGATGCCTGTATTTATGATGTGATTTATGGAAATATGATGTGTGGCTGGGCCACAATGGAGGGCTCAAGAGATGAGTCACAGTATAGAAATATCTGGTTCTTATTCAAATCTCTTGAACTGATTGGAAGTATTTAGGCAACAAGTCAATGTTCTAAGTTTTAATTTTAAAATCAACTCTGATTCAGGTGACTATTTTCGAGTAAAGAATGCTTTTTTTCTAAATGAACTTGAAACATGTAGGGCACACTGGACCATTGATTCTTTTACACTCCTAAAGCATTCCTTTGCATTGATTTCAATATGTATTTTTATACAGGTTTTTCCTTGTTAGAGTCTTAATAAAATACTTTATAAACAACTTTTTAAAGCCTTCTTTAATATTTACATATGTTAATGTGTCATGTTTACGATCTGTGTTGCTGTAATGGACAATTCTATGTGTATTTAGCTATCAACACCTCCAATCTCTCATTGTTTAAACTTTAAAAACTGTCGTGAGATTGTGGAGTTAATTCGACACACTTCTGCACATATTCATGATTAAAGTGTCCAAATCATAATTTCATCATCATAATTATTAGCGTTTGAATTCATTGGTGGATTTAAAATGACATTTTATACTGTTCATTTACAGTGCTCTCTGACTTCAGCGTGTTCAACGTGTGGCCAAACAGAGTCATGAGACATATAACAGGAAGTACATAGAGTAGCTTGCTCAAAAATACTTTCCCTTTGAAACAATGAGTAGGCGAGCGTAATTTTTACATTCGTGGCGTGCCAAATATGAGGTTGACGATATATTTATAATAGTGTAAATACCGGACGGTGCCAGTATGGCCAACACTGTTGTGGTCAGTCTTTGTTCCATCATTTTCTTGGCTCTGCGGGTAAGTAAACGTACTGTAGCCAACCAGTTAGCAAGCGTTGCTGGTAATGACAGGGAAGAAACATGTAATGAGGTTAGGCTACTAGCTAACTTGTCGAGCTGTCCTAACCCACCAGTAGCTAGTTGCTACCTTGTTAATTCACCTATTGTTATGCGGACTTGTGTGACCATGCTTCTAGTCTAGGGGTTTGTTCTTACGTTGTTTCATAAATGTTAGCTATTGTTTTCTAGCTAGCAAGTCCGTCTGAAATTGTTAGCAAGCGAGTTTGACTAGCTTTTTGTCAGATGGGGGAATTTTGTCATATGAGTAATAGTCAGCAGTTGTCAGGTCAATGTTCGTCAAAGATAACTGCAGCACATGTATTGCCTGCAGCTAATAGCCTGCCTAAACAATCCAGATTTTTTGTTGTTGTTGTTTTTTTGTTTTGTTTTGACTAACTAGAATATCTTTTACTTGTTATATATGATTTCACCCCCCACCCCCCCAGATACATTGCCAGGAGGCTGTTTTGCACGTTTCAGATGGATCTACAGAGAAAGAATACTGCCTTGTTTACAACTCCAAATGGAGTAATCTGTCAGTGGATGTCAGCACTGCTGTAAGTCCAACTGCTGCAAAGCTTTTAAACTACCACCATTTGGGGTCAAGATCAAGCGCTTTGTTGAGTTGGAATGAACTCCCACCTCTGTATAGATTTAAGAGGATGTCAAATATACGATTTTCTGTTGCTGAGGTGAGCGTGCTGTTACTATTCCCCCTCAGGTGCAGTATCCACTGGTAAACCTGACATCTACACTGCTGTGCAATGGCTCAGGACTCAGCCCAGCAGAGATGAGAGGCAAGGTGTTGGTGGTGATGAGAGGGGACTGCACCTTCAGCCAGAAAGCTCTGATTGCCCAGGACTTAGAAGCTGCTGGCCTGCTTATTGCCAGCACTAAACCTATGGTAGGACACATACAGGTCCCAAGAATACAACACTTATCTGCACCTTGTTGTTGCAAAGTGCAATTTCCCAATTGTGGGACAAAAAAAGGATTATCTTACCTTTAACAAGCATGTGTTTGGAACAGAATGACTGTATTTGCGATTTCTATTTGCTGCTTTTCAACAGTTTGACTATTCTACCTTTGTACCCAGTGTTGCCTAGTTTTAAATGGGTTGATCGAATAATTTGGTCCAACCCAACAACCACTGTGTTGATTTGTATTTCAGAGCCCCCCTGCTGCCAACGACTCAGAATACGAGAAGGTCCATATTCCATTGGCGCTCATGAGATACAGGGACTTCCTGGACGCACACAAGGTTTCCTATCCCACCCAATCCTGATGCGCGTTTCCATGTTTATTGGTTGCCAGAGTCGATCTTTGTCTGTCCGCTGTGGTGTGAGCGTGTGCCTGTGCATCCTCAGGTGTTTGGTGACAGAATGCAGGTGAAGATGTACGCCCCGCAGGCTGCCGTGTTTGACGTCAGTATCCTAGTGATGCTGGCAATTGGTGTTTTCACGGTCGCCATGGGAGGTTACTGGAGTGGCGCTTGTGAGAGGTGAAACTAATCATCTGGTCACGCATGACACCACCATTCTTCCTGTTTGACACAGTCATGTGTGTTTAGGACAAAACGCATATTTTTTAAATTGAGTAACCAGTTCAACATAGAAAGTAATACAGTATACAATATAAACATACCCCCCCCACCCCCAATCCTTTTAAAATGGAACTGAAAAACTTGTCATCAGTGTGTGACTTCTGTGAAAGGCATTTTTCAGCGTTTGAATCCGTGTTCTGAACAGAGAACGACTGAGTCGGGTTCCTTCCGGTGGCGGCGGCGGCGGCGGTGGCGGCGGCGGTGGCGGGGACGAGGAGAAGACCGACAGTGGAGACCTGACTCTGTACTCTCCTCTCAAAGTGGTCATATTTGTGGCTCTGATGTGCGTGATGCTCGTCCTCATGTACTTCTTTTACAAGTGGCTTGGTGAGTACCGGGTCCAAGCTTTCATCATAGCGCTCCACAAATAAGCCCGTTCAGACGAGTCACCGTGACACATTTGTCTCGTGCTTGTTTTCCAGTCTACGTCATCATCGCCATATTCTGCCTGGCTTCTGCCACCGCCCTGTTCAGCTGTTTTGATGCTGTGATGGAGAGAATAGGATGTGGCTCTCTGAGGTATGTAACGCTCTCAAGTCTCCACCACCAAACCTCAGCATTTCCGCTGTTCCACAGGCCTCTGTCTGCTTCCCTTACGAACAACACTTCTGTCACAGTTGGGATTTCTAATGAGTAATACTTTTTCAAGTGAATCACACACTCCATTCTTGTGATTCAGGTTTTGACCTTTAACGTGTGTGTGTATGTGTCTGTGGTAGTTACAGTGGAACAGACTGTAGCTGGCCCGTCTGTGGTGGCCTGGTTATTTTGGTCTCTCTTGTCCGCCACCCCCTCTCTGCCCCTCACTTGTAGGTTTGAACTCCCCTTCTGTGTGTGTTTTACTCCTTTAGTTTCACAGTCAGGGGAAACAGTCTGTCTGTGAGGTCTCTGGTCCTGGCTGCTGTGTGCATCAGTGTGGCTGTGGTCTGGGCTGTGTACAGGAATGAGGACAGGTACTGTCTGCACAAACACACACACACACACACGCACACACTCTTCTGTCTTGTCCTAGGGAATGGTTATGGTGTTACAACAGGGAGTGGTAATCGGCAAAGCTGTCTGGAGCCTTCTCTAAACACGGGTGTCATCAGCAAGGACAGCTACAGCTCTTAGTTCAGACCACTTCTGCATTACTGACCGCCTCATTGACTATGACTACTTGTCTGGGTTTATGAAATGGAGAAATTTTGTGCTCAAACATTGTGAGCAATTGTAGTGGGTACGTGTATTCATACAGTCAAACTATTATCATTGGTCTAGACTTCTTAAGTTAAAGCGTAGAGGGTTTATACAGGCAGAACTTTACCGGCAGGTGAAATGGAAATGTTGAAAATTTCATTTTCAGAGCTTCGTGGGTGTTGGTTACAATTGTGTTATTATGCCCTTTGTTTCACTTCCCTGTCCACCCACAGGCGCAGAGCTTCATAAGTATTTTGTTACAGGTTCATAGCATCTTTGGGTCCAAGCGACATAACAATATGATACCAAGTATTATGTGTTCAATTTAGTCAACTCTATTTTTAGGGGATTTTGTCAAATGTTCAAGCCTTTATTGATTTATGCTTCCCTTGTGTATGGAGCGGAATATAACAGACTACACATTACATGTTTTGAATCAAAGTCATATGTATTTATTTGACCTGTTTTCAAGTATGAATATAAATATGTTTGGGAACTTCCAGATGGATCTGGATCCTGCAAGATCTCCTGGGAATCGCATTCTGTTTGAACTTCATGAAGACCATCACTTTGTCGAACTTCAAGGTACCGCCACCACTGACAACTGGTCTGTTCCTGGTTTGACAAACCGCTTCTGCTAAAGGCTAAGTCCCACCTGAATGTTCTTTCCTTTCTCCTCAGATCTGTGTGATTCTCCTGGGCCTCCTGCTGGTCTACGATGTCTTCTTTGTCTTCATCACACCGTTCTTTACTCCGGTACATCACACTTTGAAATACTTGGTTGCTTAAAATAAAGTCTGTTCAGGTAGATCTTCATAGCATGAGTGTTTTTTACCCCGGTACAGAATGGAGAAAGCATCATGGTGCAAGTAGCCCTCGGTCCAGACGCAGCTGGAGAGAAGGTAACCACTTTGTCTGTCTGTCTGTCTGTCTGTCTGTCTGTCTGTCTGTCTGTCTGTCTGTCTGCATGCAGTCATGATGAAGTGTGCCTGCCTAATTAACAATGAGGCTGATTTGATTGCTGTGGAGCATTGCTGCTGATTTCATACTGACTGTGTGTGTGTGTGGTGGTGGGGGGGTGGGGATCTGTTATCGACACAGAGTAACATTGTGGAGGTCCCTGCTGATCCCAGTACTTCCTCTGAGAAAGTAAGATCCACCTACCCACCTGATCCACCCTCCATATTGGGCTTCACTTTAGACTTAGCTGGGGGGAGGGAGATGGGGACAGACCAGACGAAACCATGCAACTGTCTGGATATTGACTCTGTTAAAGTACATTATACATATAGTCTTTCTGTATGGCTCCATACATCATACATTCAGTATTCTGTGGTATAGATGTAGGATTACGGAAAGGAAGCCATTTAAGAGCGTTAGGGGAACACCCTATAGTCTCACATGACCAGCATGAGGTAGCTAGCTAAATGTATTTCACACACACCACCAGTCACAAGGCCAGCCTTCATAAATGTAATCAGTTGCTACCGAAATTGCTTGTTATTTCCTTGATTGACATCTGTTTGTATGGTAAGATCTAAATTGGATTTTAATAAATTGGACTTGTGTGCACTGTTTTGGAAATAACAATGTTCATGGCTTTATTTGGACCCAAAAAAAAACATTTTGCTGATTTATTTTTTCTTTGAGCACATCCTTGTTCAATGACTCTTTGTAAATGCAGCATTTGTCCACTGTTATTCCCACCGCCCTTAGCTTCCAGTGGTCATGCGTGTGCCACGCATCTCCTCCTGGGCCCAGAACCTGTGTGGGATGCAGTTCTCTATCCTGGGCTACGGAGACATCATTGTTCCAGGTCAGATTAAACCTTCTACTTACCTCAGCATATGTAAAGGGATTCTGTATCCACCGTGCTCAAATATTCTTGGTGTTATTTTGTCCATCAGGTCTACTAGTGGCCTATTGCAGCAGGTTTGATGTGTGGACTAACAGCCCTAAGAAGATCTACTTTGTGTCCTGCTGCATAGGTAAGAGATAGGAGCCATACATAGTTTGTCTGAAGTAGCCACACTACAACAACATGAGTTTTATGGCATTTCATTGTCTTAATTATAATCTGAATGATAATCTGAATGATAATCTCCTGATTTGGTTTCTCTCTGTCTTTTCCCTCGTCCTGCCCTCGTCCTGTACAGCCTACCTGTGTGGCATGGTGGTGACATTTGCAGTGATGCTGACGACAAAGATGGGCCAGCCGGCATTGCTGTACCTGGTGCCCTTCACCCTGGTGACCTCTGCTCTGCTGGCATGGGGCAGGGGAGAGCTCCGACACTTCTGGTCTGGGACCACGTACGAGGTAAAGGGACTGAGGGGCAGTCAGTGGAGGAAATGATTTGCAAACGTTTTCATTATTAGCTTTGATGTGGTTTTCTGTGTTTTTTCATTACGCATTTAGACGTGTTTATTGTGATATTACATGTAAAAGTGTTTCTCTGTAGCATCTGTCGAGTAGTATCTGTAGTTTCGCCAAGATCACCATATTTCCTTATTGACCTTTATTTGCTGATCGGCGACTAAAGGGTATGGTGTGAATGAATCAGGAAATCCAAGGAAAGATGACATGAAAGGAAGCAACATTTGAGAAGCTATCTGTCTGTGCCAGTAACACTTGTGAACATCTATGTCAGGGGTGTCCAATCCTGGTCCTTCGAGGGCCACTGTCCTGACAGTTTTAGATGTTTCCCTGCCCAAGCACACCTCCTAGCTTCCACAGAGCTTGATAATGATCCTTCATTAGAATCAGGTGTGCTGGAGCAGGGAAACATCTAAAACCGTGAAGACAGTGGCCCTCGAGGACTAGGATTGGACACCCCTGATCTATGCGATAGGACTCTCTCTTGCATGGCCCTCAGCGGTAGCCGCCTACAATAAACAGCATCTCCTTGAGGTCTGTCGGAGCGTTCAGTCACTTCAGTTAGAAAGTCCTAATCGGTTGAAAAGAACGTGCGACACAAATGACAAGGCGTGAGCTTTGGTAAAGGTTATAAGCGTGTGAAGGCAACACGGTATGTGATGAAATGGTGACTTGAGTTTATCTCCATCAGGTGTTGGACTCTTCCAGGGAGCCTTTACTGCCAGGTGTGCTCTCATCTCTGAGCCCTAACATGGCTAGCCACCTCCATACGTCCCTGCACCCTCTCAAACCTCACGTCACCTGTCCTGCTCCTCTGCAGAATGTTTTCCTTTGACATGCTTTCAGTTGATCATTTTTCATTTAACAGCGTAGCATTTGTGATCTCCAATAAAGGTCTAACTTTATCTTTAAAGTACCTCTTAACCCTAACCAAATTACTTTTAGCCTAATTCAGTAGGCTCCTTCCGACAAAACCTTTTTAATTACGTCTCCATTGACCACTAGATGGCATAAGAGGACTGTAAATGTCGGTTGCGAGGCGAATCGCAGGATCCTCTTTTTGATTCCAATAGCTTCGCAAAGCTCAGAACTTGACGTGTTCAGGTCCTGACCTTGTTTAGAAGTGTTTTTCCACGAACCTCTTTTGTTAATGTCCGCAGTCAGTGTTTGTCAGCTTTGGCGTTTGTTGTCGTCTGCTTCCAATATTGTCCGTTGCGCAGTTTTTTTTTCTCCCATGTCATCCATCTCTCCTAACCCAGAGTAAACCTGATGATAACCCCTTTTAATGGGATTTTCTTTTCCCCTCATCAGACAGAGGAGTTGCTGTGCAAGATGTTGGTTTAGCATATGCATGCATTTGCTTGTTGGCGGTGTGTGGGAGATGGGCTCTTCATAAACTGTGTCTTTGCTATAGTTTAGTCAGGCTGTTGCAGCAAATATGACACGCTTGTAAATTTGCGCCATTCTCGTGCTTTAAATCTAGCTACGATTGTCGTGCTAATGTATAATTTTCTCTTTGTTGTCTTCTAGAGAGAGCAACTGACTATGCCACAAGAGAACGGAAATGTTGACTACAGCTGATAAGAAAAAAGACCCACTGGAGTTATTTTTTATTGAAACTGAGCATCGACTGACATAAATGTAAGGGACATATTAATGAATGGATCAGAAACCACTTATACATCAGTGTGTGAATATAATGGTGGAGATGGTAGATGGGCTTGCTTGGGGGTCAGTTGATCCTAATGCAGATACGTTTGGAAGGCTTGCTTGTACTTGGAAATTACATTTTAAAATGTTTCCTTTCTGTATGATTGAAGCTTAGAGGACACTTTAATGCTTTTGTATTTCCTTCGTGATGGGTACAACTCTTTAGATAGACACGGCACTTTAGTACTAATCTTGACAGTTACTTGGGGGTTATAGGGCGTTGAAATCAGACATTCGAATGAAAGATGTGCTTTTGATAACTTGTGATGGGGTGTTTTTTGTACTTATGATTTGGAACACAATTATCTACTTGATTGCTTTTTTGCCTTAACATTAAAACTTTCGGTTGAACGTGTGTATTTGTCTATTTGAAAGCTGATATTCCTATCACACGTCTAAGCTCCCTCTACTGGCTCCAAATCAGTCAAATCAATATACATATTAATGGGAAGACAAGGGGAGGTAAGCCACCATGTACATCTAATTTAAAGCTGGCAAGCTTTAGCTTGCTTGAAACTTACGGGGCTGTTATATTGATGCAAAAGTCTCAATATTTGACGCCTTTCAGCCGTAAGCTTGTTCGCTCCGCCCTATCATGTGGTTGTGAGCTGGCTGACTCAGCTGGCTCGTCATGCCCAGTCAGTTCAGAGTCGCACAATTATGAAAAAGCAACCTTCCGCTGGAGCTGCAGCCGAGGCAAATTTCTCCAACGTCAACTGGGCTTTCCTTTCAAGGCACAACGAGAACACCGCCGATAGATGGATAAAAGCCACGGCGAAGCTCTTCCTGAATCTCAACGGTGAAGAGAATGGTGAGAGGGACACTGGCAAAATGACGTTGCTTTATTTATTTATACACGTAACTGTATATAGGTGAAAGGATTTTTTGACTCGTGACAGTGTCGAGACGAAGGTAGTAGTCTGGCTATCAGTCGAGGCAAGTCCTTGCATGCTGCTGACTGTCAAAAAGCAGATGACTGTGATTTATGGGAGAAGCTTGATTGCCACTTGACTAACTGCTGTCAACATCATAAGCAACAATGTGCAGTAGCTTGACAACGGTATCAGAAGTGCATATAATGTATGCTAGCTAGCAGGCTACCTAGCAATCTAATATTCGCCGAATCTTCCTGCCGATTCACCGCTGGCAAAGGCATAACGCGTTAGCTACGCTAGCTGGCTAGCTAGCTAGCTAGTTAACAGAGCTAACAGTACAGCTAGATTACAAGCTAAACAGCGAGCTAAAACGGCACGCAGCTAGCCTAGCTAACGCGAGACAAGATCGAGTATTGTCAGCCTGTGTGGTCAGTGGTAATTGCCGGCTATCTTGACTGGACAAAAATGCAACATTGACACAGAAAAGGCAGGTGTTAAGGCGTGTCAACAACAGTTCCAACTCGTTCGTGGTTATTTGGTGCTAATAAGCCTAGTCAACAACTTTAGCAAGAGTAGGTGTTATGTTAACTAGCTACCTTATTTAATTTATGCTAGCATGCTAGCTTGCTATAAGCGATTGGCGACGCTTTGCCACATACAAGTGTTTACCAGTGCATTCGATTGCTAGAAAAAGCTATAGCCCACGTCAGCTAACTTTTGTAAAGGTTTACATCGTAGCCATCGACAAGAGCATTCTGCATTTATTACCATGCAAGGTCACCTGTACGAGAAGCCCTTTTTGTTTTCATAGTTGGCCTGACAGCGTTTGTCTCATGATGATTGATAGTGAGGCAGTGGAGCAAAGCTTTCATTGATAACTTATTAGACAGGTAACGGTTAGCAAGCTAATTTACTAATCATCTCTGAAGACTGGCAGCACGATTAGACATACTTCTAACTATACCATTGTAATACATCCCTTATAACAAAGAGAACTGTACTAAAATGTGAAGTTTCTTGAGAGTAGCTGTCTTGTTAAAATGATCTGGCGTCTCAAATTGTTCGATTGTGATTTCCAGTCAGTTGTGTGGACTGCTGTGTGGACCTACCCGCCATTTAAAGTGAAAGTATCCAGATATCTGCACGGTAATGTCCTGCATTGCAGATAATACCCCTATGTTGTATTAAAACTCCAAATGTTGTCCCGGACCTGAAGATATTTTTTTCATTATAGATTTAAAAAAAGAAGCTCTGAACTACGTCTCACATGGTTTGTTATTCTCCACGAAGCAGTCATAGAATTTCAGCCTATGCTACGGCAGCTATATCTGTATGCATGTTTCGGTAAATAAGAGAGCCAAGGGAGTCTATTTGTGTTGTCATTTGGTCAGGGGCCCGGGGCCCCCCCTCTCTCAAGTTTCATTGCAAAATGGTCTTATTTCCCACAGTACTAGTCTGAGCTGGTCACATGCCCAAGCTTACCCCTGTTGCGAATGGATATTGCTGCTGTTGCTTCTAGCTACCCCTGGACGGGACCAGAGAGAGAGCTGGAGAGGGTTTGGAACAAGGCTCCCACTGGTTATATAACTGCCCTAATACCAGTGCTGTCAGTGACACTGTCTCACCTTACATTGAGATTGAGGTTGTTTATCTGCAGGGCCGTGTGGTTTCTGTCATAGATGGAGAAGCGGTTGTCTATTTAGTGATTGTCAGTTGACCTCTGCTTTATGTTCCAAAGTAAAATGTCATGGTGTCCAGAAATAATATGTCAGCAGGGCCCTGTGATCTAGTGCGCGTGAGCTCTAGTGCGCGTGAGCTCTAGTGCGCGTGAGCCCTAGTGCGCGTGAGCCCTAGTGCGCGTGAGCCCTAGTGCGCGTGAGCTCTAGTGCGCGTGAGCTCTAGTGCGCGTGAGCTCTAGTGCCCGTGAGCTCTAGTGAGCGTGAGCTCTTGTGCGCGTGAGCTCTAGTGCGCGTGAGCTCTTGTGAGCGTGAGCTCTAGTTCACGCTCCGCAGTAGAGGTTTGTGCCATGCCTCCCTGCTCCCGGGTATCTGCAAATCACATCAACTTTCGGCACACGCAGGCTCAGTGGAAGATGGGAGATGAGGATTTTTCCAATGGCCGGGCTGGGAAAAAGAGCAGAGAATGAGACGAGTTTCAGTTTATTGTTTTGGCGTGCACCCCCACGTAGTTCTTATGTGGCGGCTCCCCTGGAGTCCAAACTACTGCTTGTGCGTTGAGGGAACAGCATGGCGACTGCGTTCCTCACGTCAGAAACGTTTTTGGGCAGTTGTTTGGTCCGCTGAAACGAGCAGCAGCCAGAGTTTGCATGAATGTCACACAAACGTTTTGCGATATTCTGAGCTCCTCATTCTTTCGTTTCAGTTGCAGCCGTAGAGGTCAGTCATAACCTAGTGGGGGGAGGGAGGGGGGGGAGGGAGGGAGGGAGACACCCCCTGAGCGATTCCTGCCCTGACTGCTGTTTGCGTAGGCTCGTGTATCCAGGAGAACACCAGATGTGAAAAGGGAAACCGCAGAATACGCCAGATGCGAGGCCTGGTTGTGCTCGTTTGGGCTGGCGTGTCAGTGGAGGCGTGCAGGGCCAGAGCAGACTGGATCCTGAGGGCAGAGCTGGGAGTTGTGCATCCAGTTTTTCTTCTACATCGTCACACTGTGATCCTGTGACATTTCACATGAGCCTCCACACTCCACCCAGCATCAGGCACTGACTCTAGGATAGCGCCGGTGAATGTTAATATAGCAAATGGCATCCGGTGATGGTGCTAAGCTAACCTCCTCTTCCTCGGTGCGTGTGAGTGATGCCAGTCTTCAGGCATGGGGCTACTAGATGTCATGATGATAATTTTAAAGACCCATATGAATTTATGGACATTTTAAAGTCATAAAGCGAGTGATGGACCACATTTATAGTAGACTAAAGGTACACAATGACATTAACAGGTCGACCCTATAAAGTGTTGTACCTTTCTCATATTGAGAATTACAAGCAGCAAGTATCAAAGTTCAGGGCTGTAACTTCCAGCGACTGTACTCTGCTGCTGGTCCTGCTGGTACTGTAGGCACGTGCAGGTTTTTAAACTCTCGGAAAATTCTTAGAAATCAACTTGACTGTCTTACTTCATCCTCTTAACCTTCCCTATCTCTGTCACTGTCACAGGGTTCACCTCCTCAGACTGTTTTAAAGATGCTGTAAATCTGGTTTGGGTGCGAATTCTGCGAAAGATGGAACGTAAATCTTCCAGGTTAACTTGAGGTTAATGTACTGGCGCTGCACATTTGACTGGTACTTCCCCTGTTTTAATGTGTTGTTGGCACCAGAGTACAAAGATTGCGGGAGAAGTTTGAAACGCTGTCGGGTGAAGATGGCCCAGACTTTTAGTGGCTTGTATACAGTACACTTCCAGCAGCATTCTGGTGGAAGGGAAAAGAGTTTGTCTGATGGAAATGGCAAGCCGGTTTAATTTCCAACACAGGAAGTGAGATAGGGATAGGAGAAACAGGGAGGGAGTAAGGGAGAGAGTGGGTGAGAGAGAGAGAGAGAGAGAGAGGGGGGGGGGCGTGTGTGTGTGATTTTGTGTGCGTGTTTTTCTCACAGGGGCTTTATTTCAAGCACTGCATTCTTTTGTTGCCTGACATTCTCAGGTGCTATGGTTACAGGTTAGCCCAGACCAAGCATGCTCTAACAACTCTCGCTATCAATATCAATAGAACCACAATCAAATGTATCCACTAAGACACTTCAGACTGTCTCCTGCTATTAAAAGCTATATCAGCAAAAAGCAATAATCAGCCATTCCAATTCACGGCAACAACATAATGACCTACCATGCTGATGACTTGCAGAATCCACGTGGGTTAAGCAACGTTTAGGCCCAGCGCCCCATACAACATGCTTATGTCTCTGTTGTTGGGGTTAACTCTCAGTAGTCTAGGAGTCCCTGGAACACCCTGAGACCTTGTTAAGCTAAACTGAACTGAGGTTTTGGCTAGGAAGACTATGAGTGTATTAATCACATCAGGTGGTATGGACATAAATTGCTGAGGCCTCTCTACCACCATCCCTGCCCTTTATCTGTATCTCTCTTCATATCACTCTCTCTCATTCCCTCCTCTCTCTCATTCTCTCCTCTCTCTCACTCTCTCTCTCACACTCTTTCTCTGTTTCAGTCTCTGTCTACCTCTCTCTCTCTCTATCATTCTCTGTCTCTCTCTCACACTCTTTCTCTTTTTAAGTCTCTGTCTACCTCTCTCTCTCTATCTCTATCACTCTCCGTCTGTCTCTCTCTCTCTCTCTGCACTCCGCCCACTGTAATATCTAGGTGTCTCTCAGACACATTCATCAGGCCTCTCTGTGGCTTCTTACAGATTAACCGTGCCCAGAGCTAGGGAAACACAGTCCCACACTGATCACTCACCCTTTAACAGAGACCGCTCTCCAAACATAACCGA
Source organism: Plecoglossus altivelis (assembly GCA_036571765.1). Lineage (NCBI taxonomy): Eukaryota > Metazoa > Chordata > Actinopteri > Osmeriformes > Plecoglossidae > Plecoglossus > Plecoglossus altivelis. Next base: position 4,879,453 of record BROE01000013.1, read on the forward strand.
CATTAACTTTTGAGTGATTACGGCCAGTGTGGTGAAATCGGATGTGACTGGCATGGGACTCGAAGGGGGATCTCGCTTTTAATCCAGAGATCTGGAACGAGGGGTCCGCTGGTGGTTGCGCGGTTGGTAACAAGAGATGCACCAAGGAGTTCTGGAATGTTCCTGTACAAAGCCCTTAAACACAGAGACGAGGAAGAGGACGTCCAGGTACCGATCCTGCCTTTCGACACCTGCTCTTCCATCCCCTCCCCTGGGTTCTGTCTTTCCATAACCAGTTTGCGAATGTGGTGATGATGATGAGACGAGCGTGAGATCATTGTGGTTAACCTCGGCGAAGAGGTTGGAGGTTTTGGCGTTGGCGGGTTGCTCAATCCCTCCGTCAGTAGCCCTGATGGCTTTGTGGTCGTTGGGACCGTGAACCCGTTCTTGTGCGGCGAGGACTGTTGGTGGGGTTAGCCTGGTTCTGAAGGGGAACGTTCAGGGTTTGTTCTCTGTGAAGGGGATTATGGTAGCTAATCGTTCCTGGGGGCCCTGGGAGCATTAGCTGAGGAGGAACAAAAAGGTATTACCGTTATCGAAAAAATTTAATTTGGAAATTCTTGTGACATAAATCCTTGTTGTCGCCATGCCGATGCTGTTTGCACGGCAGTACTAGCCAACACGCTGAAGTTCTTACTAACCTGTAGGATGTTTACCATTCATAATTGGTTCAAATGCCCTTTGGTTGAACTGAAGGTTTGTATAGTCAGTGGCTTTATAAAGAGGCGGGGATCCTACAGATATCGTTACTCTCTAGTTGCTGTGACAGTTTTTCTACTACTGCCTCTGATGGTTCAGCACTCTACATAAGCTATGCTGTTCTCAGATCATTCCTAATTTGCCGTTGAAAGTACTGATAAATGCCTAGTTCTGTCATTAACATTTGTCTTGTTTTCTTTCTCTGCAGTCCCAGAAATCCTGGATAGAAAGCACTTTCACCAAGAGGGAATGTGTGTATATACTTCCAGTGTCAAAAGACCCCCACAGGTATGTGTTACTGTCATGGTCGTCTCCAGTTGGCCTGCATGGGGATGGGACTGCAGTGTAATTGTATAGTGTGTCATGGTATAACCTAATTACATTCTCCAACAGTCAGTAAGCCCGTTCCCACATGATCATATTGTTTATGTCTACTACTACTGTAATTTGGGCTTTAAGCGAGAGGCTGTGTCCTCTGTGAAAGGTTGCATCATGTCTGCAGCACATGGTGGGGGTGGGGGACAGGGGGAAACCCATTTCCTGTTCCTGCCGATGTGTTTTGAAAGGTGTCATACGTACGAATGCCCCGTGCGTAGTTTCCAAGTGCTGTGCTTCTGGAATTTAACAAGACAGGGCTAGAATTCTATGGTGCGCATCTGCAGAAGACTATAGGCCACAGTTCAGGGGCGCACACTGCATCTGATTCGCAGCTATGCTCCAAAATAGTCTGCTCTTGTGTAAGCACACTAGTAGTAACATGTTTACTAGTAGACAATGTAGCATGGGTTGCTAACATCTGTGTAATCATCTAGGACTCCCATATAGATCTCTGTTACTGTCATACTTGTCATTCAATGTTCCGTGGTCTCTAGATGTTTAGCCACGACTCTGTTGTTCTTAGTTACACTTTTATTGGCCAACACTTCCTGTCGGTCTCTTTCCTGCCGTCTCCCACGGTTACTGAGTTACTTTGTCCTATGTATTTCTGCACCAGTTATCTTCCATTTGTATTTTCTTGTCACAATGCAAATCTATTAAGCCAGTACCCGTTCCAAACCTGTTTAGGTGATGTGGTGGCGAGGGAGAGGAGGGTTATAGGAATGTGTAGTTACCTCCTAGGTGTTAAGACCAGACCTCACCTGAACACGCACTCCCTGCAGAACGGCCTCGAAATCATACTAAGAACGACCCATTTTAGATGAAAATAAGTTGGGAAAACATCTAGTTTGCTCTTGTCATTTACCACATTTCTTTTAACGAGGTAATTTCATCTTTTGCAGATGTCTTCCAGGATGCCAGATCTGTCAGCAGTTGGTCAGGTAAGTGTTGTTATAGGAACAGTCCTACCATCAGATATATTACATGAGATTGGTATTGTTGCATTCTGTATGGTCAAAATACAGACCACTAATTGGCACCAACCACGGAAAACCAATGAAACTCCGCTGTCCTGGTTTGCGTTAGCTTACTATTTGAAGTAGAAAAATACACAAAAATACAGTTTTTACCGTATTACAAAAATACTGTAAAAAAATACACAAAAACGAATGAAAGGCAGCAAGACACTGTATGTTTGAAGTTGAAGTATAATGTTCAAAGTCTAAAAGGCAAACAGAAGTACAGGATATAATAAAAGCTGATGAGCTATTATTAGGCATTGGATCAGCTTGAGTATTGATCTGTTATTAGTGATATGGTCTCAAGGCCCTTTGAAGAGACGATAGCTGTAAACACTGTTGACTTGAGTGGAGTTCGTCATGTCCTCACGTTAGACCTTGAAATGATATCCTGGAACGGGAAAGTGTTTTATATCCCACACCACCCCTTCTCAGGAAATAATTAGCTTCCAGGCTTTGTGGGACAGGATACACATCTACGCCTAAGGTGCCTGGGAGAGGGAACGGGAGTTTTTGGGGGTAGGCCCGATCGTAGGCTGGTTCCCGCTGGAAGGGTGTGACTTTCGCGGGCCCGTGCGACTTTCCCTGCTGTCCGCGTCCAACCGCGTCTCCCGCGTCTCCCGCCTCCTCCTCAGGTGCTGCTGCGGACGCCTGGTCCGGCAACACGCTGGCTTCACGGCCAGCCTGGCCATGAAGTACTCGGACGTGAAGCTGGCTGAAAACCCTGACGCCACCCTGCCAGAGGTGGAGGACTGGTCTGTGGACAAGCACACGGAGGAGAGCCCTACTGACGCCTACGGCATCGTCAACTTCCAGGGAGGGTCCCACTCCTACAGAGCCAAGGTAGAAAACACACACGCACTCACTCGCAATTCAATCTGGGCTGGTTTTCCAGTCAACAAAGAACGAGTTAGGTCTGGCTCAAAGGAAGTCCACAGCCAGCAATATGAGGAAACTTGCCTTTCCCTCTTTCATAAACCGGAACCCAGTTTTCCACGTAGGAACATTCACGTGAGACCCGAGACTGTAAAACATTCACGTTAATCAGTTCATCTCTGTGAAATATTCTAGCGGAAGTGTTCTATAAGAATACGAGGAACCCCCCTCCTGCTGTTAGGCTCAGCTAACTCTACTAGAAGGGCTTCAACACCAGTCGTTTCATGTTAACAGCAGAATGGACTTTGCTTGCCTCCTCACCCCCCCTACCTTCTGCCCTGTACATGTGTGCGTGTGTGTGTGTGTGTGTGTATGTATGTGTGTGTGCGTGTGTGCGTGCGTGCAAGCGCAGTATGTGCGCCTGTCCTATGACTCGCGGCCAGAGAGCATCCTGCGGCTGATGATGAAGGAGTGGCAGATGGAGCTGCCAAAGATCCTCATCTCTGTCCACGGAGGAATCCAGAACTTTGATCTGCATCCTCGGATCAAACAGGTGGTGGGCAAAGGCCTGATCAAAGCTGCTGTCACGACCGGGGCATGGATACTCACTGGAGGGGTGAACACGGGTACGCACGCATGCACACACGGGCACACACCTTCCCTCGCTGTGCTGATTTGGCAGAAGTGACTTAATGTCAGGTTAAAGGGGGTGATTTGTATTTTGTGTCACAGCGTAGGTGTGGTGTGCAACTCCAATCATAGTGTTTAAGTCATTGCTAAGTTGGTCAATTAACCAGAGTGGTCTTTACTCCATTAAGTCCCCGCCTCTCTACAGACCTAGCTGCAGAGCTGGACAAACCTGCACTTTTGACATTTGTTGGTGTGGCATCAATGCAGTTACTTTGCCTGGTTATTGCGATCCATACTGATTGGTGGATGTCCTTGCATCATAGGTGTGGCGAAACACGTAGGCGATGCACTAAAAGAACACTCTTCCAGATCATCAAGGAAAATTTGCACTATTGGGATCGCACCCTGGGGGGTCATCGAGAACAGAAACGACCTCATCGGGAGAGATGTGAGACCCGGAATATACCTTCTCATTCCTGCCTCACATGTCTTTATCTCTGCATCATCTACTCATCCCTGCCTCACATGCCCTCATCCCTGCCTCACGTGTCTTTATCTCTGCATCATCTACTTATCCCTGTCTCATCTACTCATCCCTGCCTCACATGTCTTTATCTCTGCATCATCTACCTATCCCTGTCTCATCTCCTCATCCCTGCCTCACATGCTCTCATCCCTGCCTCACATGTCCTCATCACTGCCTCATATGTCTTTGTCCCTGCCTCATATCCTCATCCCTGCCTTACATATCCTCATCAATGCCTCACACGTCCTCAACCCTGCTCATTTGTTTTTCATCTTGGATTAGTGCCATCTCTAGTGCCATCTCTAGTGCCATCTCTAATGCTGTTTGTGCCGTGTATAATTGCTGTCCTGCTGCATTGCCAGCCCTGTTGTCTCTGATAGGTTTGTCATCTCACTCCCTCCACCCCCCTCCTCCTATTTCATTGTCTTTCTCCCGTCTTGTCTCTGGTCCTTCCCCCTGGCTCCAGGTGATAGCTCCATACCAGACCCTGCTGAACCCCCTCAGCAAGCTGAACGTCCTCAACAACCTGCACTCCCACTTCCTGCTGGTGGACGATGGCACGGTGGGGAAGTACGGTGCAGAGGTGCAGCTGAGGCGCGAGCTGGAGAAGCACATCAACCTCCAGAGGATCCATGCACGTAAGAGCCCCCGCTCCCCCGCCGAGCCCCCAGGACGAGCGCCTGGCGTGCTGCAGCTGCGCCGCGCGCCTCTCCAGAAAGCATATGCCGAAGGGCGTCGCCGTTGGGGCGGAGAGGAGCCGTAGATCACAGCAAGCACGAGAGATGGGCTTGGCCTGAGAATTGGAGGATTCAGGTCATGTTGTCCCACCGAGTTGAATTGGCGACTTAGTCTTTTCCCTCGTGTCTTCAGGGCAGTCTGTCAGAAGAAGATAACAGCACACAAGCTATTATCATCGGAGCCGTAACTCCACAGTTATTAGGGTGTGGGCAACTCTGACAGACCCCTAACCTTGAAATAGAAGGCGTTGACCTTGTGATGTCATGCGATTTCCCCCGTGGATACAAAACCAGTGCTTCTTTAATAACATTCATGTTAAATGTCTGCTAGGGATTGGTCAGGGCGTTCCAGTGGTGGCTCTGATCTTGGAGGGGGGCCCCAACGTCATCCTGTCTGTGCTGGAGTACCTGCAGGAGAGCCCCCCTGTGCCTATCGTGGTGTGTGAGGGCACTGGCCGTGCCGCTGACATTCTGGCCTACGTCCACAAGCAGACCGAGGAAGGAGGGTGAGACACACACGCACGCCTCTCTGAATGCACACACAACCTCTGTGCTGTAATCCTTAGCCCATCAGGACTAACTGCAGCTTTCCTCTACCCTGTAGCGGACTACCTGATGGTGTGGAGACTGAAATCATCGCTACGATCAAGAAAACCTTCAACTTCAGCCACAGCGAGGCCATCCATCTTTTCCAGACCCTCATGGAGTGCATGAAGAGCAAAGAACTGGTACATGTTCACCTGCAGGATCCCCCTTAGACACAAGCACCCAACACAACTAGCCAATCAGAACTCCCTACCAGAAATGAAGACCAATCCGTAACATATCTGATGTTATCGGTCATTGCTCTATGGATTACAGATCACTGTGTTCCACATTGGCTCGGAAGATCACCAGGACATTGATGTTGCCATCCTGAAAGCTTTGCTAAAAGGTAAACTTCCCACACGTTGGTCTGCATCTTTGCTCCCTTTCTTCTCTGTCAGATTTGTCTTCCAATGCATGTGTCTCTCTGTCCCCCAGATGTCAGTTTGAGGACTGAACGTCCTTCAGAGAGAGGGTCAGGCCTCTTTTGTCGAGTAAAATATTTTCTTTCTTTCTTTTCCCCTTCCAAACGTTTCTACGTCAACCTAAGATGTGTTTTGAGAACAGTCAGCTACCCTCTTGTCTGTCTCTCCTCTCGTGCTTGTTGAGAGATCACATTACCAGCGTTCACAGAGCCCTATTCTTCCAGCGCCCCTCCTCCTCCTCCCCGCCCCACATCTCAAGCCTCTCTCCTATCCTCTCTTCTTCTTCTGCAGTGTGTCAGAGAGAGGGAGAGAGATCCCAGAGGGGAGAGGCTTCTAGGTATTCACTCGTGAAGCAATCGTGCTCCCTCCCTCCCTCCCTCCCTGTGTCTTGAGTGCCGTTGTCCTGTACAGTCTCTGCTCCTCTCAGACAGGAATGTGTTAGTGGTCCACCCGCCCTGGGGAAAAACCCTCCAAGCTGTTGGATTCTGGGAAAAAAAAGGGTTGAGTCAGTTCAAGAGATCTGGCCTAAAGACAAGAGTCTTCCCCAGGCGCATATTTGGCTGTTAAGCCTGCAATCATCTTGGTGAACCAGTAACGCACATTCTGTAGAATCCTCCAAGACTGCAAAAAAAAAAAAAAATGCTTTTCATACTTTTAAGCAACAGAAATTTGCTGCCATCTCCACTCAAGTCAATGGAATAGAACAGATCAATCCATGAATCTTTACTCCCCTGTCATGGTAGTGTTGTGTTTGTTTGTGTATGTGTGTAATGCAATAAACTCCCGCATTAATCTGGCTGGCTCAAACTCAGGTCCTGCGAAGGTCTCAAAGTTGTTGAACAAAAAACCCCCGTAGCCTTCAGGATGCTGACGAATCTACTCGCAGCCAGTTTTAAAACGGGAGTGATCTTCAGATGCAAATTGGGATTGGACCTTGTAACCAGATAATCTGTGATTAGTATCTCTATTGTCCTGTTCTATAGCGATAGAAAAAGGTTGTAGTCCTGCTGGTTAACTGTGTGTGTGTTCCTCTGTCTGCCCCCCCCCCCCCCCCCCCCCCCCCCCCCATCCCCCCTCCCTCTCAGGCACGGACGCATCAGCGTTCGATCAGCTGGTTTTAACACTGGCCTGGGACAGGGTGGACATTGCCAAGGATCACGTGTTTGTCTACGGGCAGCAGCTATTGGTGCGTGGGTGCAGGTAGCAGCTGTTGGCAAGCCTGCACAACTTGATTTAGGACATCCTTTTAATAGTCAACTAAATAAACACGCCCCCTAGCCAGCCAGAGTTGCCAGCCAGACACTTTGGGACTTTGTTTGTCTAAACTGAAACGATTATACATTTTTAAAATCCCACTTAATAATACAGTTATTTATAGATGTCAGATCTTTTCTCTGTGTGGATGTAAGGGAAGAAATGGAGTGTCTGTCAGCAGATGAATATAGGAGACAAGGCCACTGTATCTCCCCTCTCAAGAGTGTGTGTGTGTGTGTGTGTGTAGGTGGGCTCCCTGGAGCAGGCTATGCTGGACGCCCTGGTGATGGATCGGGTGGAGTTTGTCAAGCTGCTGATAGAGAACGGTGTGAGCATGCACCGCTTCCTCACCATAACCAGGCTGGAGGAGCTGTACAACACAGTAGGTCACACGCTTGCCTCTTACGCCTGCCTCTAACCCCTCCCTCTAATGCCTAGACCAGTGGTTCTTAACCTGGGTTCGATCGAACCCCAGGGGTTCGGTGAGTCATTCTCAGGGGTTCGGCGGAGGTCAAGACACACACCTGACTCATATGATTATATGACTTTGAAAAAATCTTATTTCAGTTTTTCAATTAAGAAGGGTTTGGTGAATGCGCATATGAAACTGGTGGGGTTCAGTACCTCCAACAAGGTTAAGAACCACTGGCCTAGACGCTTTGAGGACGTTTCCATCAGCCGGTGACATCCCATCTCAAACCCCTTTGCTTTTCTCTGTTCCAGAAACAATCTCCAACCAATCCGACTCTCTTCCATCTTGTGAGGGATGTCAAACAGGTAGAAGCCCAGATCCACAGTCTGCCAGCTGACACCGATCCCTGTTATGTTGTTGGCACATGGTTCACGTTTTTGTTTGTTTCCAGGGTAACCTCCCTCCAAACTACAAGATCACCCTCATCGACGTGGGCCTGGTCATCGAGTACCTGATGGGCGGGACTTACAGGTGCAACTACACCAGGAAGCGCTTCAGGATCATCTACAACAATCTCCACGGCAACAACAGGGTAAGGACACGATGGTCTTGCATCCCTTCCGATCTATTTTTCATTCCATTGGTTGACCCTTTTTTCCTTCTTTTTTTAACCAATAGTGGTTCCTGTTTAAGAGTAGATAAGCACATCCCTCTGCATGGTTGGTTCCTACCCATTTTAGCTGTCATGTCTAACATCTCTGTGGGGGGGATTGCAGCGGTCTGGCCGCAATGCTGCAGGGTCAGGCAGTCACCTGAGGAAGAACCACGAGGCCTTTAGCATCCAGGCCGACAAGAAGGAGAAAACCAGGCACAATCACTTCATCACTACAGCTCAGCCCTACAAACCCAAGGTAAAGCACCTGACTGTGTGTTCATTTAGACACCCTTATCCAAAGTGGCAAACTACAGTAGGTGGATTTGAAGCTGCGAACTTGTGATCTGTAGTCAAGTGCTGTAAACTACTGAGCTACTCCCATCCACTGTATCCATCCCATGTGAAGCACTAGTTCTACTCACAAGCTAACTGACTACCTACATACCCATCGCCTTTCTCTGTCAGTTGGAGACGACCAATGAACAGTCCAAGAAGAAGAGCAAGGAGGAGATCGTGGACATAGACGACCCAGAGACCAGGAGGTTCCCCTACCCTTTCAACGAGCTGCTGGTGTGGGCCGTGCTGATGAAGAGGCAGAAGATGTCCCTGTTTTTCTGGCAGCACGGAGAGGAGAACATGGCTAAGGCCCTGGTGGCCTGCAAGCTCTGCCGCTCCATGAGCTACGAGGCCAAGAAGAGTGACGTGGTGGACGACACGTCCGAGGAACTCCAGGACTACTCCAAGTAAGACATGCAGACGTCCCTGATGCCCTGAAGGCGCGAGACTCATTCAAACTCAGTGGATCAGCGCTGATACTTTGGAGATGCCAGAATGCCTGTACTTGTAGACTTGTAGAATGTCTGTTTTTGTGATGGTGATTATGACGATTATGGTGATGATACCGATGACGATCGCGATGACGACGACGACGATTAAGGGTGATAATAACGATAATTATGATGATGATGATGATGACGATGACGCTGTCTGCAGTGAGTTTGGAACCCTGGCCGTGGACCTCCTGGAGCAGTCGTTCAGACAGGACGAGACCATGGCCATGAAGCTGCTGACCTACGAGCTGAAGAACTGGAGCAACTCCACCTGCCTGAAGCTGGCTGTGTCGTCACGCCTGCGCCCCTTCATCGCCCACACCTGCACGCAGATGCTGCTGTCCGACATGTGGATGGGACGCCTCAACATGCGCAAAAACTCCTGGTACAAGGTGACCCACCTCACCGATCATGTCACACATGTCACACAAACACTGCTGGAGTTGGGTGCGAGCTCAGCCCAAGCGCTCCCTTTTGTAATATGTGTGTTGTATCCTGTTTAGTTTATGTATAGGAACATTTTTATATTTATTTTAAATTGTCTGTTGTTTGTCTGTGCTGTTGAATGTCTGTACTTATGTAGCACCGTGGCTCTGTGAGGCACGACATTTCGTTCCACTGTATGCACCCGCATGTAGCGGAATGACAATAAAGCACGACTTGACTTGACTTGTGTGTGTGTTAATGTGTGTGTGTGTGTGTGTCGTCCAGGTCATCCTCAGCATCCTGGTTCCTCCTGCCATCCTGCTGCTGGAGTACAAGTCCAAGGCTGAGATGTCCCACATCCCGCAGAGCCAGGACGCTCACCAGATGACCATGGAGGACAGCGAGCACAACTTCCAGCACACGACGGACGACATCCAGATGGTCCGAACACAAAACCAAACGTTTTCAACTGTTCCAGATGCCTGTGTCGTCCCTTCCCCTTAGCGCCAAGGGGAGTCCTACCCCCTCTCACGTCTGATCGCTCTGCTCTCTGACAGGACGTGTTCAAGGAGGCGAGGGGCGATGAGAACGTGGAGGTGAAGAGCGAGGCGGAGACTCACGTCCGCTCCAGGAGGCTACCCCTCACCAGGAAGTTCTACGCCTTCTACCACGCGCCTATCGTCAAGTTCTGGTTCAACACGGTATGAATCCTGCCCTCTATAAACTATATAACACACACACACACACACACAAACGTTTTCGGGTGTGCGTGCGCACCTTTGACAGCTTTCTTGATTGATGGGACAGTTGCAGAGACAGGAAAGGTGAGAGAGAGAGAGAGAGAGAGAGAAAGAGGGAAGGAAAGACATGCAAGTAATGGCCGAAGCCGGATTGGAACACAGGCTCCTAGGAGCTCACGGCACTCTAACCCCTGCGAGCCACGTTTGGCCTCAAGGTGTTTTCCAGGGGCCCGGGCCTCATTTGCATCTTCTGGGAGGGAGTTGTGTGGTAAGTCTCAGGCCAGGTCCAGCTAGATAGCATCAGTGAAATACTGGGCCACGTCATTACCCCTGCTCTGCTGCTTATCTGCCCTGTTACCATACCTGCTGTTCCTGCCTCGGCCCTGATCCCAGCCCTGATGGGCCCTCAGTCTCAGCCCAGTCACCACCCAGGGCCCCGGGGAGACACTTAGAATGAGTTACGATCGGGAGGGTGGTGGGGTTTTTTTCTTTTTCATTGTGTACGTTTCCATCCGAAAGCTTCAAAGCTAGTGCTCCGTGATCGAATCAGATGGACAGATTGAGTTACGGCTAAGTCGGATGTTTTTCCTCGCACAATCCACTCCGTTCACCCCCACTTCTTCGCGTTCGTGAGAAACAGGTGCAGTGCCCTGAGCAATCTGGCGAGTAATGGTTGTTTGAATTTTGCGGTTAGCTTAATGAGCGTTATGCCCGTTCCGACAAGAAGATGCATCGGTGAATTATTACAACCAAACCCAGATCTACGCTTAAACTCTTATAATTATTCATAGATTTTTCACAAATGGCTTGTCTACACAAGAGCTGCCAGTCATTAGGCTCTGATCAATACACCTGCCCACAACAGCACACAATGACAATAATCAAGAAACATCCTCAAACACAGATTCCTCGATACAATCAGATGGGGGCTCTTTGGGTACAGTTTGTCCTTTTTCCCCCCAAAGGAGAGTTGGGTCAGTCAGACAGAAGGGGGAGAGCGCTGGAGCTGTGTGACCGGTGCGTCTCTAAGTCGCCCCCCCCCCCCCCCCACCTCTCTTCCTCCCCTGAGAACGCAGCGACCCCCGCCTCACGGACAAAGCCAGCGGCTGTTTGCTCCTGACTCAGGAAGTCAGAAGGTCCAGTCTCTAAGGAGGAGGCACTGTTGACCTCTCCTAAAAATACTCAGACGAAGGGAAGCCCATTTCATGCCTGTAATATGCCTTTTGCTTCAAAATGGTATGACTCCCATGACAGTAGCCATGGTTTCCAGCTTAGAGAGTGGGCAGGTGAAGGGACCGTTTTAAACGACCATCGAACTGTTCTTTATGCATGCTCACGCCTGAGTCTGATGGCTTGTGCTGTTCCTGGTCAGATGGCGTACCTTGGGTTCCTGATGATCTACTCCTACGTGGTCCTGGTGAAGATGCCGGCGTGGCCGTCACCTCAGGAATGGGTCGTCATCCTCTACATCTTCACCTCCGCCATCGAGAAGATCAGAGAGGTACTCCAACTCTCAGTCTTGTCTGTGTTCGTCCTTGACCAGGCCTTCCAAAGGAAGCCGTGTTTATCACGTACCGGAATCGACCAACGCCAGCCTCGTCCGCAAGGATGTGACGTCGCATACATCTCCAAGCGCTCACCACCACTTCCTGTCTTGTTTTTGCTTCCCAGATGTTCATGTCCGAAGCAGGGAAGATCAGTCAGAAGATCAAAGTGTGGTTTGGCGATTATTTTAACCTCTCTGACTTTGTGGCGATAGTCACCTTCTTCGTGGGTTTTGGGTTGAGACTCGGAGGAGACGACGTCTTCATCCCTGGCAGGATTGTCTACTGTCTCAACATCATCTTCTGGTACGTGCGGCTGCTGGATATTTTGGCAGTCAACCAGCAAGCAGGACCCTACGTGATGATGATAGGTAAAATGGTGAGTGGTCTCTCAAGCACTTGGCAGTGGCCTTACATGGTAACAAAGGAACCGCTTTTAAAAGAAAAAGTGTTTTCAAATGATAATCGCTGACTAACCGTTCTCTGAAGTGCTTAGCTGTATTTAGAGTAAGGCTTGAACCTTCGTAAACAGAACTTCAAATTCTGAGTCCAAATTGGTACCACAGGGAAATGGGTCACATTTAGACTTTGAGCACAGTAAACAATGTTTCAGCCTACTTTAAGATGCTCAGATGAGGGGACGTTATGTAAAGCAGTTGCGTTTGTTTCACGTTCTAGGTGGCCAACATGTTCTACATAGTAGTGATCATGGCTGTGGTTCTCCTGAGCTACGGTGTTCCAAGGAAGGCCATCCTCTACCCCAACGAGGAACCCAGCTGGAGTCTGGCCAAAGACGTGGTCTTCCAGCCGTACTGGATGATGTATGGGGAAGTGTACGCGTATGAAATCGATGGTAAGGAAGATTATGATGGTAAGGGACAGTTCTTCTACAGCTTCTCATCACCAGCATGGAAGCTAATTTGTCACCAGAAAGCACCGGAAATCAAAAAAACCCCACGTTGGTCTAATCATCGCACCCCTCACCCTGCACTTATGTCCACGCACGCACGCACACTCACTCACACTCACACACACACTCTCAATTAGCACCAGGGTTGATCAGTTTGGGTCTGTGTAGCTTAAGGGCCTAGTGGAGGTCTTTGGTTCCCTTCCAGAACTATAACTCACCTGGTTCTGAGCTTAACGGCCTGAAAGGAGATGTGTTGACGCTGCAGTGGAACTAAACCACCTGTCCGTGCCCTGCCCAGACCAGAGCTGACTGGATCTCCTCCACATTTTCTCTCATTCTTATTCTGTAGCAGTAGCCATTAGAGTAATGCTAAGTTTGTTAAAACTGTGATTGGCATAAACATTTTTTTTTTTTAAGTCTACTGAACAACAGCCAAGTCAGTTAGCATTAGCGTAATATTTAATTTCATAACGAACAGTCTTTTAGTTTGAACGGTTTCAGACTGACCTCAGAGACTGTTCGTCATGTGATAGACTGTTCGTCATGTGATAGACGGTTCGTCATGCGATAGACTGTTCGTCATGTGATAGACTGTTCGTCATGTGATAGACTGTTCGTCATGTGATAGACTGTTCGTCATGTGATAGACTGTTCGTCATGTGATAGACGGTTCGTCATGTGATAGACGGTTCGTCATGTGATAGACGGTTCGTCATGTGATAGACGGTTCGTCATGTGATAGACTGTTCGTCATGTGATAGACTGTTCGTCATGTGACGGTGTCAGGGCCCGTTGGTGCGGTGTGTCCGTCTCATTGTGTCACCTCTTCTCCGCAGTGTGTTCCAATAGCTCCGAGAACCAGATGAAGCCATTGTGTGCGGCCGGGGTGTGGCTGACACCGCTCTTACAAGCAGTCTACCTCTTTGTACAGTATATACTCATGGTCAACCTTCTCATCGCCTTCTTCAAGTAAGACCACCTGTGCACTTGTCTTAATGGCCCATCCAAGAAGTATTCCTTTAGCGTCCAGGTGTATGTGAAAGTTATGTACAGATGATGTGCACAGCTCTACACAGTCTTGTGTGACAGTCTTTCTCTTTGTCCCCCAGTAATGTGTATCTGCAAGTGATGTCCATCTCAAGTCTGGTGTGGAAATACCAACGTTATCACTTCATCATGGCCTACCATGAGAAACCAGTTCTCCCTCCCCCCCTCATCTTCCTCAGCCACCTGGTGACTCTCTTCTCCTGCATGTGCAGGAGAAAGAGGGAGTACCGCACACATGGACCAAGTATGACACGCAGAGAAATCCCGTCTGGCCCTGAAAAGATCCTTCTGAAAGGATCCTAGAATCTACCAGGATCCTAGAATCTACCAGGATCCTAGAATCTACCAGGATCCACCCGACTAGGCTAATCTGGTGCTTGTTCTTTTCAGAGTTGTTTCTGACTGAAGAGGACCAGAAGAAACTTCATGACTTTGAGGAGCAGTGTGTGGAGACGTACTTCCACGAGAAGGATGATCAGTTTCACTCTGGGAGTGAGGAGCGGATCCGGATTACCTCAGACAGGTGAGCTCGCCGGATCGCAACAGGAAGCCGTCTTTCTGATTTGCGCCATGTTGCCGTTTTGGTAAACTGCCGTTCTCGTCTCTCTCCTGACAGGGTCGAGACCATGTGCGTTCAGCTGAAAGAGGTCGGGAACAGGGTCAACTTTATCAAGCGCTCTTTGCACACTCTGGACTCTCAGATCGGCCACCTCCAGGACCTGTCGGCCCTGACGGTGGACACCCTGAAGGCCTTGACGGCCCAGAGGGCCTCCGAAGCCAGCAAGGTCCACAACCAGATCACCCGCGAGCTCAGCCTCTCTAAGAACGTTGGCCCGAGCCTGGCCCCCACGCCCGGTGACCCCGGCCCCCTCTCCAAGCCCTCCGTCCTGGGCAAGCGCAGCGTCGGAGCCTACTTTGGCTCCTCGTTCCCCCAGCCGCCGGCCAACATGGCCGACTCTCTCTTTGGGAGTGGCGTCGATGGAATCGACGGGTTGGGTGTGGGCCGGAGGGCAGGGCCTGGACCAGGACTGGCACTGGACCCCACCCCAAGCCCAGCTCTGAGCCCAGAGAGGATGGGGCTGACTGGGCTGGGTCACCTGGCTGCAGAGGCTGGTTCCTCCAGCAGCACCAGCGCCAGTGCCTTTACCCTCAGTGCCATGACCATGTCCCCCCCGGGCCTTCGTCAAAGGGGCCGCTCCTTCACCCAGAAGCAGCTCACCCGTCCACAGGAGCCAGGCCTCTCCGACTCCCCCTCCAGCCTGCCTAACGTTCCCTCGCCCGACG
This sequence comes from Plecoglossus altivelis, assembly GCA_036571765.1. NCBI lineage: Eukaryota > Metazoa > Chordata > Actinopteri > Osmeriformes > Plecoglossidae > Plecoglossus > Plecoglossus altivelis. The sequence continues at coordinate 4,894,469 of BROE01000013.1, forward strand.
CCCAGTTCTACGTCAGCACCCCCTCTCAGCCCAGTGGCTCCAGTCACCCTGAACTCACCCTGGGAGGGGCCCACGCGGACCCCAGCCCGTCAGATAGTGTCACTGTAGAGTTTGGGGCGTTTGTGGGTAAGTGCGAGCATGGAGATGATAAGCAGGAGGAGGAGGAGTGCCCAGCATGTGTTTATCCTACTGTTGTCATTGTGTCTACCACTCCTACTACAGCTCCCCCCTTTTGCTTGCCTGCTCATTCTAAGAGGGTTAGAATATGCGACAGGGTAGAGAGCCGTCCAGCAGACGGCAGGGCAGGTTACGTGAACGAAGCGTTTTGCGACGACGAAGGTAGATCCCTTGTAGTGCGGCAGAACACGAGCGCGTTGGCCTGTCAGGAGGCAGGTAAGCCAGGCTATACGCAGCCGGACAACGGCCACAAAAACACCCCCTTACCTGGCTGCGCCCTGGCCCCTGCTGTGGTGCCCAGGAGACCCCCCAACCGGAGGAGCAGTGAGGGGAGTGTATCGGAGACTGGGGCCCCTCGAAAGGCCTCGCAGCTTGGGCCGAGCTGGCAAGGAGGCCCCCTGTACAGAAGGAACACAACCAGAAATCCAAGCAGCTCCAGAGGTTTGAGTCTCAGTCTGAGTTGAGGAACAGGGCTGGTGGCTGCAGGGTGCTTGGGCATCTTTTCATCTCGCTCGGTCTGTTTGCGTCTCTCTCTTTCTGTCTCTCTCTGTCTTTGTGAAGACATCATCATTCACTCATGGAATCCTCTCCCCCTCTCTTTGGATATAAACTAATATTTATTTATTCATTTATTTGTTTGTTTTTTAGGACTGGGTTGGGCGTTCAATTAACAATGTTAACTGTCTTACACTGACTGTGTTTTCCAATGGACCAACCTAACTAGTATCTTTCGTAGTGCAGTTAGCTAGCGTATTTTTCTCGAATTCTACATGAAACAGCAGAAAAGATGTTCTGGTAACAACCTCTTGTTCCAAGGTGTGACTGGCCAGCTGACTGACAGGGCCTTAACACCGTCATGTTGTCGGGTTCCCGATTAGTTACACAGGGAGGTGAAAGGTGGAGGTGCTCCTCTGTCTTCATCAGTAACATGCCTGAGTCAGGCCCTTTGGTTTCTAAAGTGTCTCACAAAAAGACTTTAACAGGATACAGGTATAAGCGAGACTAACGGCGGCTGTTAAAGCCAGCTTCCCCCTTGACCTTGTCCTGGACTGACTCGTTCTCCTGCTCTGTCATGTAGGTCATAAAGACAACCTGGAGCTGCAATGTTCTTTCCCCAAAGAAACGCCATCTTCGAGCCGCCAGCTCAGCCCCGCGGCTCACATCAGAGAACAGGTTAGTGTCTGTGAGCTCGCGCTCCCATTCAGCCTCACCTACAGGACGACACCGTCGCTCACAACCACATCGATGGTTCTTTAGTGGAGGGTTGGCTGCCTGTTATTGTATCCCTGTTTTAACCTGAAAGGACAGGAAACAAAGGCTGGCTTTCTGCATGTCTATGGCATTCACATAAACCCCTCCAGGGCAAAGCAGACCTCCACAATGGCTCTCTTACATAATAGACCTGCCCAGGCCTGCTGTTTTCAGACTCATCTCCAAGCTCCGGGTAGAAACAGCAAGGTTGACCAACCATGTTCCTGGAAAGCTATCATCCTGTATGTTTTAACTAACCTGGAACGACTTGAGATCCAGCTAATTATTATTAGAAAAGACACTTGATAGTGGTTGTCTGGGAAGAGGTTTTTTTTGTGGGGGGGTTAGCAGCTCTGATTCTGTGGCTGTTGAGCCCATGTGGTCATGTGACCATCCCCTGGGAGGTGACATTAGACTTCTAGATTGTAAAACCCTCTGGCTGATTCTCAGTCTCGTGTCTCGTCTGTGTGTCACAGCTGCAAGGCCAGGGCCACATGAGGACAGTAAACTCCTACGCTGGCTTCACCGAGTTCGACCGGAGCCCGACCTTGCTCCACCCGGAAGCCAGTAAGACGCCTAGACACAGCGGGGGGGCTTCTGATACTGATGATAAAACACAAGAACGGCTCTCTGGTTCTCAGTGATCATCTGACTCGAGCCTGACGCTGTTCCGCTATAGTTTGATCCCACTTAGGGGAAACCTTATTGGACGCCAGACACCACGACGATAACGTCGAGGAAATAAAACGTTTCGATAAACTGCGCGAAAGTGACTGGCTTGCTTCTCCCTGCAGCTCTGACGAAGAGAGAGAGGAGCAGAGTGTCAGCTGAGGACATCAGGACCCATGAGGACCACAGGGCTGCTCTGCTGCTGGTGAGCGGATGTCATTTCTCCTCCCCCCCCCCCCCCCCCCCCCCCCCTCCCCCCCCGCGTGTTGAGTCTCCCTGCTCTGCCCTATCATCACAACCGTGGAATATTCAGTGATGTTATTGTGCCGCCATCTGATCAAAGAGGAACCTAGGCTGTTACTTGGCCGGAATCTCTGAAAAACTGTCTGAACTTTGCCCTTCTTTTCCCTTCAATACCTGCGATATCTGTCCTCACTGTCAGCAGTATGAATGGTGCTCTGCATAAATCATCTCCTAAACAAATTCATGTCAAACGTAAATATTATAGTCTAAGGAGGGAAGTCCATCTTCTGACACTTGTTACGCCTGCCTTTTATAGTCAACTCATGTGCTTCCTTGTCTTTCCAGGAAAGAGTGCAGGTCAAGTCAGCACAAGCCAGCAGTCTGTAAGTATCTCTCTCTTGAAGCATGAAGGCAAGCTAAAATGGGTCACGCCATCGCCATATACGCCCGTGTGGCAACGTTACATTCCTGCCCGTTTCTACGATCGCCCCCCCCCTCGCCTTGTCCCTCATCACCTACACCGCCACGCTTTCACCTCCAACACTACGCAGCAAAGACTGGGTGTTGTTTGATCCTAATAACTGGCGTTTATCCACGCTTCAGATTCTCTACCTACACCCAAGTCCTTAACCTGACTGCCCTTCCTTCCCCCTCCCCCCCTCCCCCCCTTTATCCTGTATCAAAGTCCCCCTCGCTGCGGTATACTGTGCCAAACCTGGATTAGTATTACCATGGTAACAGAAAACAATGGTCCACTTGGAGCCAAGCTGTGTGTGTATGGACATGGTGTGTGTGTTTGTGGACACTGGTCTGTGGTAAACGAACCTGAGGCAAGAGACAGGATATGTCTTCAGGTCTTTCGTAACACAAGCCAATTCATAACAGTACCAAGTTAATGTTCCTCTTCTCCTTTGTTCTCAGCAGGGCCCCCGGGGAAGATGCACTGAACGGTATGGGCTTTTCAGGCATTTCCCGCTCGTTTAGTTCCTCAGGGCTCTGTTAATAGTACAAAGGTGTTCATGCCCCGGTGTTCTTCCTTGGTTGCAGCTGCAGCGTGTCTCTACACATCCAGGCATGCTCACCTCGGGCCACGAAAAGACTGTGAGTTCCACCTCCACAGCCTCTTTCCAGCCTCCTGCTGCCATCTGCAGGACGGGAGTTACTTTCTGTGATGCTTTACGAACGAATCCGTTCAACCATTAACCGTCTCTGCTAGTGTATCACAGAGGAGGAAATGATTGACCTCTTGTCGTTTTGTTCACCACACAGCCATTGGATCCCCCTTCAAACCAATGGAAAGCTACCAGTATTCCGGTAGGTTTTTGTGTGTTTGTAGATTACATGTGGAGTACACTGAAATCGTACAATTAGTTTGTGTAGGTTGCCCCCCCCCCCTCTGCAGCTGTGGAGCGTAACAACCTGATGAGACTGTCCCAGAGCATTCCTTTCACCCCGGTTCCCCCTAGAGGTGAGACGCAGTACTACACCTGCCAACGCCTGTTCCCACTGAACTGTTTAACAATTGCCTTTTTAAAACGTGCACTCATTTAGCAGACTATTTTATCCCGGGAAATTATATACAAATGGCGTGTGAGATACAGGAATGATCAAGGCCCGGTAGTTCTCAGTCCAAGATTGTTTTTAGTGATTAGCACCAAGGAACAGTACTGTATATACCAGTAAAACAGGAAACTAAAATATACTCAACTACAACATGATACCATTTGTGTTCATGGGTTGGTGTAATTTCTGAATTAGAAGGAGAGATGTTAGCTGCCAGTATGACTCCTAGCCTGATGCCCTTTTGTTGCATAAAGCCAGAGAAGCAAGTCTCCAGCCTGGTATCATTGACCTCTTAACCCCTGCTGCCCTCTGCAGGTGAGCCTGTCACAGTGTATCGTCTGGAAGAGAGCTCCCCCAACACCATCAACAACAGCATGTCCTCCTGGGCCCAGCGGGGTCTCTGTGCCAAGATCGAGTTCCTGAGCAAGGAGGAGATGGGTGGTGGACTGCGCCGGGCCCTCAAGGTCCTCTGCACTTGGTCCGAGTACGACCTGCTGAGGCCTGGACACCTGTACATCGTCAAGTCCTTCCTTCCGGAGGTCATCCAAACCTGGCAGAGCATTTACAAGGAAGACACCGTGCTGCACTTATGTCTCAGGGTAAAACACACATACACACACGCACTACACACACACACACACACACACACTCTCCTGTGTCGTACAGGAAATGGAAGCGTTGGGAAGTTCCTCGGTCACTGTTGGTCTGGGACATCTGATGTCATCGGATGACTGGGGGCGGGAAAACAGACTAGCGAATGAAAATGCAGATCGTTTCCTAGCGACATGGAAATGTCACGCTTAGTCGTCTTTATCTCTTCCCAGGAAATCCAGCAGCAGAGAGCAGCTCAGAAGCTGACATTTGCCTTCAATCAAATGAGGCCAAAGACAATCCCATACTCTCCCAGGTACACAGACACACCTGAACTGAACCCCATGATGCCTTCTTGAGCGACTACTACAAGTCAAATGCAAGACGGGGTTATTGTATGCTACCTTCCGTGCTGCGTGCTTTGAAATAATAGGCCTATATGTCAAACTTCAAGTTTTGTGTCAGAAATACACTACCAGTCCCAACTTTGGACACACCCACCCATTCGAATCAATAGGACAATGTGTCCAAACTTTTGACTGGTAGTGTACATTGTACACCGTGGGCCTGTGTAGGCAGTCATATCTACACCTATAGGCTTCTCACCGTGTAGAAAACCTTGTCACCTGACCCTTCCAGGTTTCTGGAAGTGTTCTTGCTGTACTGTCACTCTGCTGGCCAGTGGTTCGCTATAGAGGAGTGCATCACGGGAGAGTTCAGGAAGTTCAACAACAACAACGGCGATGAGATCGTCCCCACCAACCTGCTGGAGGAGACGATGCTGGCCTTCAGCCACTGGACCTACGAGTACACGCGAGGGGAACTTCTAGTGCTAGACCTGCAAGGTAACTAGACCCTCCTTCCCCTCGTACCTAAAGCCACCAGGTATACAGGAAGGTATTCAGTAATACCTGCAGACTTGACCTGTAACTGTCCTCTTTTGTGTTCGTAGGAGTCGGAGAGATTTTGACTGATCCGTCTGTTATTAAGAGTGGTGAGAAAGGGTGAGTGTTTTTTTTGTTTGTTTTTTCTGGGATGGTTACAACTAAACTCTTCATGCTACTGTAAGTATACTGTATTATGTTGGCTTTTCTCCTTGCAGATCCTATGATATGATATTTGGACCTGCCAACTTGGGGGATGACGCAATCCGAAATTTCCGAGCGAAGCACCACTGCAATTCCTGCTGCCGGAAGCTCAAACTTCCAGGTAAAGAGGAGGAGCCAGCGTTTCCCTTCTCCTGATTGGCTGCCAGAGTCCACTATATGGAAGCTGTTAACCACCTCTCCTCCACTCCCCTGTGATTAGATCTGAAGAGGAATGATTACACGCCAGACAAACTGACCCTCCAACAGGACGACTCCCACGACCCAGGGAGCGGGCTGAAGGAGTCGCGCCAGTCCATGAGGCTGATGCTGTAGGCAACTTGGAACGACGACAAACGGCCAGTGCTTTGTCCTAGCGGGGAAGGGAGGGGGAGGGGGGACACAGAGGTGCTGGTACGCACATCTCTGGCAGGTGGAACTGGAAGTCACGCCTGTGTTTCCACGGAGACCGATGCATGCAGACTGTGTTACGTTATTTTTTGTTTCGTTTTTGTCTCGCCAGACACCGCAAATCATTAAACATGATTCTATTTTTAAGATGCATAAAAGGGGGAGGTGGGGAAGGTGATGTTAGGGGGGGGGGGACTTTTACAAATGTTTTTTACAAGTTTGTATGTTAATGAGTATATATATAGCTATCAACAGGTACAATATCACTGAATAGAAAGGGTCTAGTATTTATTATGAACAATAAAGTCTTGCCTTGTAAAGAGCTTCAGCAATATTACGTGCATCGTTGGTTGCAGCAGTTTTGGAAGCGACATCCTGCTGATGGACACTCTGCTAGACTTCACGCAGAACGTCATCAGATTCCTTTATTTTATGTCAGTGTCATTGTATTACGGCATTTGTGGTTCAAACTTAATGGAGAGAAAAGAAAGAAAAAAAAAAACCTGGATTTGAAAATCTTGTAAAATATGGGCAAATTGCAATGCAACTTGTACAGTACAATATATGTCCTTTTATGTGTTGAACTTTTAATGTGTCCACCAAAAATTGCTGATAGAGTTTTTAATGTTACAAAGGTACTATTCTTATTTCTTTGTCATCAAGTATTGTATGAGCAAATTACAATCTAGTGTATCTTATAGATACTATTATCTGGCACGAGCTGAACAGATGAAATAATGATATTTTATGCAGGGGAAGTGAGAAACTTATGGGTATATTACTGTATACATTTTTTTTACTGTATATCATTTTAAACTAATAAAAAGTCAAGAAAATCCTGCGTATGAATAAGAGCTATGTTCGCCTTTTTCTAACATTCACACTCAAACAACTGTTGTTGCTTGGATACTGCAGTGATGACACACATTTACCTGCCTTGCCTGAGGTGTAACAAAGGACACGTTGTCATGGCGACCCACTACACCTCCTACAATACACACATCAGGCGGTCTCTTGGATACCCCAGCTAATAAAGATAAGGTCATATTAACGTTCCCCTAAGTACTCCCAAAATGTTTGATTTCCTAAGCTTACGCTGTAAGAATTGATTTATAATGAACTATGATGGAGTCATCATTACTGCTGTCATCAGTTACTGCTGTCTGAAGTTGACTTGAGTGTTCAGCTGTGTCCTTTTTCTCTTGAGCAGATACAACCTTTCCTAAAGGGAGCAGTGTGGTTAAAACACTACAGTTATATACAGTTCTATATCACGTCTGATATACAGTTTTGTCTATCGTTATAAATACATGTTGTGTATTTCGTTGGGATGGAATTGATACAGGCCTCCTATTCTCCATGTTGGATCTATTCACTTTGTCACAAATGACTTCTGGCAATACTCTATTGATGTTACCTGTTATTCTTGGTGCGTTCATTTATTGACTCACAACTATTTATCTGTCTACTTTGTGATATCGCAATTCACGTAGTTGAGTACATTAGGACTGCTTCTGTGTGGCTGGCTTGTCCCTGGAGCTGGTACCTATTTTGGCGAGGAGCTGGTATCCTCTCCAGGTAATACAGTAGCCTACAGGTAATACTGCACCAGTGTCGGATCTCTAATGCTTCTGTAAGTAGCTTAGCCACCATCTCAGCTCCAATCCTGTTCTCTGGCTGACAGAACTCAGTCCCAGTGGACAGAACACCCACATAAAGAACTTCTCTCCCTAGGTAAGGACAACTGTGATTTGTTTTTACTTGTAGTTATGTTTCACTGTTATGAGATGACTGTGAAAGCCGGGCCTGTTGAGCAGTGTACATTGTAGCAGTGGTTGATCAAAATGTATTTTCAATGTGATGTTAAACGTAGCAGCTTTTATGTCTTTTAATTTAAATACCAAACGTGAAGCACAAAAACTCGAGATAATTCAAGAGCTATTTTTAGCTAGAGACTGTACTTTAGGCTAATGGCTAATGATGCACTTATGATTTACAGTCTCACCTCCTGCTGCAATTTGACAGCAATTTGTGTATCATGAAAGAAAGGCTAAAATGTTAGTTATCCAAGAACTAGAATACCTTCGGATGGCAAAACACTGTCTGTGACAAACATATTTGTCGCTAATCCTTAGTATCAAAATATAAAAAAGAGAAGAAAAAACAATGTGCAGTGAATTGCCAGGTTTGTACAGCAGAGTGTCAGACTAACATGCATACACTGTTTGTCTGACGGCAATGTATAGTAATAGAGAGTATAACATTGCTATGCTCGAGCTATCTTCTAAAGTAATAGTCTGTTATAATCACTTGATGTATAACACTTCAATTCCAACAGGTATTATTGGTCCCAAGCTATACGATAAATATACATCTGTACTGGAGAGACAGTTAATGTGTGTCAATATGACATATCTATACAGTGTAAACTTTACACTGTACACTGTAAAGTATATGTAAAGTGTTCCCGGTCAAGTAAATGTGCATCAGTGGCTCCCAGAATAGTTCCCCTGCTCTCCTTTGCTTTGAGAAGGATCAGGCAGTAGGGAGATTAGATACTACTTATCCCCTATACAGCTGTCCAACCACACACACACACATACACACACACAAACACACACAGCCTGTAGCTTACATGTTACAACCTATAGACCTGCTCCATAGCATTAGTAGAACATGAGCAGAACCTAACGACTTCCAAAGGCCAACAGTCAAGTGTTTCAGTAGAAACTCCATCGACTGGCCGCTTGCTAGAGTGGACCCCAGCGCTACAGTGTGCTGGCTGATGACATGTCCCTGTGTTTGCTTCCTCGTGTCCCCTCAGATCGAGCGCTCGTCCAGCTGCAGTCATGTGTGATCAGACCTTCCTGGCCATCACCTTTGGCCCCTGCGACAACTGCACGGAAAACAAACCTCTCATGAACATCTACATCAAGACAGACCCCATCAACTACTGCTCACTATGCGTGGAGACGGTATGACCTTTGACCTTACACCTTACATAATACACAGCATGTAAAAATACGGTGTAAAAATGTAATAATACACAATAATACACAAATGTAAACATACACAGTGTGTAAAATTACTGTGTAAAAATGTAATAATACACAATAATACACAAATGTAATAATACACAGTATGTAAAAATACTGTGTAAAAATGTAATAATACACAATAATACACAAATGTAATAATACACAGTGTGTAAAAATACAGTGTAAAATGTTTACAATACACAAATGTAACAATACACAGTATGTACAGATACGGTGTATATACTGAACATACATAATACATAGTATGTAAAAATACTGTGTATTATATAGTATTTCAAGAAAAATGAATGAAAATAACACGAAGTGGAATGCAGGCCCTCTCTCTGCCTTGTGCGATAAAGCCCAGCACTCCTCTAGATACAGGCAGATGGGAGACACGCGTCACATATACTTCCACATATCACACTTGAGAGGTGTCCCAAGAGGTGTGCTTGACAGCACACACAGGCAAAACACACGACACTGTCATCCTCTCCTTATCTCTCTTCCTCTCTCTCTGCTCTCTCTCTCTTCCTCTCTCTCTCTCACACACACACACACCACACACCACACACACAACAACACGACACCACACACACACACACCACACTCCCAAGGTATTTTGTTAGACAAAGATTAGTTGGGAAAGATCCAGCATTGCAGTCCAACCCAGAAAACCTCTTCGCCCTGTCTCAAAGCAAGGCAAATCATCCCTGAAAACAGGAAAAAAAACCTTTAATTCGCTCAGCTACAACACCCTAACCTTCCGTAAAACATTGTAATGAAACCTTACCAAACCATTTTCATGTTTTACGCATGGGGTCAGCGGCTCTTCGCTGACGCTCACAGGAGCAGCATCAGCTGTAGCACAGGCAGATAGCGCGGGCAGCAGTCGTAGCGCGCGAATAACATCTGCAGAACCCACCGCCCTTTCCCGTTCCCGTCACATATACTTCCACATATCACACTTGAGAGGTGTCCCAAGAGGTGTGCTTGACAGCACACACAGGCAAACACACACACTGTCTCTCTCTCTTATTCTCTCTCTCTCTCTCTCTCTCTCTCTCTCTCACACACACACACACACACACACACACACACACACACTCCAAGGTATTTTGTAGACAAAGATAGTGGGAGTCACATGCCAGTCCAACCCAGAAACCTCTTCAGCCCTGTTCTCAGAAGCAGGCAAATCATCCCTGACAGGAAAAACCTTTTAATCGCTCAGCTAACAAGCACCCTAACCTTCCTGTTAAAACATTGTAATTGAAACCTACCAAACCGATTTTCATGTTTACGATGGGGTCAGCGGCTTCTTCGTGACGTCACAGGAGCAGCATCAGCTGTAGCAAGGCAGATAGCGCGGGCAGCAGTCGTAGCGCGCGACTAACATCTGAGACCCACCGCCCCTTTTCCCGTTCCCTTCTTCTTCCTCTAAAGATGGCGTGTCAGGGACTTCAGTCGGGCGAGAGTCTCGCATCGCTGAAGACTGAGAGCGATGCCCTGAAGAAGAAGCTCGAGGAGGAGCGGGCGAAGCTGCATGATGTGGAGCGTGAGTGTTGGGGATGGGAAAGGGGCCTCGCGGTACTGTATCTTGATTATAATAATATGCTGTGAGACAACCGAGCCACCAGGGTCTGGGAAGTATAGTAGTGAATGTTAATGTTCGATACTTCAAAAATGTTGAAATGTTTTGCCTTCATAGTTTACTTGGGGTTTATTCTAAGACAATTGTAAGCATTGATAACGCTTTTCACATTTCTTTTTGGATTACGAAATTATTCGTTTAATTATATGATACAGATAACGGGACAACCTGATTGTTTGATACGGTTTGCACATAAATTAGGTGGAAACATTGACTCGTCCGTGGGACTATTAACTGAACTACTTAAGCAAACTACCATCGTTTGTGATCGTAAACAAGGATGGATGCGCGAGTAGTGTAGGCTACGGGAAGCACGCTGTCCTCATGTGTCCTCGCTGTGGTGCTATAACCGGTCAAATGGAAAATTGATGTCTGAATTAGATTAATCTCATCGGACTGATATTTTATCCGGAAAGAAATTGTCTCACTGGAAGGGTTTGAACCTCTACTGGTTGACTTGCAGCTGTACATTCTTAGGCGTGTGTGTTTGTGTGTGTGTTTGTCAGTCAACCAGGTGGCTGAGAAGGTTGAGGTGGTGGGCGCATTTAATATGAAGACCCGTCGCATATTGAAGGGCCATGGTAACAAGGTGTTGTGTATGGACTGGTGCAAAGACAAACGCCGCCTGGTCAGCTCCTCGCAGGTGTGTATACACGCGTGCACACACAGACCGCCCTGGCTTCTATCTGTGCCCTCGTCCCTTTAAGAACCCTTCCCTGCTGTGCAGCTGTGAGGGCCTACTAATTATTTACGCTGTCCAAGGTGCTGATCTGTCAGACAGCTGTTTGATCTACGAGTCCTCCTGTCCTCACTCTTACACATAACTCTACACCCCCTCAGCACTCCATCACCCCATCTCTATTCATCATTCTGTCATAAGGGTCCTACTAACCAATACTCTGAGAAAGTACATTTTATTCAACAGCAGGCACATTGGGTTGGTCACTATTTTGAATTTCAGTTCGATTTTTGTTTTTCTGTTTCTGTTTTTGCTGCACAATTTTTTTTTGCTTTCTTTGTCCTTCTCCTTTAGGATGGGAAGGTGATTGTTTGGGATGGATTCACCACCAATAAGGTAAGAGCAAAGTAGATCTACCAATGTCACTGTATCTGTTCCTTTAATGATCAATTAGTGCTCTATGGAAAGAGGGTGTAAAAGAGTGGACAGAATATGATATCGGTTGTGTGTGTGTGTGCGTGTGTGTGCGCCCACTTTAACGGGTGCCTGGTTTCTCCATCTTGTTAATCCTGTGTTTCAACTAAGAGCATTCCTGCCAGATTACTCATGTGTGCGCGTGAGCCTCTCTATCTCTCTGTGTATGGATGTACACATTTGGGTCATGCAGACGTGTGTGTTTCTACTGATGATGTTACTTTGTGTTTCAGGAGCATGCAGTGACCATGCCGTGTACCTGGGTGATGGCATGCGCCTACGCTCCATCTGGATGTGCTGTGGCCTGTGGGCAAGTTCTGGATGAATCTCATTACATACGTTTAAAAACACGTATTTTACTTACAGTGATGAGCATCAACTGAACTGTCCCCCCTCCCCCCCCTCCCCTCCTATGTCTTCATCCACTGACCCTACCAGTGGATTGGATAACAAGTGTTCCGTGTACCCGCTGTCATTGGACAAAAATGAGAACCTGGCTTCCAAGAAGAAGTCGGTGGCCATGCACACCAACTACTTGTCCGCCTGCAGCTTTACAAACTCCGACATGCAGGTCAGACGCTAAGATGTTCTTCTTCTCTGGATCTGGGCCTCCATAACCATGCCTGCTTGAAATAACAAATGAACCAGCTGTCTACTTTGTGGGAAAGTATAGAATAGTTCACAATCTAAACTTTAGATGGTGGAGTGGTTGGCTGGCTTTGAGTACAGTTATATCCAGAAGGAGTTGAGGGCTGCAGGATGGTCGGATATATTAGGCTCTTTTAATAATTCATTTCAGCCGGTTCCTATTCAGTCGTTCTAATCTAGCGAGATAGGAGAGAGGTGAGACTGAAAGCAGGATAGAGGCGGAAGAGAGGGAGAGGAGAGTGAGAGAGGAGGGGAGAATAGAAAGTGATGGCCATCCATTGTCGTTTATTTATAGCCTCTGAGTGGCCTTTATCTACCAAAGAGCTGAGCTTTCTGACCTAAGGGGCCCAGCATGTAACACACACACACACACACACACTCTCCTATACATTGTACACATGCTGTCCCATTTTATTAGAACTGGCCAATCTCTGTGTCTATGTGTTAAACTAATCATGCCGGAGATTAGCCAGTCAGCCATAGGCTCATCTGACCATAGGCCAGAGACCTGCTCACATGTACCCCCTAATGCACCAGACCTGTAGTAATGGTTAGCATACAGCTGTGTGGATGCACATGTAAGTGCTCTTTATGTGTTTGTGTCAGCTTGTGACCACCTTTTATAGTGCCTGTGTACATCTATGTGTGTGTGTGTGTGTCTGTGTGTCATTGCCCCATGAGTGTCCTAAAGGGAACATCAGATGGAATGTAAGGGGAAGTACAGGAAGAGACTGGTTGTGCTAAAAGGTCGATACAGGAAGGAGGTAGATAATGTAAAACTCTCACAATGCCTTCATATGAATGAATGAATAAATCATTGAATTTGACAGTTTTATCTCAGACTGCACCGCAAAAGCAAGATCACGGACAATTGAAGTCTGTGTGGATGAATCCTAATGGGGCAAAAAGGCCAAATGTTTTGTACTGCTCTGAAATGGCCTTTATCTGCTTCAGTTGACCACAAGAGGGCAGTATTGTCAAGACATGGAAGACCTAGTGCAACATGGGAAATGTTATCTAGGCATTTATATGCATTGTATTATATGAATGTGTGTGTGTGTGTGTGTGTGTGTGTTAGATCCTGACTGCCAGTGGGGATGGCACTTGTGCCCTGTGGGACGTGGAAAGCGGCCAGCTGCTCCAGAGTTTCCATGGTCACACAGCTGACGTCCTCACCTTGGATCTCGCTCCCTCTGAGACGGGAAACACCTTTGTCTCTGGGGTGAGAGTGTATGCCACAATACTCCCCCAGTACACCCTCTGGTCTATTTCTGTACCTCCCTTAACTTGTTTGTGTGACTATGTGTGTTTGTTTGTGTGTTCCAGGGTTGCGATAAGAAGGCTAATGTTTGGGACATGCGCTCTGGCCAGAACATTCAGTCCTTTGATACTCACGAATCTGACATCAACAGTGTCAAGTAAGTTAGACTCCCCACACTGGCTATTAGTCATTTCCTTCTCCCTCATTCCATGTCTGTAGGAAATCTCTCTCCGTGGATGGGTCATGCAACATGTGGAACTTATGAGGTCATGGTTTGCTATTTCCTCCTGTAAAGCATTCCCCCCCACCACCACAAATAAGTCACAGCACACGTTTACCTTACTTTACCTGTGCTGTTCCCCCTTTTCGCTTCCCCTCTTGTCTCTCCCTCTAGGTACTATCCCAGTGGTGATGCCTTTGCCTCTGGCTCTGACGATGCCACAGTGAGTTAACACATAAAGACATGGTCAACAGATCTATAACAAAGTTAACTCATTTAACCCAGTTTATCTGCATGAGATGATGTGTCCTGTCTGATATGTCTCTGTTGGCTAATCAACAAAGCTGATTGATCCGCGTTGCCACTCTGAAACGTGTCCCAGAACAACGCTGACCTTATTGACTTTGTTATCTTTCGATGTCGACACCGGTCAAAGATCGCTCATTACACCTGGGCTCTCCTACGGTGGAATACTGTCACTGCTAAGAGCATATTGGGCCGTGACTTTTGCATATCTGTGCGTTGATTTTGCAAAACTGGCCTTCCGTGCAGCGATGGCCCTTACATCCACACATTCCGATTTGTGCGTTTTTGCGTCTTAAAAATCTGCCAATTTGGCTTTCCTTCCCCTTGTCAATGAACCTCTCTGCTTTCCTTCTGCATAACTAGCCAGTGGACCAACCTCATTAGACGAATACGATACAAGTAACTATGTTTGTTCTTCCCAACAAATGTGTCCCATGACTAACAGATTTGCCTTTGGTTTGTTCAGTGTCGTCTGTTTGACCTGCGTGCGGATCGCGAGGTGTCCATCTACCAGAAGGACAGCATAATCTTCGGAGCCTCCAGCGTGGACTTCTCTCTAAGTGGTGAGAAGCAGGGCAGGCACGCCCTACGCTTGGCCATCCCATCTGTCGCGTGGCCTTTCACTTGCTTTTTTTTGTTTCCGAAACATGATGTCATCGCTGCTTACCGTCACTGTCACTTTCGCACGCTGTGCGTTTGTCAGCGTAAGCTAATGGATGACAGATCGGCTAAATATTCACGCAGGGAAGCCGGTTTGTTGATTTTGTTGGTGCTTATGGGTGCTTCTTATCAAACTGTGACTTGGTGAGATGATGTGGCCATGGTGGCTTCTGCTCTAATCCCAATTCAGGATGGAGATTGACCACTTAGAAATAACAGTTAAAAGTAATCTCATCAATCCATCAATCCATCAATGAACATGTGTTTTAAAGACAGACCCTGTTGTGATCGCTTCAGGTCTATCCTGAAACTCGTAGTATTTCTAAGGAGTGAAGTTTGAGCACCAAGAGATTTTAATCAAGCTCTTGCTTTCACTCTTCTTTTTATTACTCCTGAACACTGATTGTCTAAGCATGAAGTCATCCCAATAAAGAGTATTTTACTCAAGTGTTTGTTGTCCTCAATACAAGAAGTACAACGTCATTGATAGATGGCAGAGTAAAGATTGAAGCTCGGCGGGGAAGTCCGGGGGATACCACAGTGTGACGTACTGATGGACCTCATCTGTGTTTCTTACCCGTCAGGTCGCCTGCTTTTAGCTGGCTACAACGACTACACCATCAACGTGTGGGACGTGCTGAAGGGAAATCGGGTCTCTGTCCTGTTTGGCCACGAGAACCGCGTCAGTTCGGTCCGAGTCTCACCCGACGGCACCTCCTTCTGTTCCGGTTCCTGGGACAGCACTCTGAGAGTGAGTGGGGTTTGTGAATAAGGATTGGTGTCGACCAGAGCCGTGTGGTCAGGGGTGAAGGAAGTGAGAACAAGGTCGAGAAGGTTTGCCTCCAAATGGAAATCCGGTCTAGGGCCGCAGGATGGCTTCTTTGTCACACTTTCAAAATAAAGGTTCCTAATGCACAGTTTTTGTCCATGCGGTGTAGGCTAATCCTGGGGTGGGACTCATGGAGCATTTTCAAGTATTTTGGGGGACATGTTGACCTCCCGTTCACCCCCAGTTCATACGCCAATGGTTCGGTCATTCTAACCATAGCTACTAAGAGAGACAATTGTAGACTTTTGTATCACATGAGTCTCAGGCATAGTTCTGCTTTCAGTTTGTTGTGGAAGAAACCAGGTCTCTGCTGGTCTCACTTCCTCTCGGGGTTCTCTCCGTCTCGTTGATGGATTTCTCTTTCCTACAGATTTGGGCCTAGAGCTTTTGGCTTCAGCGGAACTTGGGGCCGGAGTTCATCAGATTTCTGCTGTCAGCCACAAAAAGACTTCTACATCTTCCCAGACCATGGATATCCAACCTCGATCCAAATGCAATCCGCATACAATACACAGTCACACTCCATCGTACAAAAAACACAAACACACTCATTCATGCACACAAGGGTATGTTCTTGCTGCTTTTTATTAATCTTAGCAATGTCAGACAATAAATGAAATAATCTAAGCAATCAAGGTTTGTCAAACGCAACAGAAAGCTATATGATTGGACTGCGGAGTATTAATTTCGATTCCTAAACATTGAAGCTTTTTTTTTTTTTAGATTGTTACTGATTTTGTGCTAGTAATAATACTGTTCGCATTGCTGTTATTTAGTATATTCTATAAAGTGTAAACCGGTCTAAAGGCCTATGACAGACCATTAGAGCTGTGGTGTTTATTCAGACCAAGCAGCATGCACACTGGCCTATAGGCCATAGCCATGTACAGTATTACAGGTTGTCTTGGAAATTTACTTATTGTAAATTTACCACTTTTGACTGTTCCGTTAACCCTTGTAAACTGTTATCTGTGATAGATAGGCAGTTTAACAGTCCGGTATTCCCTGAGTAAAACTTAGCTTCTTCTCAGATACATGTAGGCTTCAATAAAGTTTATAATCAATGTACTGGTTACAGAGACTGAGTTGAATCACTTGCAGTATTGTTGTCTAGACTTTATTCTTTTTGTAAAATTTATCGGTAATTATTTACACAGAAAATTGACAATGACAATAAAATGTTGTTTAAAATATTCCTAAATATAGTTGTGGGTGTCTTTTGTGTGGCATTCTTTCAGTGGAAAAGTACACAATACGGTAAATGGTAAAGGGAAGATGAAGTACAAGGACCTACGTAATACTAACGATACGGAAACATTGTATGATCATTCAAATTGGGAATGAAAGCAGGGGTGGGGGAGAACCATCACTGTTATGACGTAACAACCGTCGTCTGTTAACAGTGTAGTCGGAACAAGCCGATTCAGCGACGTGCAGTCCTTCAGTTGTCTGAACGTGAGCTGACATCGCTGGGAGGGTAAGATTTGGTTTAATATCTATCCTTGAACGTAAATGATCGCAATTATGTGTATGCGGGTTTACGTTAGATAAGATCGAAGGCTTACTGGTACAAATGACGGATGTATTTTGTCTGACAAATATCTCAATATATGCTTTGTTGCTCAGGTCTCTCGGTGCTCAACGGGTTCTTTGTGTTTCATTTGACAGATGCTCTCAGTAGACAGCCGTTAGCTAGCTAAGGTTGGCAACTAACTAACTGTCTCGATAATGATCAGCCTACGGCTATGCTACATATATTCGAAACTATCTCCCAGCCGCATTAAGGCGTTTCATTGTGGTTTACAAGCTAGCTTTTATTGAAATATAATTAGCGTCTCATTTAGAAAAATGTCTCTCACTCTGCTGGTTGACTACTAAGCTAGCTAACGTTACAGCACTGTAGCTTCGACTACAAGTATACTCCACAATTCAGTGTAGCCTCGCTTGTTATTTACCTGATAGAACACGGTTGCTAACGTTTGCTGCTTACAATTGACTCGTCTTAATCATCGGGTCTATTCTCATAAAAGAGCATTTCGGTCGACAACCAAGGTTGCTATTGTGGATGTGTTAGGCCTGAATGCTTACGTATCATGATGGCGCTCACTCATGAATCATTGTCAGGAAGGAATCTGAATCTGAAGACCTTTGTCTTAAGCAGCGAGTGACAAATGTGTAAACTATGTCTGGTTTGGGTTTCCTTGTCGTAGAACATGTCGTGTAGGCTGTGGAAGGAGACACTGGCTCTGGGAGAGGACTACCTGGCATTCTGCTGCGCAAGCCCACGGCAAGCCCCTCCCCCTCCCAGCGAGCCGGCGGCTGCCATGAGACGTCTGGGACAGGACTTGGAGACCGTCAACAGCGTCTCCTTCCAAGCTCTTTCCAAGAAACTCCTGTGCCACTCTGAGAAGTCTGAGCTGGATCCCTGTTCTTGCCTGAGGAAGGCGATGAAAGAGATGGTCGCAGATGGAAAACTGAACTGGGGAAGGGTGGTGTGTATCATCACCTTTACTGGTGTGCTGGCCAGACAACTAGAAGAGCAGAACTCAAAGAAGCAGGACATTGGGCAAGGGCCTGACAAATGCAGAGGTTTGGCTGAGACTATTGCTGACTTTCTGGGAGAGGAGAAGAAAGACTGGCTGGAGGAGAATGGAGGCTGGGTAAGTATGATCTCCCTCTTTAGACTAAAGAGCCAATTCTGCATGTGGTCATCGTGAATCACGTCTGGTTATATGCTAGGACACTCTTTAGGTTTTCATGTGGCTCAAAGCCTTAAGGCACCTTCCCCACTGTGGCCGATTATGGCAATTAGAATGGCTATTGCCAAGAATCTGCGGAATGTGAACTGATGTTCCAAGTTCCCACAGCTGATGTCTGGAGGCACAAAACAACACTTAGTCCTACACAGAAGGGTTATATAAAGAATGTCTTATATGTTAGGTTAGTGATTTTATAGACTCAGCTGACCGGATGTCAATCTTAATGACAGTAGTGAAGCCTTATTTTCTAGACTTGAAACTCCCTAAAACTCCACTGAGAAGAAAACGTTTGATAATGAAACCTTGTTCGATAATGAAAGCAGTTCATTCCACCCACGCTGCAATCTTGTCATGAGGCAAGGTTGAAATGGTGACGATGAATGAATTTGATAGAGGCCTCAGAGTTCATGTGCTGATATATGACTCTGAAAAGCTGAAAGACTCAGAAATGGTTTAGACCCGGAGCCTGAGTTGAAAGACCCGTGAACCTTACAGAGCCTGAACAGATTTTAGAAACATTTCCGCCTATATTGTGGGAATGGAATTTACCTCCGTACAACACACACAACACACATTTTCTTATTTTATATATATATAGATGTAGATGAATATATATTATAATATCTATAATTATAGATATATACTAAATATATATATACTAAAGTATATATTAGTGTACAAACCTTCTCTTCTTCACTATGAGTTGGTCCTTACAGACTATTGTAAATCATGCCACCGTGCCAAATGGACTTCATCCTTCATTGCAGATCTCTAGTAACCTCAAAGGAATCCCCCCCCCTCCACCGCCCTTATAATGGTGTAGTGTGCAGCTAGAAAACACCCAGGGGGTGAACTGGCACAGTGTACAGAAGACAGGTGCTGTCCCCACACGCGCATGGTTTTTCTGGTAAAATGCAGGAGCGGAGTGAGTGGGAGGGCAAGGAATTTTTTTAGGTGGTGGTTGTTGAGAACTGTGCCTTCAATTTTGAGTGATTAGGTATAAGCTCAGTAGGGGCATATGTATGAAGGTTAACAGATTGCGATAAGTGAATGAATGGTTCATAGAGTTACTGGTGTGATTAGAAGCACAAAAAAAACCTTTGACGCCCACGCAAAAATAAAAGAAGGAAATCGATTTACCGCTATGGATGTGTTAGATAGTATGTAATCCATCATAGGAAGCCACGACTAATAGAGAGGTCTGGGTCTTACCTCTTATCTAACTTCGATGCGCGCTTTGAGGATTTTTTTTTATAGTTGAGGTTTGTCAACTGCTTACCTGTGTCAGAGAGAAACAGGTGAGTGTGTTCTGCAGGAAGGACTTTGTAAGTTTGCAGAATGTGCCAGAGAGACGACCCAGGACTCCTCCATAAAGACTGCGCTGTTAGCTGTAGCTGGCGTGGGAATCGCAGGGTTAACCTTTCTCCTGGGGCGCTAACAGACAGGTCCACTCATAGACACCATCTTTCATATCACACATAGAAGTGTTTTTAGTTGTTTTTTTTGTTTTTTTCCCAGTCATCCACAATGTTTGCACATGTTATTAATTATGACACATAATCCAGGTGATTGTAAGAAAGAATCTGATGCCTTTGGAAAGGATGTGTAAATGTCAAATCTGTCCTGAAGTGAATACTTCAGGTAGAGTTTTTTCTCAAACATGGTTGAACTGAACCATTTTATTGTGCAGGCCCCTATGTGAAATTGTTGAATTTTTCTCTGCCTTTAAACTTCATATAATGACCTGGGTTGTGAAATAAACATAAATTAATATATTATATTTATAAGAAAATGTTGACCATTTCCATTCTTGGGCCGACCCAAATGAATTAGTTAGGTGATCTGCATTGTTTTGTCCTATGCCTTCTGTTTGTTTACATGAGCATTGTAGCTGTGTGGGTGTGCGGGTGACTGGACAGTGGTGCTATGTGTTATCAATATGTCTGTCACAAAGGGACCAATTTGACAACTTTTTTAATGACCATATTTGAACAAATTATTCCTATGGCCATGCCCCTATAAATGACTTTTTTGGCACAATATTTTTACATGGTTTTATTTATTTATCGATTTCTTAATAAAAAAAACAAACAAAAAAACTACAACTGTATCCATAGTTACTGTCTTTCGTCGAGACTGTATTTCAGGCTGTTCAGTTTCCCCCCGACTGATGTAGTAAGCTCGGTGTTGCCACTGTGGCTGGCTCTGTCCCATATCGCAGAGCTGCCACTGCACGCCTCGCACTCCACATCCTCCAGCTCGGCTTGTTTCTCAGAACTGCGGAAATTAAAGCGCTGACTTGTAGACTTGTATGTGTTACCCTTCTGATGCACACTTGGTTGTATCTTTAGCAGCAGGATCAACTTGAAACAAACCCCGCGCACGTGACCACTTTTCTGTGCGACATGTTGTCCAGATGACAAACAAAAAATGAACGATGAATACTTTGAAATGGGTGCTTCTGAAGGGAATATGTGCTTTGCTGAGTACAGTTGTTTGAACATATTCTCCCAAACTAGATATGACACTAGGAAATCCACTGTCTGTCTGGGACACTGCAAACTGACTATTAGAGCTCCTCTATGCAGAACCAACATATACTTAGCAAGGCAGCTATTCTCCAGGGATTGACAAGGCAAACCATGTGTCCACATCATCCACATGGTTATAGTTAGAGGATTTGGAAATGGTCAGACTTAGATTAATACCTGAAATATTTCACACTAAACTACTCAAGTATTCTGAGGTTATTATAACTGACAAACAAATAGCCCCTCCTTTTGACCCATGCTAGCAGATCAACGGCAATGATTAAATGTGCTTTCGACAGATTCATGAAGGTTTTCAAAATGTATTTCTTTTGTACCTACTCACTTTTAGTTCACGTCAACAATGCCACCTGACTCTTCTTGTGGTTGGCCTTCACAAATATCTGCCAAAGCTCTCATACTTATAGAAGACATGAGGTAAGCGGTGAAACTGCTTCTTATGGTTTCAAAATTGAGACAACTCTACAGCCCCTGGGCTTTAGAAACCTAGTTTCACACCCACCCACACCCACACCCACACACAACTCTTTATATGGCCTTTAACAAAACAAACAATTTGGCTGCAACAGGGACAAGGAAATCCAGTGATATGGTCCTCGTAGAAGCTTTGGGATCTAATCCCGTTCAGTCTCCATGTTGTACAAAGCTCATTTCACAAGATCACAATAGCAGTAGAGAAGATGTGTTACATATTGTCTTTCATTTTGATATTTCTACAGTGACGCCATCCCATTCGGTGTGGACGTATGAGAGTGGTTGTGTCAGGACACTAGCGAGGAGAGCATGGCGAACAAGGGTCACTTGAAAAAGCCTATTGTATATCAGACCACTCTGTTGCCCTCACTCACATATAGAACCCTATGTGTCAGCCTTTTACATGGCCTCGAAACCACTCACACTGCAGGAGGAGCTGAAAGCTCCCACTGTTGGGAAGCCCGGTGCCATGACTGTGTGGTGAGATATCCCACTGTTTCCTGTTGATGTGTTTTGTTCCAGCAGAACCGCTGCGTCGCTTCAAAAACACCACAGCACTCAAATCCTGGTCATCGGTTTCGTCTGTTTATTTTTAGGATTACGGAGATTAGCGATCCTGCGAAGTGCACTCTAGATTCCGGTTCCTTCTAATCAGACTGGAGGGCTTAAAGGGGATTAAGCAGAACAGCTGGAACTGCAGCAACGAGAAGATCCGCTAGATATGTTCGGAATAAGCTTGTTTATGGCATGATGATATTAACTTAGAGAGTGGTGATGGCTGGTGGTATTGGGAGGGGATGAAGTCTAGAACCTTGGGTTGTGTTTTGATATAAATCTATATGATGGGCTGGGGTCTGTGACTTCACCACTGATCCAGTTTGTTTGTTTTGTGGCCAATAATTCCAATCCCCCTTGCCCATCCAGCTGAGCCTGTTTTGTCACCTGAAACCTGCCCGGCAACACCCTTTCACCAGAGGATGAGAGACAGGGGTCAGAAGGGATCAAATGAACGTCAACTGGAACCCCCCCCCCCCCCCCCCCCCCCCCCCCCCCTCGCCCCTCCTCCCTCGCCCCCCACGTCATGTAAACACACCAGACTGAACCTTCAGTCTGAGACGGTTCGTGTGCGGTGACACGACTGGCATGAACTTTGTTCGTCTGTCCTGCCTCACATCCTTCCTCTGTCAATGGTCTGAGAATCACCGCTGAATTTGGTTGAACGTATTTATGGATGGGACCGACACAGAATAGAGGCCTGGACACTCTATTAAGAGTCCATTTGACTATGTCATTACAAAATTGTTTTTTGATCTTCCCCCGATATGTGCCGATTACATCTTGGTCCATCCGTACATGCAGAACTGGAGAGACAAGGCCTTGGATCATCTAGACAGGAAGCCTAGGTTAGATAGCAGCTTTGATATTGTACGTCGAAAGATTGTATCTCTTCCCGGCACGAGTATCTAAGGCCTGTTCTCATGAAGGTGCCATTGTGAAGTCCGTGAAAAGAACTACACATAAATCAAGCCTTGTTTCATGTCGATTCCATTGATGTCTACTGGTGTGGAGCAGAGCAACTTAAATAAAAGAACCCCCTAAAGGCACTAGCTACTCCTGTCATAAACAATAACTTATCCTTTACAGCTCTGTAACAATCTTAGACAAACATCGAAAGGTTACATGTCACCCATGTAGGGGCAGGATTGGACCTGGATGAAAACAAACTCTTTATTTAGACGCGCAGACATTTAGGTACGAAATTGAGGCCCTATTTCTGGGAGTTGATCTCGTCATCATGTCTTCTCTCCATCCTCGCTCGTTTACAAAAACCAAACTTGACCCAAGCGACAGTGCTGAATTCCTTTATTTGTCGTTTACAGATATTACAATTTCAACTTATTCCAAGTTTCTTAGGGTGAACACATTCACTAAGCACAGCTACCAGGAACTACAAACAGTCCAGTTATTCATGTACACATGGGGTCAGAAAAGAGGGGAGGGGGTGCAGGGTTTGACGCGTCTGCGAGGTCACAGATGGGGATGGTGGTATCACTGTCAGACTAATTCCGACGTCTCTATACGGCGTGATAAATGTTTGCGTTTTCAGAGCCACCCGAATCAACAGTTTGTCACCTAAGTGACGACTTCAGAGTAGCGTACACCAACTCTTAAGAGTGAAACTCGCAAATGTCATCAGACTAAAAAACAAGCCGTGAGCAATCAGACCACGAATAATTCGCTAGAACGCAGAGCTGTGTGATGGTGAATGATGGTGCTGGACAACATGACAGCATCCAGGACTGCGCCTAATGAACACAAGTTACCGAGTGAATTAAGAGACTCGTTTCTGTCGGAGCTCAAAACACAGCAGGATTGTGGGTGATCTGAATGATATGTGGTGTTATATTAAGCTAGATGACCCCCTAAAGCTCGGGTTACAGGACTCATGAGCTAAGCTGAAGAACTGGATATTCAATATGGTTGATCGGCATTTATTTGAGTTCGGTGTTATTTAAAAGGTGCTTTTAGACAGACGGCTTAACAATGCATTCAACTCTCGACACCTTATCAAAACAAATATGTTTTAAACCTCCCCCCCCAAAAAAAACAAGAACAAATTGAAAGTGGTTCCAACATATAAACTGCACATTCACTGTAAACAGAAACCTTGTCAGATAACCCAAGTGTGGGAAAGTCAAACAGCTAAGGCGTTGTCTAAAAAGATAACTGACAGTAAAATCGAATGTCTTTTAACACATTCATATGGGTAAGCGTCAGTATTGCATTGTTTTCCAGTTTTTGGAGTTTGTGTATGACCTACAGTATACCTCTTTACAGTCCATACTTATCCTTGTGACGTTAAATGTAACAAAAAGGCAAATTCACATTTACTGTACACGCATGTGGACCCAATGATAATGATATGACTATAGATCATAATTGCACCACAAAATAATTCAAGAAAAGGACTTTACTTCTAACATCACCGATGATACGTTTGCATTGAGCGTGTCCCTCCACGAGATGATGCGGCTTGGTTAAGCTTCACAGGCAAATAAAGTTGGATTTTAAACAGCAGGCCAAAAGATTCAAGGTTAAGTTTGACGGCGCAGGATGAGCAAGCCCATGGAATGAGGAGGCCAACTTAACGCCAAATCTCCGACATGAGGTTTTTGCTCTTGGTTGCAGATGGGACCCAAGCTACTGGGTAGCATCCTCAGTAGATTTGCTATCACATCTTTTACTAAACTGATGCATCTTTAAAAACTGTTCAGTTCACAGTCGACAACCCACAGGTTTGGTCAGCAGCCCTAATAAGCTATGTAGCGGTAAAGCTGAGCCCATGCATGGAAGAGAATGACAGCACTACATGCTAGCTAAAACAATTGTCGTTTGAGAGTTTTCCTGGAATACAGTCGGGGGTGATAAAGGAGCCCAAATATGGCCGGCAAATATGGCTGCCTCTGCTGCTGCCTCTGCTGCTACGGGGGGGAAGCAGAGCCAGATATGGGCGTCCATCCAGAAGCAGTGATGAGGCTTCTGGAGGAGAGATGAAAGGGATTTGCTCCAGTCTGGCAGGAGTACGCTCAGCTGCTCAGGGATACATGAATCAGCAGTATCTGTGTCCTCCGCTTCGCAAACATCTTAATACTGAAATAAATAATTGCACGCTTCTCGTAAACTTGTCCAGAGTTCAGCAGGGAGGAGAGTGCGGAGAGGACCAGATGTTTCCAGTGTGCTTCTGTGTAGTTAGACCCCTTCGATACAGCAGGTTTAACACGCAGCAGTAGGCTGTGTGTGTGTGTGTGTGTGTGTGACAGCAGTTTGAATGAGATCTCTGAGGCTTGAGGGACTAGGTGGCTGGGAGGGGAGAAGGAGGAGGAGGGGGGGTTGCAGGACAAAAATCTGGCTAATCCTGGAAAGCTAGAAGTTAGATTAAATCTGCACTTGGAAGCTAGTCCGCCAATTAAATCTGCGCTAGAAAACAGATTAGCAGTTACACCTGTGCTAATCTGGACTGGAGCTCTGCTGGCGAGGCAGGTTACACATGACAAAGCTAACGCGAGTAAAAGCACAACACGTTCACAAATAAACATCTACTTTCAAAAAACCACGGTAGCGTCCATGAAAGAGTCCTACGTCTGGTATGGACAGAAGCGTTATGTGACGACGCCAGGCTAGTTGTCTGTACATAGCCACCTGTCTGTAGCCACCTGTCTGGCCCACTAGACTGCATTTCAATACCAGCGGTGCTTCTGTAACTGTCTCCCCTATGGTGGATACTCTGGTTGTGATGGTGCTGGTTTGTCTGTTTGTGGTTGTGATTTGTTGCGTCTATTTAGTTCAGCCTATTGTGTTATTCAGTTGGTTTTCATTTGAATTCTCAATCACTGTCTCAAATTCTGTCTTTCCAGGCCTTGACAATGAGAACAGGGTCTCGCTTGACTTGTCGGTTGTAATAAAATCCCTATTATAAGATGAGAATCATGTTCGACATCCATGTCTTCTGCAGAGAAACTCAAGCTTTTCCTTAAAGGAGGGGGAAGAAAAAAAAAAAGCAATAAATAAAATATAATAGCGTGATATATATATATTCATATTTATATGTATTTATATATGTATAAGTAGTATGGTACAGACGCCGGGGTTGTCTTGGCTCGACTGTGTTCAGAGTGAGAGAAGAGAAGAAGAGGACGTGCCAGTGGAGAGGAAGAGAAGCTCGCCCTAAGGGGAGGGACTGGACTTCAACCTGTTACATTCCTGTTGGAGAACCAGACCGCTAGAACACTCACAACTACCAAGAACTGAGGGAACGAGCCCAGAACCAGTCTGTCTGGGGGTCTGGGCGCAAGGAAAGAGGAATGTAGGATAACTGGGAGGTGTGTGTGTGTGAGGAGGAGAGCACTAGGGATGCACTGTACAGGACATGTTGGTTAGTTTCTGCATTCTCTCTCAGGGGCTGAGGGCTGTTTTTACACACAGATGATTGATGACACGTCAGCGCATGACAAGAGGACTCACGGCAGAGTGTGTGTGTGTGTGTGTGTGTGTGTGAAGTTAAGAACATGAACACACCTGTGACTGCGTGTGTGTTTGTGGTGTGTGTGTGTGTGCGCGTGTGTGTGGGGGGTCTAGACGCGTGTGAGGAAGCTGAGGTTGAGGGAGCTGGGGATCTGGATGGTCTCCAGAGCCAGAGAGGAGGGGTTGAAGGGGAAGGTGACAGGGTAGATCATCTTAGTGTCCATCAACAGCTGGGGCGTCTCACAGCGGTCCCGCAAACGAGTCTAGGAAGAGGAGAAGGAGAACAGCGTTCATGCCACGTTACGGCAGGAGGAGACAGAGGAGTACAGACAATGTAGGTATCACACTACAGACACGAGTATAGATTCAGATCATGGCGGCACAGGGTACCTGTATGGTGCGTATGAACGTAACGGACACCCTCTCCTCAAACTCGTTGACCGGAGTGTACAAGTTCAGGACCTTCACAATCTGAGAGAAACAAAGACGCAAAAACAAAGGGTCAGAGGTCGGATGTCCTGTAGGAAGTCTCTCTCTGTGTGGCCGGCCAGCAGGGGGTCCTGGCCGCGGGGCCTCACCTGGGCGGTGGAGAGAGCGAGGCACATGGAGCAGATGGCCTCGGCATCCTCGTCTGTCTTCTTCTTAACCTGCAGCAGCTGGGCCGCCTGGATCAAAGGCTCCAGGGTCTCCTTGGCGCCGCACATCATCAGGGACTTGTCCCGTAGCCACTCCTCCAGCTGACTCACGTTGTACCTGGACGCACACACACGCACACAGGCGCACACACACACACACGTGCACACACGCACGCACATGTACACAATGTTATGGATGCGCGTAACAACACACTCTTACAATAACCGTCCGCCTCAACACCGACCCAACCAACCCATATCCACACCCACCCACCTACACCCACCCAATCTATCCACACCCACCCACCTACACCCACCCAATCTATCCACATCCACATCCACCCCCACCCAACACTTCCACATTTACTGCACGATCCACATTCACCCACCCAATCGATGCACAACCACTCAACCCATCCAGGCCCACTTACACCCACCCTAAACCCCCGTGTCCAGCGCAGCGCCCACACTCACCTGATCTGCATGCCCTTGCTCCAGGAGCACATGTCCTTACGCAGCAGCAGGTTGTTGAGGGTGACGGCTCCTATGATGTAGAACTGCTGCTTGACCACCTGCTTGATGAGCTCTGGGTCGGTGCCGTGCTGGCACATGATGGAGTGGAAGGCGCTGAGCTGCCGCAGGATGGAGTCCAGCGTGTAGGTGCCCTCGTCCGCGATGCTGGACGTGCGCTTGCGGAGGCCTGTGGGCTTGACCCCCGACACGCCCTGGATGGTCTCATGTTCCAGCATGCCTGAGACTGGGAGGGTACAAACGCATGCAAGACATCAGAATACGTGCTAAAACACACACACACACACACACACACACTCGCTAGGAGGTAGAGGGAAATGGTTTCATGTCTCTCGACTCACTAGGAAGTAGAGAGGAATCAACACTCTCTGTGTTTAAACAACACACACACCACACACAGACACACACACACACCACACACAGACACAGACACACACACACACACAGGCACACAGAAACAAACACAGACACAGACACAGACACACACACACACACACACACACACACACAGACACACACACACGCACCGATCATGGGCTGGAGGATGTTCTCCATGCACTTGATGAGCTGCTGGTAGATCTGGATGGCCAAGTCACTGAGAACCTGCCGGTACTCTGCCAGGTCAAAGTTGGACAGACAGTGCTCGTTCTGCTTCGGGGAGTTGTGCTTCATAAACGACTGGACAAACACACAAGGCAGAGACATGAGGTGACAGCAGAGGCAGGTGACAGCAGAGGCAGGTGACAGACAGTCTGCGTGTGTAGTGGGACTTACATCATCCCCGCTGTACTGTTTGAGACAGTGCAGAAAGCGGCAGGTGTTGGACAACCAAAAAGAGACGGTCTCAAAGTCATCCCCCCGTTTCTGGAAGAAAAGAGAAAAGGCTTGTGTTTCTAAACATATCCATCTCAATAAAGACCTATGAGTGACTGCTCCTTGATTTAGGTTCACGGACCTTACCAACACTCCCTCCCTTACGATCCCCCACTCATTCTGCCTCACACACACCCCCCTCTCCCCCCTCAGACACACACACCCCCCTCTCTCCCCTCAGGCATACACACACGCACCCCTCAGACACACACACCCCTCTCTCCCCTCAGACACACACACACACCCCACTCTCCCCTAGACACACACACACACACCCACCCCTCAGACACACACCCTCTCTCCCCTCAGACACACATCCACACACACCCCTCTATCCCCTCAGACACACACACACACAGCCCCCTCACTCCCCTCAGACACACACACCCCTCTATCCCCTCAGACACACACCCCCCCCTCTCCCCTCAGTTTACGAGCCTCACCTTGAGGATCTTCTTGATGCTGTTGATGGTGGAGGTGAGCAGTGTACGGACCTTCTGGTCATCGTTGACGTAGTCGGCGTGCCTCAGACACATGAACAGGATGTAGGCTGGCAGGCCTGGGATCAGGTTGACGGCCACGCCCCGGGGCTTGAGCTCTGTGCCCAGGGGAGAGAGGAGGGAGGGAGAGGTCAGCCTGGCCACAGCCCTGGGGGGGAGGAGGGGGAGGGAGTTACTAGAGGAGTTACTGACCCAGGATGAGGTTCTTGACCAGTTTGAGCTCGTCCTCCTTCTTGTACTCCAGCATGCCCTGGAAGTCCTTCTCCCTGCGAGGGATGTTGACTGGGCGGATGGGCTCATCCACCATCTGCCCTGGGGACACCTGGCCCTCTATCTGACCCGCTGTGGACACACACACACACACACACACACACACACACGATTAAGATTTCATTAATCCCCAGGCAAGGAAATTTGGGTCACCCCTGCTGTAGGTTACACTTCAAGATGGTGCCAACACACAATGCCCACCACACGTGCACACACACACACACACACACACACACACACACACACACACACACACACACCAGCATCCCACTCTGAGAGTCTTACCGCCCATCTCTCCGATCTTCTTGGAAAAGACCTTGAGCTGTTTCTTCAGTTTGCGGATGGTCTTATCCTGCTTCTCCAGCTGCTCCATCAGGTCCTGTTGGGGACAGAGGACGAGACAGAAGGAAGGTGAGGGAAACAGCGGATCTGGGTTGTGTTCTTCTGGGAGCAGACAGAAAGCTCAGAGCACAGAGGAATGGCGCCCCCTAGCGGCAGAGAGCAACACAACACCATCAGATTCAGCTGGTGAAGCCAGAAAAGATGTGGTGATGGAGACAAAGTCTTTCCCCCTGCTTCTGGACCCAGTTCTGCCTCGTCAGGTTAACCCCCCCCCCTGCTTTGGGTAAGGACCCAATGCCACCCTCATATACTCAGCAGAACCAGGTTAGGCATGTGGCCTGCCTGGGTCTGTAGATGACTGGGAATATGATTGTTTTCTTCAAGTCATAAGTAGTCAGCTGAAACGCTTAATTCGTGACCTATCATTTTTCATTGACTTCTGTGTTTTTCTCAGTAAATGTGAGTTCCTTTGTAAACTGTGTCTCCATCATTCGGTGCATTGAGAAAGAAGGAGCTGATTAACAGAAGAGGGGTGTTGATTTGCTGTTGGTTTATTAGACGGAGGTGAGGGGTGCAGATTGTCAGCAGGGGGCTTAGGAAAAGGGTGTTCATCCACTGTGGGGTGGAACAGGACACACTGCTGTGGGGATTTACAGACCAGATTAAACACTGCTCCGTGAAGGACACACACACACACACACCAGCCTGTGTTAGTGGTCACACATGTGCAAGGACATGGCATATCTCTCTTTGACACATCACAGCACCACAGCTATCACACACACACCACACACACCAATGGTGCGTTTTCTGATCAATAGCAACCATCCGCTCGCCTAAAATGATGACCCGGGCCTCCCGATACTCTGTGGGGTCGTCTGTCTTCAGCACGTCCTGACAGGTGACATCCACACAGGTGAGTGTGTGACACAGGATGGATACACACACACACACACACACACACAGTACAGAACCAAATCACACTGAAATGGTGTGCCTACCATTTCTGTGACAGGATGTCTTTCTGGCGAGCCTAGTTATCAGAGATGCATCAGTGTGATCTCACGTTACGCGTGTGCACCGTTTGTGCGAGTGTGCACCGTTTGTGCACGTGGGCACCGTTTGATTCCACGTGTGAGCGTGCGATTCCACGTGTGATTGTTCCCGTGGCATGTCTGCGTGTGAGAGAGAGAGAGAGCCGTACCAGGTTCTCGTTGGTGAGGCGGGTGATCTCGTGCTGCAGGCTGGCCTCGATGCGAGCCTCTGGGGGCAGCTGCAGGTTCTGGGCCAGGAGCTGCTGCTGCCGGTTGTTCTCCTCCTTCACGCTCTGCAGCTCGCCGCGCAACACCTCCACTTCGTTGTCATAGCTACGCCGCTGGGCCTGGCCCGCAAAGGGCATATGAAGGACCCTCAGCAACCTGAGGGAGGGAGGGAGGGGGGTATGAGGTCTTGCGAGCGGCAGGTGTGCGCTAACAAGCATTGAAGTGAGATGCTCGTTGAGGGAACACAACACAGGATGGGAACACAAGACAACAAAGGAGGGAGAGAGAGAGAGGGAGAGAGGGAGCAAGAGAGAGAGAGAGAGAGGGGCCTGTGGGGAGTTGAGGGA
The DNA here is from genome assembly GCA_036571765.1 of Plecoglossus altivelis. Lineage (NCBI taxonomy): Eukaryota > Metazoa > Chordata > Actinopteri > Osmeriformes > Plecoglossidae > Plecoglossus > Plecoglossus altivelis. The sequence goes on from BROE01000013.1 coordinate 4,925,789, forward strand.
GAAGATCTACATGAGGCAGGTGGAGAGAAAAGGACGACTCACCACACATCAGAAAACCGGCGTGTGTGAGGGGTTGTGGTCGGGCCCAAACCGTCTCGCT
>BROE01000013.1:4926754-4937646 GCA_036571765.1 Plecoglossus altivelis
CCAACCCAACCCTCCCAACCCTGCCCTCCCAACCCTGCCTTCCCAACCCTGCCTTCCCAGCTCTGCCTTTCCAACAGTGCCTTCCTAGCTCTGCCTTCCCAACACTGCCTTTCCAACGCTGCCTTCCTAGCTCTGCCTTCCCAACACTGCCTTTCCAACCCTGCCCTCCCAACGCTGCCTTCTCCTGGGCTGCGAGTCAACAGCCTCCCTCTCTCCTCTGTGTCTCCTCAGAAGCAGGTCTACAGGGGCTCATCACTCGCCCATGAGGGCAGGTGCATGTGCGCCATGCATGTTGTTGACAGTTTCTGCTCCTTTTCCCGGGTGACGGAGGCAGAGAGGAGAGCAAGCAGAGATAGTGACCTGTAGACTTCACATACAGTATGGGAGTCCAGCAGATCACCAGCTAGGTCATCCATATGTTCCTACATACACACCAACTACCTACAGCATGTTAGTAGACAAATGTGTACTACTAGAACTATGTGTGAGAATGGTTGCACTGTCTGGAAAGGGGGAGAGAGGAGGGAGGAGGAGGTTAGTGAGAGAGGGAGAGGGGGAGGGGACTAAGGAGGAGGAGGGAGTGGTAGTCACAGAGACCTAAGTCACCCCTGCAACCTGGGATACACATGCTCGCACAGCGGCCTTCGGGAAAACACAAATAAACCTGTTGGTCTCCTTTAACCCTTCATAAACCAGCCAGAGCTCTCCATCCTCATTCAGCCTATGGAAGTCTGGAGTAGGGGATCTGAGCGACGCACAGGAACAGAAAGAAACAACAGGGCAAAAGAAAACAAGGCAACATAAAGAGGGGGATGGGTGGGGGGAGGACACGCACAAGATGGAGTGTGTACAGAGGTGTGTGTATGTGTGTGTGTGACGAAAAGGTGCTGACAACGTGAGTGCGGTTCAGACTGAGTTAGCGATGGACCGGCAGGAAGGTCAGCCCAGAGCCGATTCGATGGGTGGCTGTGTGTTGGAGCATGTGCAGCTGCTATTCAGCCCACTGTGCACCTTGTAACAAGCTGGATGGATCCTCTATTGATTGTACTGTGCCCAGCTGTGTGCAGAGCTTAGTGTCAAGGTGTGGACAGATGGCACGTGGATGATTTGACAACATAGATATTCAAAGCAAAAGTTGACATAATAGCAGGGGAACGTCCAAGTCACTTGGAGGAAAGGAACACAATGAGGAACAAAAATGATGCGTGCAGGATTCATGCCATGGCATTCCATAAGGCTGATTGGCTGCACTCTCCCTGTATTGTGACATCAATTCCTGTACCGCTAACAGTAAGCATGGTTCCATGCTGCTGCCATGCAGCAAGGCTGTTTAAGCCTTTCACAGCTAAGAGAGCAGCACCTGACTCATGCTTTAAAAGCATGCTCACCCTCATAACCCCTTCAGCAGTCACACCTGCTAGACGTACTCCATGTCTTTGAAATTCAATTATTTCACTCATGACACAATCTAAAGTTCTTGAGATAATCTATTCAATTTGGCGTTAGTCGTGGATGCTAGGCAACCTACTGAGTTCCTCCAAATGCACGTAGTACTTGGCCGGTCATTCCTCATGCTGTTAGAGCAAGCCAGCTTAGGTTACAGCTTAGCTTCATCACCATGCTAGTTAGATGAATGTCGCTACGTAGGCTAGCCTAGCTTAGCTTAGCTTAAACACCTACATCAGCCTTCTCTACGGAGGACACATTTGCCTCTGTTATCCCCTCTTACAATTGATCAGTGTGGCCATGCATGCTCTGCCCCACTATGCCTAGGCCACACCCACGGTGCCTAGGCCACACCCACGATGCATAGGCCACACCTGATTTGTTACCTCAGCCTACTCAGGAGCTCATTGGCTTCCAGCGGCATACGCAAGAACCTGGGAGATCTGCACAGAACAAACAGAGAGGTTCACAACTACACACACACACACACGCACACACACGCGCGCGCGCGCACACACACACACACACACACACACACACACACACACACACCTCCCAGGAATCGCTCGCTCTATCACACACACACAAGCACACCTCTCCCAGAAATCACACACACGCAGCAGTGCAGTTGTGCTAGAGAGGAGCGAGGAGGAGGAGGAGGAGGAGGAGAGAGGTTTGAACAGAGGTGGAGACGCAGTGTTGAGTACCTGTTAGTGTCCTTCAGGCCCATGTAGGCCTGTTTGATTTCACCAGAGTCCTTCAGCTTGGAAACATCCTCCACATGGTGCACAGGGTCTGTCATGGTCTCCTGAGGGGCACACACACGCGAAAAAAATGTATACATTTGTAATGAGCAATGATAAGGGCAGAGTACTTGAACCATTTAATCTATACTTCAGGACATCCAATTGCTATCATGCCTTGTTTGCACTTTAAACCTCTGTTTGTAAGCCATTACGATCTGCACTCCTGGTTAGACTAACTGCTTTTTATTGGCCCTGTAATGTTCACAATGAAAATGAAGTTGAATCTAATCTCGTTTTAGAAGGTCACACTCTAGCATGCAGGCTAATGTCACATAACAAACCATCACCACAACCACACACACACACACACACACACACACACAGTAGTAAAGGTCATCTACATCACAGCTACTGCAGGTTGTGCCTTGCCACTGGTTATGAGCGAGTCTGGCCAGAGCGAGTAATACTGTAACTCTGCCCTCTACTGTTCAATGCCGCATCAGCACCAGTACAGAACATGTGTGTGTTAGAACAGGCTCAACTGGTTGCTAGAGTACTACAGGCAACACTAGACTTGTTAGAGGGTCTAATTTAACTGTTAAGGCAAAATGGCATAGATAGAAATGAAGAGAGATCTTAAATGTATAAATGATCATTTCCAAAGTATTCAGATAGTGATAGTCAGTACCTTCTCATCCTGAGGAGGGAGGGCATGTGTGAGGTGAGAGGGGGACAGGGCAGGAGTTAGAAACACAGAGAGCACAGTACACTGATGCAAGGACAGCATATTATGTTCATGTACACACAAGAACTGGACTGAAGCGACCCCCATATGAGACCCTCCTGTGTCCCAGACAGGGGGGCCCCAGACAGGGGGGGCCCCAGACAGGGGGAGCCCCAGACAGGGGGGCCCTGGCAGGCCCTACCTTGTGCTGCATGGCCTCCTTCTGGCTGACCAGCTGGGAGCGCAGGATCAGCACCTCCTCCTTGCGGACATCCAGCTCCTCGCAGGAAGAGTTCAGCTGGTCCAGGAGCACTTTGTAGGCTGGAGATCCTGGGGCCCCTGCCCCTGCGCCTGCATTACCCAGCAGGCTCTGCCTCATCTCCGCCAGGTTGTGCTTCAGCTTCTTGTTCTCAGACTCAAGCTCCTGGCGCTGAGGGGGATGACGACAAACAAAATGGCTGCCGTCTAAATGGGGAACATCTTTTGTGGTCTTCCTCTTACCCACACTATTCGCTCTCTCTCTCTCCAATAAAATCAAATCGAAATGTATTTTCTGAGCCATTTTTTTTTTACAAGCAATGTCACAGAAGGCTTCAGGAACCCCCTAGAACTGCCCCTCAACCAACCTAAACCCTCAAGGGCAGCATGTGATCCTTAACTCAAAGCGCTTTACCTTAAGAGACTCGTACTCCAGCTCTGCTCCGCGAGCCTTCTTATGTTCCTCGTCATCCTGCCACACACACACACACACACACACACAGGTCAGGTGTTATAGTAGAGTACATGTAGAGTAAGACAGTACTGTGTTAGTACTGTGGTAGTATTGGAGTGGTGCAGCAGTAGTACCCTGGCTCTAGCCCGCTGGAACTGGTCTTCTTTGCTTTCCAGCTCGTTGCGAAGTGACTGTTTCTCCTGCTCCAACTCCGTCACGCGCTTCTGCAGCTTCAGAGTCAGAGACGTGTCCATGCCGCGGGTCACATCCTGCCATAACAGGAAGTGATGGGAAGGTAGGGGGCAAAATAAGACCAGTCAGAGGAATTTGGATATCGCAAACACGTTTCATGTCAAACTTGAACCGTCCCGCCTCTTACCTCTGTAGCGCGGGAGCTTTCTTCTGATTCGGCGAACTCGGAGTTGTACGTGCACTCTGATTCGTTGCTGCTGTGAGTGGAGTCTGTTCTCCTGTGGCCAGGCTTGGGGACATTCTAGAAGGAGAGCAGGCTGTAAACAAACTGGACAGGTCCTGCTCCAGTCGTACCTGAGCTAGCGTGTGTGTGTCTTACCACAGAGAGCGTGATCTCCTCTTTCAGGTCGTCGTATTTCTCCTCCAGGCGTAGGTGTTCTGTCAGAAGGTTCTGGTAGCGCGAGCGTTCCTCGTTCAGATCGCTCTCCAGCTGCTGAGTCTCCTCTGCTAGAGCGCGAGTCATTTTCTCTACAGGAGAGAAAGAGAGGTAAAGAGAAAGAGAGGGGAAGAGAGAAAGAGAGGGGAAGAGAAAGAGAGGTGAAGAGAGAAAGAGAGGGGAAGAGAAAGAGAGAAAGAGAGGGGAAGAGAAAGAGAGGGGGAGAGATGATATTACATCAATTTCATATCCTTTCAGTTCAAAGGGTAGTTGGCACATTATAGCACATGTTCACCTGCAAAGACACCGTTTAGGTTGATGTGATTGGATGGTACGAAAGAAATGCAAAAGTCAATGCGATTGGACGTTAGGACGGCATACCTGTCATTTGCTGGCTCTGCTCCTTCAACATGCGGTTCAAGTCGTTCTTCTCGTTCTTCAGGAGACCGTTCTGCTCCTTCAGTTCCGCGACCATCTACACACACACACACACACACACACACACACACACAAACACACACACACACACATTCCACTTACCATCAAGAAGTCCATTCAACAGAACTACTGAATGACTGTCCTGCACGCTACTGTCACTATTCTACCTGAAGTCTAGGTTTCTCCTCAGACACACACAGCACTAGTCTACCTGCGCTCACCTGGCCCAGGGCCTTCAACACACAGGCCGTCAGGTACCCATCCTGCAGCAGACTCTCCAGGGTCCTAAATCATGACATATTGCGTTGCCATGGAGCAAACCTCCAATGAAATTCTCTCTCTCTCTCTCTCTGAAGGACACTATGGGAAACTTTTTCACTGGGGAGCGGAAAGGTGTCTATCAGACTTACAAGGAGTCCCTCACCTGTGTTTAAACATCTAGACAGAGTGAGAGGTGGAGGGGAGGAGAGGAGAGAGGAGCAGCAAGGAGACGCATTTGAGAAAAGAGGAGAGAAGAGGCCAGGTGAGAAGAGGAGAAAAGGGGAGATTAGGTGCAAGGAAAGAGAAGAGGAGACGAAGAGATGAAGGAGAGGAGAGTAGAGGAGCTGGAGAAGAGCCAAAGCAGAGGAGAGGAGGAGTGGAGGATATGAGAAGAGGAGAAGAGTAGGAGGGGAGAAGAGTAGATAAAGAGGAGAGAAGCAGAGGAGAGGAGGAGAAGAGAAGAGGAGGCCCCACCTTCTCCATCTCGTCTCTGTAAGTCTGGGCCCAGTCCTCGATGGTCTTCTTCTCCTTCTGGGTGGAGTTGAGCTCTTTTCTCAGCCTCTCCAGCTCCTCCAGCAGGGAGGTCACACGGCTGGCGTTGCTCTTGGCCTCCTCCTCGGCGCCGCGCAGACGGGTCAGCTCGGTCCGCATGCGCTCGCTCTCCACCGCGTGCGAACTCTCCAGACTGTTCAGCCTCTCGCTGACCACGCGGTTGTCTTTGTTCTAAACCCAGAAAGACAGGAGAGGAGAACACATGAAGCCCAGACTAAAACAAGAGACTCGGCTTGCGAAGGGGATGACAGTGAGAGTGACTCCACCTGCTCGTCGATCTTCCGCTGCAGCTGCATGATCTTGTTCTCCATGCCAATGTTGAGCTTCTTGAAGTGCTCCACGGAGCGCGCCTCGATCTTTAGCTTCTTCAGCTCGCGCCGGGCCTTCATCCTCCTGATGCAGCACTGCAGGTACACGATAGCACGCAGCGAGCGCTTGTACCACTGCCTGGCCAGCCATCCACGCACATGCTTCTGGATCAGCAGGGCCTTATGCTCCCGCAGTAACTATAGAGAGAGAGAGACACACAGAGAGAGAGAGAGAGAGAGACACAGAGAGAGAGAGCGTGAGAGAGTAAGTGAGAGAGTAAGTGAGAGAAAGAGAGAGACAGAAAGAGTGAGTGAGTGAGAGACAGAGAGATTGAGAATGAGAGAGAGAGATGGATAGAGAGAATGAGAGTAAGAGTGAGTGAGAGAGAGTCAGAGAGAGTGAGTCAGAGAGAGTGGGAGAGTGAGAGTGAGTGAGAGATAGAGAGAGAAAATGGGAACAGAGAGGAAATAAAGGCAGAAAGAGAGTGAGGGAGAGAAAACAGTTTAAGGTGAGATCTACAGAACAAATGTCCTCTATCAGATCAGCAAACCTTCCTCCTGGGCTGCATCCTAAGATCTCTCCCCTAACAGACAAGGACTCAATCAAAGCAGTGAGAGACAGAAAGATCTAGAGAGAGAGAGAGAGAGAGAGAGAGAGAAGAGAAACAGGACCAGCCGTATTCAAAGGTCAGCTGTGTGTGTCCATCAAAAGGATTCCCACTTCTGACAACACCACATCCGCAGCCCTCACCCTGGACGCCCACAGGTAACTCGAACCCTCACCCAGTCACGCGTATCTGTGTGTGTGTGTCTGTGTGTCTGTGTGTGTCTGTGTGCGTGAAAGAGTCACCCCTGCTCTCCTTCATGTTTAGGATGACTCTGCGTTATGCCAGGGTTTATTTTAAGACTCAATGACTGAATGGCGTGCTCAATAAGCTGAGCTGGCCAAGTCTAACAAGGGTGTGTTTACGTCTTTGTCTGGTTAAAGTGTGTGTGTGTGTGTGTGTGTGTGTGAGGAGAGGGGCTCCTACCCTGCGGTACTTCTGGCGGGCCATGTAAGCTCTGAGGATGGTCTGCATAGCCAGGGCAGCAGCCTGCTTCTGTCTGTAGCGTTTCCTCTCCATGTACATCCTCTGGAACTTCTGGATGGTTGTAGCTGCCTCGGTCCGGCGCATGAACTTGGCCAGGCTGGGGGGGGACAGGGGAGTGGAAGACAGAGGAGGAGGGGAGAGGAGGAAAGGGGAGAAGGGGAGGAGAGGATGAAGGGAGATTAGCAGGGGAGAGGAGGAAAGGGGAGAAAGGGAGAGGAGAGGAGGAAGGGAGACGAGGAAAAAAAGCTTTTACAGCCATGCTTTTAGAGGTATATAAACATATGCACCAATAAAGATGATCATATCCTACCGTTCAGATTCATCCAATTTAGGGCTACCTTATCTTTCCCCTCACTCACAGACATGATAGATTCAACCTATTTTCCTCTTACTCGATGTGATTGGCTAGGGAGAAAATGACTGACAGGTGAGCGGTCCACTCACCAGCGGGCCTGGTATCCGCGGGTGAATCTCTGGATAGTGATGGCAGCGTTCTTCTTGCGGAGGTACTTCTTGCGAGCCAGCCAGCAGCGGATGGTCTTCTGGATGCGTATACAGGCGACGCGGAGCTTGTCTGCTCTCAGCTTCTCTAGATAGGCCACCTGGCCAGCTCTGAAGAAGATCTTGGTCTTTCCAAACTGATACTTGTCCTGGTCCTGAGGGAGAAGAATGAAGAGGTCTGAGAGACTTTTCATTTCAACTTTTATTTCAACTGAGAAGCCTCGTTGGCCTGGAATGACCCCCTAAATCCCAAACTCACCCCCCTACATCACATCCTCACCATCCCACTCCCCACCCTCCTACACCCCATCCTTCCCCTCTTACACCCTATCCTCACCCTCCTACACCCCATCCTCACCCTCCTACACCCCATCCCCACCCTCCTACACCCCATCCTCCCCCTCTTACACCCCATCCTCAGACCCCTGCTCCTCACCTGTACCAGCTTCTCCAGGACGTTCCTGCAGGTCATCTTCCTGTCTGCGAGGACGTCTTTTTGCTTCATCAGCACCCGGTAACGACTAAAGAACTCCTGATAGGTCCACCTGGGACACACACCACGAGGAGGGTTAAAGGTCAAACATGCATCTTGTTTCCACATACAGCATACTGTGTGTATGTGTGTGTGTGTGTGTGTGATATTTGATGCACAGTTTGTGTGTGTGTGTACCTGGAGGGGAATCCTGCGGCGGAAATGCGGATGGTCTCCAACACTCCACAGGCTCGGAGTTGCTGCACCGCTCGCTTGGGGTCAAATCTGCACACACCATCCCTCCATCATCAATACAACACTGCAACAGCTAACGGCTAACCCTCCACCATCAATACAACACTGCAACAGATAACGGCTAACCCTCCATCATCAATACAACACTGCAACAGCTAACGGCTAACCCTCCACCATCAATACAACACTGCAACAGCTAACGGCTAATCCTCCATCATCACCACAACAGGTTCCCCATAGAGAAGAAGCCATGCACACTCACGTGAAGGGGAACTTGAGGTCGTTGGGTTTGATGCAGCGAACGTAGTGAGGAGTGGTGGCATTCAGAGTCTCCATCAAAAGCTGTAGAGAGTTTCGGAACTGTGGAGGATCAGAACACAGACGAGGGTTAGAATGGCTTTTTAAACTGCCGGTCCACACCGACAGCATAGCTGTTCCATGTGGAACACAGACGCAGACGTGTTCCAGTGTACCAGTGTACCTGACAGCCGACGGTCTTCTTGTGCTCCTTGCTGGAGTGGCCAGCCCGAGTCTTCTCAGGTTTGATGCTGAGGCGTGTGCGCCCACCAGGGACAGCCCCCGAAGGGCTGGTGGCCTTCTCCTCGCCCTGGAACAGCTCGATCAGCAGGTCAAACTGGCGGGGGGGGGGGGGGCTGGAAACAGAACCTGGGAATCCTAGACTACACTGTCAACTTGAGACTGTCTTGGGGGGGAAATGTACACTGTTTTATTTTGGACTATTTCATAGAATTGTGGTCTATGTGATGTGCGGTAAACATGTATTTGCTAGCCAACGCTGAAGCTGCGAGTCACTATGAGCAGAATCAGGCAGCCAGGATGTGTGGGGGTTAACTGTGACTTTTGGACTGAAACAAGCTGAACTGAGCTGTACTGAACCGATCAACATTCTGGATGTGAGGCCAGACTTGATGTGATGGAGACACGGGTTGTTTCAGTACAATACAGGCCAGGTCAACATGACAAGTGTGACAAGGTTACAGCAGGTCTGGTGATGGAGCAACAACTGAGATTTCTACGTCTAAACAGCTGGTCAATTTGTCAAGTACTTACAGATGTCAAATCAGTTTTTGATATCAACTTTTGCAGAATTGGAATACAAAATCTTAAAGATGACAAATGCACACAGCGTTGATGATCCGGTTGGATACGAACAGGAGTTAAAAAGGTTTCGAGCGATATGTACATGGTAGAATGGTTAACATCTTTCACAACCGACTGCAAGGTTAATCTGAGGAGGTTAAAATGGTTATTCAGCTTCAAATATATAATAATGTACGCCACTTTTCCATGTTATTTAGCCAATGATTTCATCCAGAGTAATTTAGTGGTTCCCTTGGCGTACATTATGTATATATCCCACCATAGATCATATGCCTGCATTACAGAGAGCAGTTAGACATATGTGAATATAACCAGGGGGGTTATATTATGGTGCAGTCCAGCAGCGTCTCTGTCCTGCAGGTCAAACAGCTGCCATGCTGGTCGTCTCGCTGGCGCCCCCTATAGCACAGCCGCACCGCCTCATGCTGGACGGGGGAAACTCTGCCTTGTTTCCCCCTTATACAGGTTTAATCAATCTGGGATCATCTGAACCCAAACTTCTTCTGTCTCCTTTGGATGGTTGTTCAGTGCTCCTGCATGTGTCCTCTCTACCCGACTTCACCCCAACCTCACCCAGAGTGGTTAGAATGCTGTAGGCCCCTTCCACTCTCAACCTGAGTGGTTAGAATGCTGTAGGCCCCTCCCACTCTCACCCTGAGTGGTTAGAATGCTGTAGGCCCCTTCCACTCTCACCCTGTGTGGTTAGACTGCTGTGAGCCCCTCCCACTCTCTGTGGTTAGACTGCTGTAGGCCCCGCCCACCCTCACCCTAAGTGGTTAGATTTCTGTAGGCCCCTCCCACCCTCACCCTGTGTGGTTACACTGCTGTAGGCCCCTCCCACCCTCACCCTAAGTGGTTAGACTGCTGTAACTCTTCGTATCAGTAAGTGTGAGCAGGAAGAAGACAAAGAAAGAAAGAAAGAAAGAAATGTTGGTCGGCATTGTAAGAATGCCTGCATTTACCTTCTGCTCAGGGGAGAGGGGAGTCATGATGGAACAAACCCCAAAACATACATGGACAACAGGTGGGACAGACAGCACAATGACAAAAGCAAAGATTAACCACAACCAAAAAAGGGCTTTTTAAATATATTTCCAAACTAAAATAAGGAAAATGTGATTCAACCCAAATCAAAAGGCAAACACGCTTCTCCCGTGCTTCATTAGGAATGGCTGATGGAGGAATGGTGTATGATGGGAAAATACATGACAACTCAACACACACACATATACACGCGCATGAGAGATGATGTGTTGAGCTTGGCTAGCTATGTTTCTAGAGCATCATTAGATCCCAGGTAAAGAGTCATCATCACTTCTACACCATTAATGGTTAGTCCGGTCGGTGTCCATGACGACAGGCCAGTACTGCCATGGTAGGTTCCTTCAGTAGATTCGGACACGTGTTTACATGTGTTTCTGTCGATGTGTGTGTTTGTGCTTGTTTTAATATCCTGAGAGAAAGAGAGGTGAGTGTGTGTGTGTTTAGTGGACTGTTAGCGGTTAGATTAGACCATGTTTGAACCCTTACCCCACTGTGCTCCTGCAGGAGTCTACAACAGAACAGTCAGAGGTCATGGTGAACATGGGGACTTGCATACAGCACTGATAATACAGCACTGATGATACAGCACTGA
>BROE01000013.1:4938095-4989067 GCA_036571765.1 Plecoglossus altivelis
TGTCTGTTGTGTGTGGGTGTGTGTGTAAGTGTGGTGCTCAGCCCCCACCTGCCCACACTCGTGTGCCACCCTGTCCCCTCTGCCCCATGCCCTCGTCAGCCTGTGTCGCCTCCGTGTCGCCCTGTCCACCGCCCACTGGCCTGTGCTCCTGCCGCCCCTGTGCCTGTGCCCCTGTGCACCCGCCGTGCCCTCCGTGCCCTGTCCTCTCCCGCTGAGTCGCCACCTGCTCCCCACACACCACCTCCCCCAGCCCCCCACATGCCTATCTGCCTGCCCGACAAATGTGGTGCTCCCCTGCTAGTGCCAACCCACGACCCCCCACCCACCATCTCCCCTGTGCTAGGCCACCCCCCCCTGTAGCTGTTGTCAGCTCCCCGTGCACGTCCACGTGCTCAGCGCGATCCACCACCGCATTTGTCCCTCGGCCACCCCGCCACCACCCACCCCAGACCTCGCCCACGACGACAAATCTCCAAGCGACCAGGCCCATCGCGCACGGCCCACCCCGCCAAGCAAGCTGAGTCACGCCAAGTCTCCTTTAACAGCGTCCCCGGTAACAACGCCGCTTTTCCGCAAACCGCCCACTCTAATACCCCAGGAACACTCAACACCGCTTCGCACCCCTCCCATTCCAGCAGGGTTATAAGGCGACAGACACACACACACACACACACACACACACAGTGTTCTAAATGCATAATCTCCCTGTTGTTAATACTTTCAAATTAAGATCTGATTAAAACAAATGTGTTTGAGCTGACAATCAGACTAGCCTTCATGGCCTCTTGTAAACGTGAGGGGGGTTAGGAGAGATTGGAGAAGGACGCCCCGCCCCCTTTAGTAACTTGATCTGGTCTAAAACAGGCCAGAGCAATACTGGGTCAGCTAGCTTGCAATCGTCATATATCATACTCACACAAATTGTACAGCATTACATACACACACACATGGATACGTTTTGTGCACCCTCAGCATATTTGGTTACGAGGTGACATTCTGACAGTCTCATCCCTTCTCCAGTGAGCAATGAACCCTGTCCTCCGGAATCAAGCTATGTCTCTCAGCCCAGACACCCCCTGCAGCAGCAACCACAGAGAGCCTCTATCTACAGGCCCAGGAGGCTACAGGAGGCTACAGGTGGATACAGGAGGCTACAGGTGGATACAGGAGGCTACAGGAGGCTACAGGAGGCTACAGGAGGCTAAAGGAGGCTACAGGAGGCAGGGCTCTGGCCACACCTACCTTGTCAGCAAAGTGCTGGATGATGAAGGCCTTGTTAGACATGCGGGGCTTCTCAAACAGGCTGCAGGTCTTCAAATGAGTGTTGTACAGCTTCTGGGCCCACGAATCATCAGAACCCTTGGGCATCTAGACACAGGTGTGAGACAGGTGTGCACATGGTGGAAATGAGCCCTTCCTGTGTGCTTCGGCAAGAGAGTTACCATGTGTACGAGTGTTACCATGTGTACGAGTGTTACCATGTGAACGAGTGTTACCATGTGTACGAGTGTTACCATGTGAACGAGTGTTACCATATGAACGAGTGTTACCTTGCACTCCTCGTCCAGAAGGTCCAGGATGCCCATCTTGGATTCGATCAGGTTGATGCACGGCTGGTTATCATAGAAGTCAATCAGAGTCCAGGGAATCTGCTCCCTCATGTACTCCTCCTGCTCCAGCTTAAACACATGCTGTTCGCACACGCACACACACACACACACGTTACGTTTGGGCTGTCAAAGTCAAAGTGCTCTTCCACAACCACTACATAACCTAGCCCTCCCCACTGCTCACCATGTTAAACTGCTGCTGTAGCTTCTCATTGGCATAGTTGATGCAAAACTGCTCAAAGCTGTTGATCTCAAACGTCTCGAAACTGAGTAAGTAACAGGAGAGCAAACGGTTAAAAACAGTGAACCCCCCCCTTAGAAGACGCTGCCCCATCCGCCCAGGTCCCCAGAAGCCTACCCATAGATGTCCAGAACCCCAATGAAGGAGTGCTGTTTCTGGGTGGCGTGCAGGGCCTTGTTGACATGCTCCACGATCCAATTGAAGAGCTTGGCATAGATGTGCTTGGCCAGGGCGTCGCGCGCGTTGGTGGCCTGCAGGCGGGGGATGGGCTTGATGTACGTCTCGGTGGCCGTCTTCAGCTTCTTGTGGCACAGCCAATGGGACATGTCCTGGTAGGTCACGCCCACCAGGTCACAGAAAGCCGTCAGGTGTTGGTTACTGGGCTGTGGGAGGGGCAGAGGGTAACAGAAAGTTGCTGCTTGGATGCTTGGAGGGAAAGCGTCCGCTGAATGAAATGATATGTGAATGTGTCAGTTCTGGAATAGGGAGGGGTACATGGTGAGGCAGGGAGGTGGACAGGTGAGGCAGGGAGGTGGACAGGTGGAGAGGTTAGGAAGGGAGGTGGACAGGTGAGGAAGGGAGATGTACAAGTGAGGCAGGGAGGTGGACAGGTGAGGCAGGGAGGTGGACAGGTGGGGCAGGGAGGTGGACAGGTGAGGCAGGGAGGTGGACAGGTGGGGCAGGGAGGTGTATAGGTGGTGCAGGTGGTAGATGCGGCTCCTCACAGGTATGATGCTGCTGTCGGAGTCTCTGTCCTTCACTTCCACGTTGCCCAGATGCAAGATGGCTGCCAGCACCTGGAACAGCCCCATCTGGTAGGACTCATTAATGCCTGCAGGGAGGGAGGTGATAGACACACACACACTTCTCAGTCTCTAGCTAATCATCCGGAACCGTGGGAAATTGACTGACGAAAACACATTCTGTCTCTTAGACACACGCAGTAACAAGGAAACAGATCTCAGATTGTTGTTGGCCGAGCATGAGGCAAGCAACTGACATTTTACTGCTGGGTTATCTCTGGTGACCTTTCTGCTCCACATGGGCGTAAAGAGCAGACTGTCTGTCTGAGTGTGTCTGTCTGGGAGGCAGGGGACATTGCCTTGCAGTTGTGGTGGAGGTTCGTCAGTAGTGACCATCTTGGTGTGTGTGTGTGCGCCATACCTAATAGTGTAAAGGCATGGCGGGTGGTGCTCAACTCCTTGGCGTCATCCACTCCGTCGATGACAGGATTGCGTCCTTGCTTGGTGAACAGGAAGTCATCCGCACTGCCTGGGGGGAGGGGAGGGGGAAGAGACAGCATGAGGACAGAAACGCCTCAAAGTGTCTAGAAGCAACGGGCCAGTCACCTGGTCCGCTGACTGGTCGACACACCTGTCACAGTGCCGGCTGGCTCAGATAATGACATGTTTCATTGATGGAGACACGAAACACACCGCGATTCAAAACACTCCCTTGAGCCGGAACACATTCACATGCAGCCTCGGCCCAAATTTAAGCGACCAAAGCCTGTTGCCTGGCAACACAAGGCCTAATATTACCGTGACAACCCCACCATTTACCAACCCTCACTTAATCAGGGCACCAGCTGAAAGAAGACAGGCTGGCAGTGTGTGTGTGTGTGTCTTGATGAGCAGGTGTGTTTTCTCACTGGGAATGTTCTGAGAAGCAAAAGCCAGATCAGCTTGCTGAGAGACTCAGACACAGGCCATGCCTACATGAGGAAAAGCTCCACGCTACCAATACTTCCACATCCAGCCACCAGAACCAGCAAACCAACGACCAATCACACAGAGCAGACCCATGCTGGAGTCCCAGGCTCATGTTCCCACAGGCTAGGCTGAGTCAGGACTTACTGAGCTTCAACGCCTTCAGCTCCGGCAGGTGGGCAGAGGCACACAGCTGGTAGAAGATATGATAGTTCCTCTCCTCGTCCGCCTTGAGGGACACACACACGCACACAGACACACACACGCACACAGACACACACAGTGAACAATCAGTATTATGACAGAACAATACCCGTCTTATCCATTTGTCAAGCAGTCATATTGGTGAGTTATACAGTGTACAGTGAGTAGACAGTATACAGTGAGTTGTTTATTCAGTTCAGCTATGAAAAATCCCAGCACTGCCCTGGCAGCATGCGAGCACACAAACACACACAGGGAGGAATGTGGGAGGCGAACCATCTTCACATCCTCATTCCTCCTCTGTGGATTTTCAAGGTGTGTGTAGGTGTGTGCAGGTGTCACGTTTAACAAGCCTGCTCTACAGGAGTTTCACCAGCTTCTGGTCCACCTCAACAGAAACCACACTGACAGAACACTGAGTAAAGAGACAGGGAGATAACAGCAGGCTGGGGGAGAGGGGGGTGGGAGGCAGCCATCGAAGGCTTGTTCCAGTGCCAACACAGAGAGGCCAGGGCCAGGAAACAGAAGAAACCTGGATGTCTTGAAGAAGGAAGTAGCAGTTCAGCTGTCTGGTGCATCGTAACATAACCTTAGAAAGCACCGTCAGACCACATAGCTTTGAGTGTCAGTTAGTAAGCAAATCAGGAATAGACTGCAGGTCTACCAGCACTGAGTTAATCCTCTATGCTATTCTAATCCAGAATGTGACACCTTCACTTGAAATCCTCTTTCGTAGCTGTCACGTTAAGAGAAATACAATCAGTGCTGTTTGGGCCAGATGAAGATGTTTGAAAAGAGGGGTACTAGTATGTGCAGCACTTTTAAGTCATATCAAGTCCACACTCCTGGATGCAGTGGTTGGTGGATGATATCTACGTGTGTGTGTGTGTGTGTGTATGTGTGTGTTGTTGCTCACCTGAAAGACGACTCGAGACTTCTCCAGCAGGTACGTCCTCATGTTGGCTCCGATGATGCGGTAGCGTTTGTCGAAGCCAATCTCAATGTACTTCCCAAAACGACTGCTGTTGTCGTTGCGGGTAGTCTTGGCATTCCCTATCGCCTGAGAGGACACAGAATCAGTTTATTTTTTACAAAATATCAAGAAAACTGAGGCTTTATCAAATGTTTTCCAAGGGGGTGGGCGAGTGGGCTTTGGTGTGATGTAAAACATTGTGGGGGATGGAGTCCTGCTAGGATGCCAGAGACGGCAAGAACGTCCTCAGTATCCAGAGTTTACACACACACTCACACACACAAACATGTCTGGCTAGGAATTGAAACGCAAGAAACACTGCCTGATTGCAGAGGGATTCTTACCCAACACACACACACAGTTTCTGGCAAGAGAGTCAGAGAGTGTGTGAGGACACAGAGCGCTTGCTCAGCTAAGGGCAAACACACTTTCACTGTTCACTGCAGACAAGGAGGCTTTCAGCATAGCCGGCAGGTATTCCAACCTCTCCTTACATAGGCAACACAGTCTCTCTCTCTCTCTCTCTCTCTCTCTCTCACTCTCACGCTCATATAGAGTAACACAGTGTATACCACTGTGTCACTACCAGCTGATGCAATCCTGAATCACACATAGGCACATACTAATTCATTCCTTATTCTGATTTGACATCCTGTCTTTGCAACACGAGGAAGAAAGATGCCTATTCATCACTTGAGCCGTGCTCTTACTGGCTGCTCCTGCTGAAAGTGTTGGTAGGGAAAGTGATGTCACCGTCACAAATAGGAGGGGGGAGGGGTGGCATATGGGCACAGGGGAGATCTTTTTCCCAAGTCCCATATGACTCTGTATGAGCATGCAGGCGGGTGCGCACACACACACACAAACACACACACACACACAAATACACACACACAGCGGGGAATGCTCTCCACTGACACAGCAGAGGGCAGCCTACGGCAGGGGAACAGAAAAACAGAGAAAGGAGAGACGGGGGGGGGGGGGGGGAGGAGAGGAGAGGAGAGGAGGAGGAGAAAAGGAGCAGAAGGAGCTTTCTCTTTTGTTCCGTTCCCAGTTCCTCCCTCATCACAGCAGTTAGCTTGCTAGGCCTGCGGGAGGGCTCTCTCAAGCATCAAGGTCTGCATTCACACCCCGGCATGTAATATGTAAACACACAAGCACCTAAACACACACGCAGACAAACACACATGCTGGTTTTACCTCCATGATGGGGTTGGAGGCCAGCACCTTCTCCTCCACGTTGGCCTCGCTAGCTGAACCGCTGACGGTAGCAAAGTATCTCATGGCATACTTGGCCGATACCGTCTTCCCCGCCCCCGACTCGCCGCTCACGATGATGGACTGATTCCTCTCATCCCTGACAGGGTGCAGAGGAACACACGCACGCACGCACACACACGCACGCACACACACACACACACACACAGTGAGAGGACTGTGTGTGTCGTCAGTTTCTCTCCAGTGTAGTAGTTGTAATATCGTACAGTCCAGCTGGGGACAGAAGTTAGTGCTGGGTCAGCACAGAACAACCCCACAGACCTCAAGCAAGTGATGTTGTGTGAATGCCTGTATGTTTAAAGGAGTCCAAGGAGAGTTATTACAAGGAGAGAGAGGGAGAGAAAGGGAGGGGGAGAGAGAGAGAGAAAGGGAGGGGGAGAGAGAGAGACCACAAGTGTACTTCTGGATCCATCCTAGCTTAGCTCTGACCTACAAACCTGAGGGAAGGAGGAGAGGCCTGCAACAGGAAGAGAGACACGACACCTTGTACTAGTAGGACACACACACACGCACACACACACACCTGGCCATCTGTTTGTAGGCCTCCTCTGCCACAGCGAAGATGTGAGGGTCCATATCTCCCATGTTCTGTCCGCTGTAAGCGTTGATGATGTCCGAGCCATAGATGGGCAGGCTCTCATAAGGGTTGATAGCCACTAGCACGATCCCTGCAAATCAACACATCAGCGATGATGCAGAGACAATGTATACGCAGCCAGACTGATCAAACAAACTGCGGTTTGTGACACAAAATGTGTTTTGGGTCTGCTGTCCACACAATTGTCCAAGTGTTTGGACATTTTGTATGATCATGCGCCATTGTGTGCTTGCTGGTGTGTTGTAGAAAACCTGGGTGTATGTTGTGTGTGTGTGTGTGCGGTTGAATTGAGGCCTACCACAGTAGGTGTAGATGAGTTTAGAGTCTATGAAGCGGACTTTGAGGTTGTGGAGAACAGCAGGCTCGTGGAGGTAGCTGAGCGCCGTTAGGTCGTTCTCCCCCACCAGGATGTCCGGGTTCCGCAGGTGGGGGAGGTTCTTAGTCTTGGGGTCCAACTTGTGCTCGAGATTCTGGAGGAGAACGTGAGTATGGAATAGTTCAGTAGAGGAACAGAGGATGTCTGCATGGAGAGACGGTTGTTCCCCCTCCCCCTTCTGTTTATCATTGACTACTCTCTAGAGAATCCTTTCACAAAAACCCTGTTTAATCTGCTGAGAGTGCTAATGGTGAAACCAATAAGCAATAATGAGATTGGCTTGAGCATGTGTGCGTCGCAACCTTTGCCTATATCCGAAGAGGAAGGCCCCTTTCCCGCCCTCCCTCTCTCACCGTTCCATCCTCGAGTGTGAGCTGCAGGGAGCTGTCGCCATTTTTGTAGTCCTTCGTCAGCTCAGCGGACTTCCACACCTCCTCTGCGTCGGGTACCCACACCCGAGCAAACTACAGAGAGGTAGAGATAGAAGAGAGAGAATGGCTTTAGAACGGCCGGAGAATTTCCACTTAGCAGGAATTACACTTTGAAAACGACATTCACATTGCAAAACATTCCTGTCAAGTCAAGGTTCATACTCAAAACGCTCATCAACCATGTGGACAGCGACTGCACTTACACAACATTATGAAATACCAGCTTGCCAAATCCAATTCCACAACTCTGAGAAAGCAAGCCAACTTTTGTATTATATTGGCAACTACTTCAGGAAGCTAACAACAGTCTTTGCTAGTCTTGGCCTTCTCTACAATGGACTTAAGTTCTGCATGCGTTGGAAAATACCCGCTTAATGTGCAATTGCTGCCACCCTCCGCCACCCCAGGTCCTCGATGCAGTGTCCACTTAATCCAAAAGTTCTGTGAAACCTTTGCCTGAGAGAAACGAGTCAGTGTCTGGGTGAGTTTCCCGAAACAGTAGCTAGCCATGTTTGTTAGCTACCGGTTACCTACCGTTAAAGAATACAGAGGTCTACTATACTTATATAGATCTGCTCCTAGCTACCATGCTAGTGTTACTTGATAGCAGTCTAATTAATAGATATGTAGCCATATTAAAGCGTTTGGCGCGTAGTTTGTGTATCGGGAAATATTCAGTAATGTTCGAATCACAAATGTCTGATTTTACAGTATGGGACCCATTTTCGAGCGCCGACATAATTTGTTAGCCTTCGGTACTTCTTGGGTTTTAAAAAGGGCCATATACCCATTATTATTGGGTTGATTTTTACATGGTAGCACTGGAGCTACCTAAATTAAGTATTTCTCCAAATTTGGCAGCACCCACCGAAACACTACAACTACAATGTTGTTGACGTGTTCCGCGCCAATAGTCACGTGACAACGAAGGGCAGGAACAAGGAGTGATTGACAGCTATTATGAACAATCTAAAATCTGCATTAAAGGTAAGAACGTAAAGATGAAGTGTAATTGGTTACGCAACGTTGGATATAACGATGGACCAGTCAAATGATAAGCAAACAGCAGACAAAACTATATCTATCGCAAGAAATTGTAATACTTTGCGATCTTCCCTAAACTTTTGTCAAAATCTACGCCTGCATTAGGACAACACTTAGGCCAAGTTTACCAGATGGATTAAGCGTAGTCCTACATTTAAAACTTCCAATTTAGATTTTCGTCGAAATTCTCTCATTTTAGAACTAGGCTTAATCCTTGTTTGGGAAAGTGGTCCTCAGTTAGTTACCTAAGGAGGTGGTCTGGACCTATCATTCATGCATACAACTCACAGAGATCTCACAACAACACAGATATTCATACTAATGCAACAAATTAACTAACTTGAGGAATGTCAAACGCTGGGACGTTGCCTATGCACGATAAACAAGGATGCCAATTTATCTCGTGAAATTACAAGCAACTTTGTGAAGACAATAAAATGAATTAAAACCAGACTTTAGGTGGACAATCCCAGACACGACGTAACCCACCCGTGTAGAGCGATAGGCCACGCCCCTGCCGCCTCCTGGTTCTGGGTCTGCATGCCCCGTGGCCAGACCCAGTCAGCTGACCCCAGACATGTGAAACACACTGATGAGAACAGACCCGGTCACATGGTTGAGGAATCCAGCTAACAGTCCAGACACACACACACATGCACGCACGCGGTAGCCTTACTGAACATGATGTCAAAGAAATTGTGTAGTAGCTTGAACTTTCAACCAAACACACACACACACACACACACACACAAGCTTCATTCAACATGTAGTAGAAGGGTCTGTGTGTGTGTGTGTGTGTGTGTGTGTGTGTGTGTGTGTGTGTGTGTGTGTGTGTGTGTGTGTGTGTGTGTGTGTGTGAAAGAGAGTGCAAGAGCCATCTGATCCTTCACACACCAACACGCACTCGCGCACACAGACACACACAGACGCACACAGACACACACAGACAGACACACACAGACGCACACAGACGCACACACACACACACACACACAGACACACACTCACACACTCACACTACTGGATTTAAGCAACCAGAAGAATCATCTCACTCATCTGAATAACCAATCAGCATCGTCCCTATTCTGTTTACAGTTTGATGATCTGCATTACAAACTGCTCCATTAACCTCCAGCACTTGGCCATACCCACAAATATCTTCCCCCCCATAAAGTATGGGCCTGGGGCTGGAGTCAGACACGCAGCCAGCCTGGGCTGGGCTCAGGGGCCCAAGTCCTGGGGAGTTGAAAGCCATTAAGAACCCATACATTTATTCATTTGGAAGATGCTTCCCCCCCCCAAAAGGGACACACTGTTCTGAGACCGAACCTCCTATCAAACATAGGCCTTCAGACTGAGTAGCAGGATGAAACTTGACATCCTTGAACGGAGCCTGTCGTAGGGGCTAGTCTATGACCAGTCCCAACAAAAGACTGGGCACCGAAGACACTGCCATTCAAAGGCAATGTTTCATTTCTCGATGACTTCCTTGTTTACTTTTGAAGAAGTGAAGCGTGATCTATGTATCGATGGGACATCTGAAAGCAAAATCATGTGAAGGGACAGACATTTTACGGTGCAAATGTTCATAGCGAGCGTCGCTAATCCTGTATTGCGGTAGTTACTCTTTTTACAATGTCATGCCACCGTGTAATCATGCTTTGTGCAACATATGAATGACTGTAGAATAACATTTTGCCAGGGTTGTCAACACACCAAGCATTGTGTAAACGCTAGGACGTCATTGGCTAAGGAAAACAAACTGTCGCCTGATTGGTTAAGATGGGTGCCAGGGGCCCAGTTTATAGCAGCTGCCTAGGGATAGTCACACAGACATGTAAAGTCTGGATTTGCGCTAAATAAGTTGCTAAAGTAGAAAAGCCTTTTCTGAAGTGTTATAATCTGACCGTTTACAACCGGGTTAGACATGGAGAGCTTGTTTGGAATTATGACAGATTGTGTTTGCAAGCCAGAAGTCTCAGAGATCTACACTCACATACCCATGACTCGAAACCAACACAGTTCAAAATCAAGGCACAGCTAACCTTCCAAGAACATTTAGATTTCCCTTCATGAACATTTATAGCAATCCTCTGTGGAAAGGTCTGACGGTCATCTTGTTGGGTAAATGCTAGAGTTCAGACAGAACGCCGAAAGACTTCATTGTAAAACGTACAGCCGAGTTTGATCAGTTGCGTCATATTATATCAGCCCAGGAGCCACAAATCAGATACAAGTTCTTAGTTCCCACAAACGTAATCAAACGTTTGTGTGTGTGGAGGGGGAGGTTCAAGAAATAGGCTTGGTAGTAGTGTGTGTGTGTAGGCTGAACACTAACGCTGAGGTGAAAAGAGAGTGCTGAAACTGGCCAATCCTTTCCTCAGCACCAAGAGCCTGAACACTGCTCTGGTCTCACAGCGGAGCCAGCTGCAGCACTGCAGTATCTCCTCCCCTTCTCTCCCTTTATTTACACGTCTCCCAGAGAAGGAGAGCTAAAGCAAAGGAGAGCACGCTGAGGGAGGCGAAGGGGGAACTTTCAGGTGGAGACTCAAACCAGAAGTTATAAGAGGTCAAGCACCTGCTGCCTAGCATCCTGTCTGCACAGGCAGCCCAGGAGCAGACATGCTCAGTACAGTACAGTAGCACTGCCCAGACTGGGTGTGCTGTCAGAATGATACCCATCCTGCTTTCACCCTCCTCCCATCTGCTCGTACAGCCTATCCTTCTCTCTCCTACGTCCCTTCACAGACATGCATCACCTGTTCCTCATGGAGAGAGGCCTGAGCACAGGCTCATAGCCACAGAGAGAGAGAGAAAGAGAGAGGTAGAGGGAGAAAGAGAAAGAGGGAGAGAGACAAAGAGAGAGGGAGGGAGAGGGACAGAGAGAGAGAGGGACAGGGAGAGAGAGAATGAGGGAGAGGGACGGGGAGACAGAGAGAGGTGTGGTAAAAATAGCACAGCTTGCACTGAGTAACATCACACCCACTGAGGCATCACAACGCTGCTGAGCACACTTCCTGATCCTCGTTACATACATACATACACACACACATACACATACACACACGCACACGCACACGATCCACTTCACACACTCCAGTGTGTGAAGTGAAGAAGAGATACCAGAGAGGAGTAGAGGAGGAGAATGTGTTTGTTGGCTGAGCTACATATGGTGCTCCTCAAGTAGTCACAACCTGCTCCCTTTCCTTGCTCCTTTTCCTTGCTGCCTTTCCTTGCTCCCTTTCCGTGGCAGACAGTGCCAAAGAGGAGGGAGGAGGGAAACAACTAGAAATGAAGAGTGGAACATCATAAGTGTGTGTGTGTGTGTGTGTGTGTTTGAGAAAGAGAATGTGTGTGTATGTGTGAGTGTGTGAGAGAGAGAAATTGGTAAGAGCTGCGGTGGGATTGAGTCATATTTATAGAACAGCGTATCCCCTGGGTCAAGGAACAGAGGAGACTTGAAGGGTAACATTCAAACTGCCATCACACACACAGTCAAAAGCAAGCAGCAGCGAAATACATTCAGAGGCGGAGAGGAGAGAGAAAGAGATTGTGATGAGTCAGAGGGAGCCGCCCTGTCTGCCACATGGCAGAGAGCTTCATGTAAGATGGGAGGAGGAGGATGAGAGATGGAGGAAGGAGAGAAAAGAGGGGGATTATCCTCCTTGTGACATCAGGCCTCATGACTCAAAGAAGCCTCAGTACCTCAATCATCTCTCTCACACTCACACAGACACACACACACACTCTCACTCACTCTCTCTCTCACACACAAACACACACACACACACACACACACACACACACGCTCTCACACACACACCACTGCTATGACCTCCATCTGCCCAGAGTAGAGTACTGCAGAGTACCCATGTCAGTGAGACTTATGCAGACCAGCTATACATTTCTGACAATACTCATGACATGCCAACTGCAATTCCAAACTTCCTAAGAGCCTAAAGCTGCAAATCTGGGCATTCATTCAGGTTGTGACAAGCGATCCTAACTAAAGAGACTAAAGATCAGAGACTGGATTACTAGTGGCTCTGGCTAATCCTGTTGCAGTGATCTACGGTCCGGCTTCGTTACACACCAGCACAGTAAACACTACGGCGCTAACCCTCCAACAGGTGAACAATCTCGTACGGTGTCACTATGACATGGTCCCGTCGGCATGGCTACCATGAATGAACCGCCGCCAAGTCGCACTCTTGGTAGAAGTGCATGCAGATGTACCCAATTCCAAATCATAGCTGTGCGACCTCTCTTTTCTGGCTCCTGGGCAGATCTGAGAGGATCAGGGAGCTCAAAGGTTAGGTGGAGCTACTATTGTTGTCCTGAGCAGAAGGTCTTTAAGGCAGGGAGGTGTTGAGTTCGTTTGGAACAGGACCACAGCAACATCGATGATGTAGGAAAGAAGGTGAGGTAAGGAGAGGGTTCAACAGAGCAGAGCGAAGGGACCAATGATAGGACAGCCTAGGGGGAAGGGGGGAGGGGGGCGAGGCGCAGCAATCAGAAGTGCTTTTTCTATTTCTCTGCTCACAGCCCACAGGAGATTAGAGAGACTTAACCCTCTAGCACTAAGCGGAGGGCTTTCACTTGTGGCAGAGACAAGGCCTCTGCTAACCTCTGTTCTGTATCTGAGGACGGGTCAGTGTAAGTAGAACCTTGTCTCCACCTCCACCCTAACCTTCAACATGCCCCGAAAACAGATGAGAACTTGGGACTCCCATCTACATCCCAGTCCATCTATAGGCTGTCGGAAGACAAGGAGTACTTCATTTTCCAAAATCATCCGTCCGTCTTTAGTCAGATCTCCACTGATGGGCTAAAGACCTGGAATGTTTCCTGGTTTGACACAGAGGAACCCAGACAGCATGTTGCTCAGTTTTCCCAATGAAGCCAGGCCCCTCATCACATGACCAGAGGTCATCACATGACTCTGGACTCGTGAGAATCGGCTGTTTGTCTCCCCAGCGCTTGTTCACTTCTCCCGCTGAGCACAGAGGCTTAACGAGCTTTGGGAGGAGGAGAAGAGCAGATATCAAAGTTTTGAGAGTCGTTCAGTTTCCTACCAGATGACTAAAACCATCTCAGTGGCTCTGGTGAGCAGACAGTCTTCCTAAGATCCTGGATGCTACAGGGGCACTAATAACATCAGCAAAACAGCCAGTTGGCAGCTGGTACCACTACTCAGGAAGATAAGTCCAGCCCAGTCCAGTTCGGCATATCTGAGCCTTGACAGACAGGTCTCAATGGAGGTTTTCCAGATCCAACCTGAATGTCAGAAACAATTCTCTCACACCAAGATGAAAAGTCTTGATTAATGCTACCACGGAGCCCTTCTATTTTGACTTAAAATCAGGGTTCCATGGTCACAAATGTTTGGCAGCTGTATTCAACCTTTCTTCCCTCTCTCCAACGAGCTAAGTTACCTACAGGAGTTCCTCACAAACTGCTCTCCACTCAGCTCATGTCTTCCTTCTCGTCTCTGCCACCGGTTGGGAGTTAAAAGAAGAGACATTTTGATGTTTCTTCTTGCTCCCAAAACAAGCTCTCTCCCTGTAGGGGAGCCTAATGAGCCGTATCAACCCAGCTTGTCGCCTCATCTCCCGTCAAGCTGTAGGGTGTGTCGAGTCAGGAGATCCATGTTCTCTCTGACAGAAGGACCCATTTAATACCAACACAAAGGCTCCTCTAGGACACACACATACTGTCTCTTTCCGGGTGGCTACTTAAAGTACTTAAAGTAGCCAACACTGACTTTCTTCATCGCCCTCAAAAGTTGTTTGAGAAGTCAAAGAGTTTTCAAAGATGGGAAACCCAAGGCTTACCTTGACAAACATAAAATCCAGCTCCTGATTCATCTTTGCTGGCGGTGAGCGCCTATCTCACGCTGCCAGCCCACCTCAACGCCCTCCTACCGCGCGCCACAGAAGCGGTGGTCTCCTTGAGCAGCCTAGGTTCTTAAGTTCCAGACCAATGAGGCATTTGCATTGTGTCTGCTGAGCGCCTAGCATTCCCTGCTGCTCCCATCTGTCCAACCCACTGGGACAGCCTGCCACTGGCATTGGACGACCCTGATGTCAATCAAAGCTCAGTTCTCCTCGGCCTGCCACGGCCCTCAGTCACATGAGTCCTCAGGCAACGCAGACTCCACACTGTCGTAGCTTCCCACAAACAGATGCAGCTCTTCAACCTTAGATGCTCAAGTGGGTTGTACCAACACACGGCAGTGGTGGTCTTGCAGCAGGGGAGGGCAGGCGAGAGTGACAGACAGACACCAGGGTGGACACAAAGCGCAGTATGGCGGCACAATTTCCATAACCAGGTTACCGTGGTAATCGAATGCACATGCTCACCATCAGTGCCAGAGAGGGAAAAAAACAACACACATGCACACACACACACACACACACACAGTTAAGTGATGTAAACGCATGTTTACACGAACCCACACTATGGAAAAGGGGATTGCGTAGTTGTGTGTGGACGTGTGCTGTTTAGGGCCTATTGTTGATTCACTGAATGACACAGCCGAAGATGACATGCTCGGCTGGACCCAAACATCAGAGGACAACCAGGGACAGCTACAGCTAGTAAACAGTAAACATAAGACAACAAAACAATTGCACACCTGCTGGACTGACAGATTTGTAGACAACTAATAAGCTTTCTTATCTATCCAGTCAGATTAGGAACATTTAAAGGGCATTTGTTGGACAAAAAGGAAAACACTTAGTCACTATGTACAGTGATTTTCTACAGCATTATGTTTGGCCTATCAAGTGCACTGTGGTTAGTCACCAGCAACAATCTTAGCGTTCCCCTCTTTCTCCCTCACTACTGTGATTTTTCTCCCAGGGGTTGAGGGCAGACAGGAGTCAAACCAAGCTGGGAAAACACACCACTCTATCTGTGTTTGGTAACTGGGCGCATTAACGTTGATGTGAGCATGCGTATGTTTGCTGTGCGTTGAGTATTCAGACCGAGATCCTCTCCAGGAAGTTTTATTAGACAGAGCCAGACACACAAACAACCCAGTGTTCTCCAAGGCTCTATGCACGGAAGGCAATATCACAACGAGTAGACTGACATCAGAACATGACCTTAACGAATAACCTGCTTCCTCCTTTCCGACATGTGACATGACTTCAGAGAGGTGACTGTGGCTCTAATGACCCTGTCACTCCTCCAAAGACATCACAAGTCAAGACAGACTAAGAGACGAAAGCTTGCAAATGAAGGGTCTTTTATCATAGCAGCTCAGCCAAGGCCATTAACAATATACCGTTTGTAGGTAATATATAGGAGACCTATGCCTAAAGACACACAAATTCTCTCGTCCACACACACCCAAACACACTGCATCTTTATATGAACTCTATTCATGCTGAATACACCAGCTGGCAACATGGGGGATGGGTGTTACCTCCCTTTCCCTCTCCCTCTCCCTCTCCCTCTCTCTCTCTCTCTCACACACACACACTCACACACCTTTCAAATGTCTTCTTCCATTAAAAGAATTCCGCTGAAGATTCCAAAACAACTACAACGAGAATGCATTATTCTTTGTGGAACTGGAACGATATGTACACATATTAGTTAATGTTGACAGTTTAACGGGTCTATGGAACTCAGGGAATGAATGCCACACCACATTTAGGGATGAAGGATTTGCGCAACCAACCGATATTCCCTTGGTCACACCGTTCCATCGGTTTAGAGCTTCAGAGAAGAGAATCAGACTGCAAACTCAAAACAACCAGCAGTGTCGTAAGCGAAGCTCTGACGTCACCATTGGACGCAGCATCTTACTCTGCATCAGCGGTACCCAAACGACTAGCTAACGAACGAACGAACCGAGCTGGGGTTTAAGTCTAACATGTATTAGCATCCACAAAATATAGGCCAAGTTGCTTTTCTGTCAGCCACCGATGTCTCAAAATGTTTTATTCATCGTAACAAGAAATTCACCGATCCTACCCAAACCACGCAGCATTCATTTTGCATCATCTTACATTTTTCCTAGAGGCAACAGCAAGATATTTCTGTCGAGTCTTTGTATACAACCACTCATTTCTATACACTGAAATGGTAACGATTACTGCTAGTTTCATATAATGTCCATGTTAGATAAAATAATCTTTAATGATATTAAATACGAAAGAAAGGCCCCTTGGCAACCGCCGCGCCTTCGCCGCTTTGTCAGCTGCACCCATTTTAACATTAAACCGAAGGCTATATTTAGACATCGCACTCGAACATACTTAGCAACCAGTATATCTTCTGCAGGATCGCTGTTTTAAATGCATTTCATTCATTCAGAGATCATTCTTTACTAGTCACTACCAAACTACAGTCTACCGTGGGCGAGGACTTGACTGACAATTTCCTAGCTTGGTTAAAAAATATTTTCTTGTTTCGATAAAACCTAATCGCGAGGACTGACATTCAACTGTGCAACAATGAAGGGATATTACAGATTTTGTTATCACGTAGCCAACAGATTTAATCAACTCGATTTTACCTTTGTGTACAGCTCCGACGCTGCCATGATGGTCGCTGTGTCCTCTGAAATCTCGACTAGAATATCAGGACACCGCAAAGCATGAAAGTTGTGCTTGCATGCAGAATGTAAAATCGTTTAAGACAACGTTATTCCTCAGTGCGAAGCCCCTATCGGCATCATACCTGAAAGCTCAATATTTTGGAATCCCTCTGTGCATTGTGGGTATGAGATGGGTAAAATTACTCAGTAAAACACGGCAGTTTGATTGGGCTGGAAAACATGGCAAACGGCACCGCTTAGAGGCCGTGGAACGGCATTGCTGTAGTACAGCTGAATTGTAATCACGGCATTGGTGCCCTAGTCTGTATTCCAATTTTCTCTTGTAGGTCATGGCAGTTTGAATCCCCAATGTTGGATTAAATCAATAGGATGCCAAATAGGTTTTATGACCCTTCAAGTTATTTGTATTCCTGTATTTCTACATGCTAGTGACAGTCTGCATTCTGCATGCAAGAAAGTGTTGACGATCACTTTTAACTAATTAAAGACATCAAATTTACATATTCCTTATACAGCAGGCTAAACAGTGAATCACGTGCACAAAGTGGTGTGAATGTACATAGTCTGATAACTAGATACCATAGTCAATATACAGGAACACAACAAAAAGATTTGTGCAAAACTATTTTATTTACAAAACAAAATGGCACAAAGTGACAGCAGGGCAGTCGTGTACATGCACAGCTTTTGACAGACAATGTAGTGCTTAAGACCATCAACCACACCTGCACTACCACCTCTCCCTCTGCCGATCATCACCTACCACCTGATGGACTCATACCTCACCTGAGTGTGTGTGTGTGTGAATAGATGAGTGAATGAGCAGGCAGCTAAGATGAATGACGTCTCAGGTTAGCTTGGAGCAATAGATGTCTTTAGGAGCCCTAAGTCACACATGCACTTTCATACCCCACACATGGGCGCATGGCCCTCACCATGTGGTTCCATCTGAGGCTCAACGCTTTCATGTCAACACACCAACAAAACCAACAGGTCTGGTCATTGCCATTATCAAGGGTTATAGTCAATCACTCAAGCACATTACAGCATAACTTAGATGAGGACATAACAGTGAATAATACAATGATTCTAAATGTAAAACGTTCTAAAACTCTTGATATCTGCCTCCACTCAAAACACTGGGGATGTATGTACACTTTCAACTACGGGACCGTAGATGAGACACTGAAAACGTTTCTGCGATGGTGCCGCTTGCGCCAATCTACAGACCCAAGCCGCTGACCAGAGCTTCACAGCGTGATGCTCTGCGACAGGAGGTCAGGGGTCAAAATAGTCTGTTCACTTTCAACACACGCTTGTTCTTTCTTTCAGTGTAGTTATACACAGGAGTAAAAAAAAAAAAGAAAAGGAGGAGAAGGGGGGAGGAGAGGAGGAGGGGGTGGGGTCAGGTAGAGTGCCAGGAACCGGAAAGCAGGCGGTGGCTAATACAAGCAGGTGCAGTCCACTAGCCATCAGTAGGAAAGCGTGTTCTCCGGCTCGGATGAGGGCGGTAAGGGGTCTGGACGGTGGAGCAGGAAGCCTGTGGGTGCTAGGGAGGAAGCTGTCTGGGGTGGGGCTTTTGGAGAGAGAAGGGTAGTCATGAGTGTAGGTAAGGACTTGAGGAGTCTGGGCCAGTGACTGTGTGTGTGTGTGTGGGTCAAAGACAGCGAGTTACTGTGCCACCAGGGAGGTTTCCTCCTGGGGCTATGGTTCTTGGAGGGCGCTTTGAGCGTAATTATGGTCGTCCTGTGATCTCTGCCTTCTCTGTCGTGGCAGCAGGCAGCTGTTTATTCTTGATCTTGGCTTTGGCCATGTTGTAGTCCCCGGAGTCGAAATACTTTTGCTGCAAAGAGAAAAGAGAGAGAGATTGACATGCGAGTGTAGGGGTCGTTCTCAGAGAAATCGGTGTGCGTTCTATAAATATGTGATAATAGGATTGAAATAATGCGGGAGCCGGTTGACTAACCCCCTTCTGTAAGCGTTTACGAAGCAGGTCAGAGCCCCCAGGTTTGTGCCCCAGATTAGGGTAGCGAGCCTTCAGTTTGGCCTCCTCTGCTTTTTCAGGCTGGATCACCATATCCTCCATGTCCTCAGGTAAAAAAAGCATGAACATAACATATCACGTCCCTCATAATTACAGGTGAAAAGGAGCACTGCAATTCAATGTTAATGTTTAACTTGAAATAAAAGCTTTGTGAACTAGGAGGTTTGGACACCCTTGTCACAGAGGTCTATGATCAGGCCTAGGTACACACTTGAGCACTAGAAGCCAGCAACTACCTACTGTACTACCGATGTTTTATCACTGCGGCTACCTAGAGTAACAGTTCTCATGTGATCCATAGACTTAACACATCAACATAAGTCCATGAGCTATGTGCATAGGCTGAATATGTGGAAATTCTGGAGGATTTGAGAACGATAACGGCAGTAATCTGGTAGTAATGACCAAGCCTATTTGATAGCATGAGATGACAATGTTACTATCCAAGTATCCAACGCCCGAGGGGTTAATCACGCCAATCTTGAATATTGAAATAGAACATAATATGTTTATCAATAAACAGTGGCCTGCTACCACACCGTTTACAAACAAGAGACATGACAGTCAACGTCACTTTGCTTTTGTTTAGATAGGTTAGCTAATGTAGCTGTCTCATAGTAGCTAGCTACATGCCAAACTAGCTATTATAGCTAGTAGGTATTTATAACGGACGCTTGCTAGATCAACAGGATGTTTGTTGACTGGTGAACGCAAAACTGACAAGTTTAAACAGTGCTGGCAATTAGGTCGTTGTTGATAAAATAACCACTAAGCCAACACAAATTGACAACAATTACTAATTCAGACTAGCCGTGCTTTTTGTTGGGTGAGTTCTGTCAGATAGCTAGAACTAGCATAGAGAGATTCCGTTGTCAGGTGCAAAGACATCGACTACAAAATGTTTCCATTTTATTTGTCCCAAACTGACCGTTCTAGTGAATTCGTTGCAAGCTAAATTACGAGCCAACACCTTGCAATGCTAATGCCAGTTTTGAATGTTGCTGTGACATTCTAGAAATAGCTTTCAAGGCAGTTAGCTCTAGCTACCTCGCTAGCTAACCGCTACTAGCGTACTGGTTCTTTGCTTATGGCTATCCTACCAAACCAATCAGGCTGGCTACGTTTTAGCAAGCTATTAGCTAGGTAGGCTAAGCTAGCTAGCTCGCTAACGTGGGCCAGGAACACAAGCGTTTAAAACTTACTTTATTATCTTCAACCAGTCCCTCCTCACCCGTCCGTGTTCCTTCAATTTCTTCAGACATCTTTGGTCAACCTTTACCCTCTCAAGACAACGCAACAAATGCGCAAATTTTTGAAGGCAATCAAAAATCTCTGCCTCGGTGTTCTGTCCCCATACAGTACAAATCCTCACCGACCGCTGACTCCCGCACAAATATGGCTGGCAAGAGATATTACGTCACTATTGGTGCAAAAAAAATGAAACTTCCAGAAATCTATCCAAAACCAAACGATCAATGTGCAGCATTTTTTTTATTTGACATGGTTTATTGCTACTCCTGACATTTTGTTACGCAATCGATCTGATCACGTGTTTAAACTTTTAAAACGACATTCTTAAACTTCAAATGCTTTGTGTACGCTATGTCAGTAGTTGAAGATTTAGAAGGTTTACATAAACATTTAATGCCATTGACAGATTTCGCTTTACTAATATCTTTGTTGTTGAGGGATTTGTTGACATAACAAGTTTCAGAGCTGGTATATATGTATCTGTCACTTGCATAAGGACTTGTGTTTTGTGTCAATAGTGTACTATTGTGGGTCTGGCTTTTAATAAAAACACAAAGACACAACAGATTTTAAGATTGCTTTATAAGATATATAGATATATTTATAATTCCAGATCTTATCATTAATGTCAAAAATACATACTATGATTTACAGAGTTTGCACTACATCATAATTCTTAGCATGACAAACGTCACATGAGCCGTAACTGAAATATTAATTTAAATATTAAATAACTGATGGTATGCTGAAAGTAAATAAACATAAACACTACTCTAGGGTTACTCTCCTTCTATTGCAACACTTCCGATAAAGTGGTTCTGTAACAGTACAAAAACAAAAGTATTAGAATATGACTATTTTTCCATTTCCAGTTACCATGGAAATGCACAGTGCGCTTCTGACGTCAACATGGGATTTTCTCGGGCTTGATTGCTTGCTCGACTTCACCAGTGGTCCAAGGTTGTTTGTTTCGGGGGCATGTTAACCAGCGGCACTTCTCTGGGACAGAGGTGCACCAAATCACCCCTCCATTCTGTTGCATTCGGCCCCGCCCCCCCCCTGCTCTTATCACAGCTGTCTGACTGGACAGGATAAGGGGGTCCCACCTCCAGAGACTTCCCAGTCCTCTCCTGCCAGACCCTGGGAAGAACGACTGTACTGAGTCATACAGCCACACATCCCAGCATACCTATGGCAGAGCAAGTAAACTAATGATGGCTCTCAAAATGGCTCCCTGCTCGCCTCTCCTAACTAGGACCATATGGGTGCTGGGGTTCGTAACTTTGACCCATGGCAGCACGCTAAAGAACAGTTTGTCATTTCAGTGGGTCCTACCCCCCCTACTCCCCCCCACCCCCATAAGCTCTAGGGGTTGTGGGGGTTGGCAGGAGTGTTGGCCTCAGTAGTCCTGAGCTGGCAGGGGAGCACCCGACTCAGCAGCGGGGGGAGAAGGGTGGGTTGGCTGGGGACTCTGTGAAGGACTGGAGCTCATAGGCGGCACCGCTGTCCACCTCCATGGACTTCCTGGAGAACAGCAGACGGATGTCTCGGTGGAGGTAGATCTTCCCAGATTTTGAGCTCTGGAACCTGAGAGAAAGAGAGAGATAAAGTGAGAGATGGATAGAGAGAATGAGAGTGCGTGAATGAGAGTGAGAGAGAGAGAGAGACAGAGAGAGAGAGAAGGAAGAGAGACATTGACACAAAGAGAGAGAGAGGGGAAGAGAGTGAGGTAGAGACATTGTAAAGCTGGGTGAGTTGCGCAGACTGCTCTGCCGGTTTGGTTTCGACTGACAGCTGCCTGCTAGGTGGAGCATCTCACCTCAGGTGGATGAGGTAGCGCAGGGTGCGTGCCTGGCCCAGGGGGAGGGGCTTCCTGCTGGCGTGTGAGTGCGAGCCGTCACGGCGGACGGGAACGGAGAAGGTCCTCTGGCGTAGGAAGGTCTGGTGTCCGGTGGGCATGGCCCTCAGGTCATACACCACCACAAACATCTTCACCACTGTTTTGTTGGGGTTGAATAAGGTCTGATATGGGGGGGGATTGAAAGAAAATGATTGTTGCCGTTAATAATTGAATAATCTTCACAAGAACAGGAAACAGTTCCACTGGAACGCCATATTGCTCAGCTCCTCATCTGTCTGCAGTTCTGCCTTCACCCACTAGGTGTCCCCCTTCCGTGAGCTCATCAGCAGACTAGGCCCTTTGTTCTCAGACCTGCCGGTGACTCTGATGCACCGCATGACCCTGCAGCCTGGCCGGCTCTTTGTCTGACTCAGTACATAAAAGCAAGCTGCACGAAAGCTCATACAGCAACAGAAGAAGGTGTTTCCTCACCACTTGAATGGTTCCTGACGCTGGAACACGGTATCCCCTTTTACCCAGGGACTCCAGGTTGATTTCGCCCTGGAGACACAACACAAACAACAACAACAACGTCACGCCAACAGGAAACGACGTCCAGTAGTATAAACCAGCAAGAGTGCGGTCGCCCCCGATCGAGGAAGACTGTAAAAATGCCGCTGTCTCACCATGTACGGCGAGGGGGCATTGTCTTCGGACACGCTGTAGAACGACACGTCCACGGGAAAGGTCATGTGACTGGGGCAGAAGGTCCCGCTGGCGCCCACCTCCGCCGTGAAGCCCTCGATCATCCCCAGCGGCTCCAGGCGGTGGTTCAACACACACTCCTGGAAACACACACACACGCCGATGATGCGCTCTTATGACTTGACTTGGATCCACTACAGGAGACAGTACAGGTGTGTGGCTCTCATGACTTGGATCCACTACAGGAGACAGTACAGGTGTACGTCTACGTACGGTCTGTGTCTACGTACGGTCTGTGTCTACGTACCTCAAAGTTTCCCAGGAGACTGAGGCTGGCTGGTGGAGCGCTGGCACTAAGAACCTGCTGCTGCTCCTCCGAGTCCTCCTCCCTCTTCAGTCCCACTCTGAAGGGGGATGAACACAGCCTGTCTCGTTACACTGGGATTAGGAATCACATCCGACCCCTCAAGACGTCACCTTCACCCACCCAACCTCATTCAACATCACTGCTTCCGTTTGACACAAATACGCTACCAGTCCAAATGTTTGGACGCATCGTCCTATTCATTGAAATAGGAGGGTGCGTCCAAACCTTTGACAGGTAGAATACGCAATCGTCCAATCCGTCTGTACGCCGCGAAAACGTGACCTTGACGCGCTTCTACAAGCGCTGGCCCTGCTTTTTGCTGATACAGGTTCAGGCTGCCATTTTGAGCCGAGTGTCTTTGGGTGATGGCAGTACAGCGTCTCGCTCAGCAGATGGCAGTATGAAGGGAACAGACAGCAGGGCTCCACAAGCACAACCCTGGCCCATTTATCTAGATTGCTATATGAATTATATCTGACCTCTTCATCCATGAGTAAACATAATTGGGACTTCGGTCCTATTTGTGTTTATTGTTTATGGGCTTAACATCTAATCCCTCGAGTAATCCAAACCGTTGTAGGGGACATGGGACGTTAGTGGAATTTAATTAAGGGTGGTGTTTTCTATGCAGGTGGTAACCAGTCTAAGAGGGGGGTTGTGTTGGTGACATCTGTACCTTTTCCCAGGTGCACAGGGGAGGCCTTTACAGCCAATCAGAGATGAATCCAGGTCAAAGTAGCCAGTCTGGGTTCTCCTTTGGGGAACCTGACAGAGACACATGCAACTTTGTTACAAAACATGAGTCACGTCGCCGCACCACAACAGGATGGATTCAGAGGAAACGGATTGCATCGCGTGAGGTCCTACTTTAAAGTCTCAACGTATTTGCTGCGATGTGCCATATTGCATGCGTATATATTCTGCGTGAGAGTGTGTGTGTGTGCATGTGTGTGAGTGTGTGTGTGAGAGTGTGTGTGAGAGTGTATGTGTGAGTGTATGTGTGTATATGAGTGTGTGCGTTGGGGCAGGGAGGAGCAGAAAGCAGTCTTAGCCAAGGCCCTTTTCTAACGGTGTCAGTTTGTCAGGAAGCAGGAAGTTAGTCAGAGATCTGTGGCTGTTGTGGTTCAGATGAGTCACATGGCTTGTTACAGTTGGTCTGATGTGTCTGTGTCTGTGTCTGTGTGTGTGTCTATGTGTCTATGTGTGTGTGTGTGTGTACACAGACCCCACAGTCATAAAGTCTGCTCCCACATACAGAATGATACATCAGTGCACATGAACAGTAACATACTGTTGTGAGTCACAGTTCTCAGTAGGATGGTATAGGGGGATGTTTAGATAGATACAGTAGATAGAAAAAGAACACCTGCGTGTGTATGTGTGTGTGTATGTGTGTGTGTGTGTGTGTGTGCATGTGCATGCGGCTCTTACTGGGCTTGAGAGGAGAGGTAAGCCAGTGCAGGGGTGGAAGGCCTTAGTGGCAGTGGCATCAAGCGAGTGGCGGTTTTGCTTTGTCCAGCTGTTGCAGGGACGCAGGGGGGCGGGGCTGTGGGCCCGCTGAAAAAGAGGAACACAGTCACAAACACTAGAGTCAA
Source organism: Plecoglossus altivelis (assembly GCA_036571765.1). Taxonomy (NCBI): domain Eukaryota; kingdom Metazoa; phylum Chordata; class Actinopteri; order Osmeriformes; family Plecoglossidae; genus Plecoglossus; species Plecoglossus altivelis. The sequence continues at coordinate 4,962,934 of BROE01000013.1, forward strand.
GGAGAGATGAAGTGGCGATACGTGACACCCATTTGTTTGCGGCTAATTATTGTCAGACCTAACCTCCCCTCAGCCACCATTCGATTTTGGATAAAAAACAGGTCTCGTGTGTGTGTGTGTGTGTGTGGGGAAACCCTGTTTAAAAAATATTCGATTTCTTCCCTGCCTGCAGTTGCCAGGTGCCACAGAGGGCTGTGTGCCATGTCACTCACCAGGACAGTGGGTGTGCTGGGGGCTTTGGTGGTGGGGGTGGGGGGGCCGGAGGCTCCGGAGCCGGGGGGGGCCTGGTTCTCATCCTGCAGGGTGGTGGACTGGCTCTGGGCCTGGAGCCGGCCGGGGCTCTGGGGGTTGGCAGGGGAGGCATCTGTGCAAGTCTGTCTGGTCCTCAGGCCGTTCTCTCTGAGGGAGTGGGGCGTGGCGGAGGAGTCGGGGCTCCGGGCTGTGGTCACGTCTTGGGGGAGGGTCTGTAAACACTGGGGCTGCTGTCGGACCGAAGGCTCTTCGCGTGTGACAGAGGTCCCGTTCTGAGATGGGACCGAGAGGTCGACCTCCGGGTTAGTTCTAGCTTTCTCTGTGCAAACAGGCGTATGGGTGGTGTTGTCTGTGTCCCTGTGGCTGGGGGTGTGGCCGTTGGTGAAGCCGTTGCTCTGTCCGCAGCTGCCGTCTGGCGTCCGGTGAGTGGTGTGTGTGGTGTGTGTGGTGTGTGTGTAGGTGCGGACCGTGAGGGTCTGGGTGTGTGTGTGGTGCAGGGGGCCGCTGCGGCCGCTGTGTGTCGGGGAGAGGGAGGGGACGCCCAGCCTATCCTGGATGAGTCTAGCGATGTCGTGCACGGCCTGGGAGATGAGGGAGTTCTCTCTCTCCCTGTCTCTCTCGCGCTCTCTCTCCTTCTCTTCCTCTGTCGGCTCACAGAGTCTCAGTCTCCTGCAGGCGGCGGGCTTCGGGGACGCCGTCTCTCGCTTGCCTATAGGTGTGTCATTGACGGGTGTGTCGAACGGGGAGGGGCGAACCTGGCCGGCGGGCTCGGGGGGCGGGACGTCCGCCTCTTTGGTCTTTCGGAGAGTTGTGTCGTCATGGCTACTGCCCCAGAAGGCTTTGGGAGGGGTGTCCGGCGTGAAGAGGGCCGAGGGCAGAGGCGGCGCCGTCGGGTCACAGAAGTTGAGGCGCTGTGCAATGCGGGCGATTACTTCCTGTCTCTCCTGCAGCAGAGAGCCAATCAGGGGGTTGGTCTCTGTGGTGATGGGCCTGGGGGAGGGGCAGCGGGGTGGGTCGGTCAAGGAAAGGGTCTTGAAGGCCCTCAGCGGTTCTGAGGCCCCGCCCCGAGAGGTCTCCGCCCCGTTAGACAGAGCGTAGTCCTCGGTGAGGGGGGGGTCGGAGGGGCCATTGAGGGCAGAGTACAGCCACCTCACAGCCTTCCCCCCTGGGGGGAGGGGGGAGTGCGAGCGGGAGGACCGGGTGAACAGGGGGGAGCCTTGACGATGAGGGGTGTTGACCTGGGGGAGCTCTCCGTTCTGAAACACGTGGCCATGGCTGTCTGAAGACTCCTGGCTCCTCTTGTTGTGGAGAGGGAGACCGGAGAGGGGGAGACCGGAGAGGGGGAGACCGGAGAGGGGGAGACCGGAGAGGGGGAGACTAGTGATGGGGAAACTTGCGATAGGGAGCCCAGCAATAGGGAGCCCAAGGGTGTTGGAGCTCTTGCTATAAAGGGGGAAATGAGCATTGTGAAGCAGACTCTCTTTCGAGTCGGGGCCCCTCCTGAAGTGTGAGGGGAGGCCCTGGCCAGGGTGCAGGGTGGGGGTCTTGCTGTAAAGGGGGGGCAGGGCCGTGTGGATGCTGCAGGCCAGGGTGGGGTAGGAGGACTGGCGGGGGAGGGACTGGACCCGGACGCGCAGGGCGACGCTCTGGGAGACGTTAGGGACGGGGAAGAGGTGTTCCGAGGGCGGCTGAGTGAACTTCCAGACCAGCTCCTCGTCAGCGGCGCTGATCCTGCACACAACACAGGAACAGGAGAGGGTTCAGGAGGGAGAACCCCAACTACTGTGGGACATGGGGGTGGAGAGTGGAGGGTGGAGAGTGAAGTGTGGAGAGAGTGTGTGTGTGGGTGTGTGTACCTGTAGAGGATGTTCCTGGGGACGACACCGTGGGAGGCACTGAGCCAGGCGCTGAGCTGGGAGAAGAACACGTAGGAGCGCACAGCCAGCAGCAGAGTCTTCTCCTCGATGAAACGCTCGCCACTCCTACAGAGGGAAGGGGGGAGGGAGGGAGGGTGGGAGAGAGGGAGGGAGGGAGGGAGACAGACAAAGAGAGATTAAGAACAGAACAAGAGAGAGACAAAGGCAGAGCACAGACGATCGAAGAGGTGGTGACATGATCCTCAATTGCTATTCTGGTTATATATAAAAAAAGACAAATAAGAAAGTGTGTGTTTGAGAGACAGAAGAAATGAAGCAAGAGAGAGAGTGAGAGAGAGACATAGACGGAGAGAGGGAGACGCACTGTCGGGGTACTGGCTGCAGGGTCCATCTCTCCAGCAGCAGAGCGTCCTGTTTGATAGCCGGGTCGCTGATGGGGTCACTGGGAGGGCACTCGTCTCCATAGCAGCAGTCTGGCAGTAGCATGACCTCAATCATGATGGGAATACTGTTCCTCCACAGCAGCATCACCTCTGAGCGCGTCCTCCTAGCCTGGCGACACTGGACGAGGCAAACACACACCAGGACCATCAACGTGTGCCTGTGAGTGTGTGTGCCTGTGTGTGTGCCTGTCTCCGTGTCTGTCTGTGAGAGTGTGTACCTTTGTGTGTGTGTGCGCCTGTCTCTGTGTCTGTGTGTGTTCGTGTCTATGTGTGTGTGTCTGTTTGCCTGTCTATGGGTTTGTGTGTGTGTGTGTGTGTGTGTGTATGCAGGCTAGAAACCACTTGGTGCTGGGTTGCATGGAGACTGTGTGTAAATGAGATGGATGCGTGTGTGTTACCTGTGGCAGTTTGTCGCTGCACTCATGCTTGTGGAGGGGGGGCAGGGTGGACTGGGCAGGGGGGCAGTGGAGCCCCTCCGTCCTTCCCTTCACGGAACATTCTGGAGTCCGACCCTCTGTGATCAGCAGAGTCAGGAACACGAGGAACTCCTCCGCGTCATACTCGAAGAACTCCTCTGCCGCGTCTGCATGAGAAGGAACCCATGAGAGCAGGTTAGAACCGGGCACCTTCCAGAGCGGGCACCTTCCAGAGTGGGCACCTTCCAGAGCTGAGCCAGCAGAGTAGACAGAACAACAGGACTCTCCCTGGCCAACACGTTGACAGTGTAGAAGTTGCAGGACACACATAAGTCAGTCGTCTAGCAAAGCTCAAACTTCCATCATCGCTGCTATGGTCTGACTAAACACACCTGTCTCCAGGATATGGGGTTGTGGGCCTGCATGTGCGTGTGTTTGGCTTTTAAATCGGGCCTGTGTTTGTGGGTGAGGAGGAGAAATGAGACAACTTTCCAGTTCTGCTCGTTGGGAGATAAATTTAGCGCCGCAACGTCAGCTGAGCTCAGGCGTGGTGTAACGCACTGGTAGACTAACTTCTCTCATTCTCACTCACACCACCCCCTCCTTTCCTCCCCCTCTCCCTCCCTCCCTCCCTCCCTCCCCAGTTTAGGACAGAAATAACACTGCTCTGCTTCTTCACCATCCGGTCAGCTGAGGCAGGGTTTGCCTTAGGGGTTAGGGAGGGGCAAACCTGGCAACCCAGCACCAGGGAGCGAGAATAGAGCCTTATTCTCCTGTACATGCTGAGCTATCCTCCCAGGAATACCTCCCACTGGATCAGAGAGAGGAGTAATTAGCTCGGCACACGGAATCTGTCAGTCTGTTCGCACATTGCAGGAGAGACAGGGTGACCCAGTCAGTGCAAACATAGATGGCAAAGTGTTTGCGATAACCTAAATAGCCCAACATATGTTTGACAAACGACATTCGGCACCATTTAGACGGTTTTCTTCAAAGGGCATTCGTGATTTGCCCATGGTATGGAGTGTGCTGTATGAGTGTGCTGTATGAGTGTGCTGTATGAGTGTGAGTGTGCTGCGTGAGTGTGCTGTGTGAGTGTGCTGTATGAGTGTGAGTGTGCTGCGTGAGTGTGCTGCGTGAGTGTGCTGTATGAGTGTGCTGTATGAGTGTGCTGTATGAGTGTGAGTGTGCTGTGTGAGTGTGCTGTATGAGTGTGCTGTATGGGTGTGCTGTATGAGTGTGCTGTATGAGTGTGAGTGTGCTATATGAGTGTGAGTGTGCTGTGTGAGTGTGCTGTGTGAGTGTGCTGTGTGAGTGTGCTGTATGAGTGTGCTGTATTTCAAGCAGGAACAAATGTACCGAGGTTAATAAAGCTTGGCTGTACTTTATCTCCTCCTGAAGACACAGCTATAGAATACCCAGAGGAGGTGAGCTGATGCACGACCACTCCGTCCCCCCAGCTGGCTGCTCACACACATGCACACGCACACACGCACATGCACACGCACACACTATAGAAACAGCTCTGTTACAGTTAGCCCAGACCGAACAGAGCCTATCTCAGCTGGCTCTCTGGGTGTGTGAGTGTACTGGGAGTGCTTTGTGTCCGTTTCAGGCGATGTGTGTGTAAGTGTGTGTGTCTGTTGGACTGTGTGTGGGTGTGTGTCTGAGGCAGTCACGCACATTCTTCCAGGGAACTCCTCCCACATGCTTTGAGCTGTGCGCTGCACGTGGAAAGGGAACAGCACAACAGAGCTGGGAGAGAAGGGAGGGGGGGGGAGAGAGAGAGAGAGCGAGCTGCCAGCTGTAGCTAAAGCAGAGGGGGAGGGAGAGCAAACCCTGCCTGTTCTGACTGGCTGGCTCACTGGCCTAACACAGCCCCTGCTAGGATTAGGGTTTACTGTTAGCTAGCTGCGGACTACAGGCTCCTAAGGAAGGGATGTGGGCTAAAGGTAACACTCTGGACGGCAAGGGAGATGAGGGAGGATGGAGGTGGGGGGGAGAGCTGCCCCAGGGAGGGGGAAGACGGGGTGGAGGGGAGGAGGGGAACGGATTCCATAGGGGGAGAGAGTACGGGGACGGAGACAAAGAGAGAGGGAGAAAGAGGAGGGGGGGGGAGACGAAGCGGAGGGAGGGGGAGGGTTTGAGGTGGAGGAAGACACAAAGGAGGCCTGAAGGAAGATGATGGAGGGAGCTGAGAAGAAGGACAGAGTTTCTGAGAAAGAGGGTACAGCAGCTATGCTTTCGGGGGGGGGGGGGGGGGGGTCAGGCTGCCCCTGTTTTCTATAAGGGAAAGGGACTCACGTGCACACGTGCAAACACGCACCAACACAAGGAACAAAAGAGCCAGTCAGAGGCTGCCTGCGATTGGCTGAGAGGCCCCCTGTGTTTGCATAGATGGTATCTACTATCCTCCAGGGTGACGGGTCTCAACAGAACATTCCTTCACGTGTAACCGCAGGCTCCGTCCACCTCGTTTAACGGGACGTCTCCTTTCCCCTCTGACCTTGTCGTCCTCCGACGGTTTGAAAAGATGGCAGTGACCTTTTGGGTGACCCAGACAGCGGGACTTGACTTGACTTGCCTTAAGACCCTCCCAGGCACTCTCTTCACCTTCTCCCTCTCTGACCCCCTGTGTTATCTTCCTGTCTGTGTTCTGCCATGCCTGTTTCCGATCCTTCTGTTCGGCATCTGCGTGTTATTATGTAACAGGTCAGATTTAGAGCAGGGCATGACATTCTAATTATACTAATGAGTTGTTTGCAGCAATTGAGTTGCGCTGGCGACGAGCCCATATATCAGCTGGTGTTCTCACAAACACACACACTTCTCTCATCAGCTGGCTCCTCAAAACCTCAAGGTTTTGCATATCAGTCAGGTGTCGCGTGATGTGCTTTGGAAAATGCCTGAGGTGTGAACAGAGAGAGAGAGAGAAAGAGAAAGAGAGAGAAAGAGAAAGAGAGAGAAAGAGAGATAAAACAGTGAGAACAGAGAAAAGTATTCATCACAAAGACATGTGTCAACACCCAGCTAAGCTCTGGACCTGACCTGCAGCAGAACCAGACACGCTACACCTCAAACGACAAGTCAAGCAAGATCTCTCTCTCTCCCGAAACCTACTCGAAGCCCGGACATTCAATAAGGACAACTGGCTGAACATGTTTGAGAGTGTGCATGCAAATCAGACGGCTAGATGTTCTCAGCAGATTCATGACAGGAAACGCAGCCATTGTGCCAGTGATTTCGCATCCCACGGCGTACCAGATAAGCTGGCACAGTAATCTGCTCCCTCTGGCCCCTGCAATCGGACTGGTCGGGTTGGAGCGTTACTCCCAAGTGTTACTCCAACCCAGCGATGGTTTCCACACAGAGCAGAGTCCAACACAGGCAGCTTTAACTGTTGCAAAACACCACTAGGTTGACAGGAGGGGCTTGTTTGCGTGACCTCATCTAAAGCACTTAAGATGTACCTACTGACAACACTGTTGTTCCCGGTCGGTGACGGCAGCGTTGCAATGTGTTTTCTTCCACCAGATGCCAGAGACAGACATAGGACTGGTCACAAGAGCCAAGCAGGCCACGTCTCGGCTACATACGTTTAAATATAACATTTACCCATCGCTTCCAAGGGACCAACACATTCAAATCAGACCCAGTCGCGCTTTATTTAGAGGCAGAGTACATCTTGTTCAGTCTGGTCACTGAAAGGTTAAGACAAGGACCATAGTGGGGGCAGTGTGTGTCACAGAGTCACATTGAAATGTTGGTTTAGCACAATCATGAACACACAGCTGTAGAAAGGAAGATTAAATAAGCAGCTCCTCTATGCTAAATCTTCTTACTACAGCCCCCAGCAAGATAAATATAGCCTAGCCACAGCATGGTAACCATCTCTGTCTAACTCCACTATCCTCCCCACTTCTACATGGACCTGCAGCCAGTAAGGCCCATTGTGCAGCCTGTAAGACCCCGTGATGCAGCCTGTAAGGCCCCGTGATGCAGCCTGTAAGGCCCCGTGTTGCAGCCTTTAAGGCCCCGTGATGCAGCCTGTAAGGCCCCGTGATGCAGCCTGTAAGGCCCATTATGCAGCCTGTAAGGCTTTGTGATGCAGCCTGTAAGGCTCTATGATGCAGCCTGTAAGGCTGTAAGCTATAGCCTGTAAGGCTCTGTGATGCAGCCTGTAAGGCCCATTATGCAGCCTGTAAGGCCCTCTGATGCCGCCTGTAAGGCTCTATGATGCAGCCTGTAAGGCTTTGTGATGCACCCTGTAAGGCTGTAAGCTACAGCCTGTAAGGCTCTGTGATGCAACCTGTAAGGCTGTAAGATGCAGCCTTTAAGGCTCATGATTAAGCCTGAAAGGCTTTATAATGCAGTCTGTAAGACTATGATGCAGCCTGTAAGGCTCTATGATACAGCGTGTAAGGCTCTATGATGCAGCCTGTAAGGCTCTATGATGCAGCCTGTAAGGCCCTGTAATGGTTGAGTCTCACCCAGAGCAGAACCCCTGGAGAACACAGGAGGAGTAACAACAATAGCGAGGGTGTCCCATGCCTGTCCTCTGCTTCACAGGCTGCCTTTTCATACACTCCCTCTTTCTCTCTCTGAGGGAAAATCCTTTGTGAATAGAACTCACTGGTTGGAGCCATCACTTTGGCCCTGTGGTTATAGTCTTAGCACTTCTGTCAACTACAGAAAAACGAGTTGAAATGCAAAGACGACCCAGCTGTGGGGGTGGCGGTGGGGGTGGGGGGTGGAGAGAGAGACGTACAACACATCAGCCAAAACACTTCAGCTCTGAGAAGCAGACCTAAGTCTCTGGTCATAGGAGTACATTCATTTTGCATGGGGACAAAGGGTTGCCAAGGCAACACAGATATCACGTTAATGTCCCCGTCACGGACATTCAGTGTGTGTGTGTGTGTGTGTGTGTGTGTGTGTGTGTAGAGGAATGAGCTGTGGAAGTGTGCGTGTGTGTAGGAATGAGCTGTGGAAGTGTGTGTGCGCGTGTGTGTGTAAAGGAGTAAATTGAGGCTAATGTTTCTAAAAAGCGATGTGGCCCTGATGGATTGCATGATCCATAGTATTCGTCACTGCCCTGTGACGTGTGTGTGTGTCTGTGTGTGTGTGTGTGTGTGCGTACATCACGCAGAGCCTTTGTTGTCCACAACGGCAGCGCCAACCTCTCAGTGTAATGATAGGATAGGATTGGTTTCCAGACTGTGAATCACTCCAGTGTTCATCTGCTCACCTTTCCTGTTCGGCCAGCGTCTCAGTCAACACGGGACAACACATGGACAAGCAGACGCACAAACCCATCTGTTAGCTCGCAACAGAACCGAAATCCCCCCTGCCTTTACAACCAAAGAACGTCCACACAAAACAGATTTTATGAAGTCCTCTCTTTCAGAGAGAGAATACTGTTGACACAAAAAGGGAGGAACAATTTCCGATGTTATGCTAGGCGGCCTGGAGTTAATGCCACTGAGGGAATATGAAGTCAACCCATGTTCAACGTCCCCGTCCCCCCCCCCCATTTCCTCTCAGTCCCACTTGTTAGCGTTTCTCCTGACTCCACAGGCCTGTTTGAGTGAGCCCAACTTCCACACTGCACCATCCTCTCTCTCTTTTGCTCTCTCCCTCACTCTGCTCTCTTCACACAAAGGGGCAGATTCACAGCACACATAGCAACAGGAACTGGGTGCTGATTGGCTGAGAGGATGGGTACTGTTCCAGCAGAAAATAACTCTCCTTCTGCTCCTGTGAACTTTCTATTGTCTCGAACGGGCTCAAACACACACACACGCGCACACGCACGCACTCACACACACACACACACACACACAACCGACCAACGGACGCAAAAACCTGGCAATATGAACTCATTATAACACTTACAGCCTTAACCTAGCCTGGACAGTAGAGCCAACACACACAAACACACACGCACAAACAGACAGGAAAAAAAAAGTCCAACGAAAATTCCATCTGTCTCAGGGGTGTAAAAGCATACCTTTCAAGTTGTTCATTAATTCACCCTTTTGTATAAGAGTAATACACCCAGCTGCTAGGGTTCCAAACGTTCCTGTGGGATGTGTGTTCCTACATTACAGGTTCTCATCACCTTGGCCAGAGGTTTGGGCTTAGTCATGGTGCTCTAGTTCAAGGCCACGTTCTCAACTAAGCTCTGATGGATCGTGTTAGATGTTTACGAACAGCATTGTATTGTTACACGCCTGAGACAGATGCCATAATATTTACTATGCCAAGCAATATGACAGCTCTATAAATAAGCCAATTTACCCTTCGCTTAGCTCAGAGCCAACCTCATACATATTGGCTCGACGCTGCATAAATGCATACCTTAGCCAGCCTCAGCCAACTGATGTGTGGCACCCATGCTTGGCTGCCATTAGGTGCTATTGCAGTCAGCCCACATCAGCTCCGAGGAGCCTATTGAAGGGAAAGGGAGCAGCGTGTCGAACCTACGTAGGCCTCTGTCTCCCCCCATTCGGCCTCCTCTCCCTGGGGTAGCGTGACCAGGCCTCTTGGTCCTGACCAGGTCCTGTCAGCTCCCAGCCCCCAGTGTGTTCCGCTGGGCTTGGTGGAGCCTGAGGCCTGGGGGATACCATCAATGCTAAAGTACACTCATTGTCCCTGTGCTGATTGCGTAAGCGGGTGCTTGGGAGAACAGCACCGGCTAGTAATCCTTAGTGCATGCATAACCACTCCGCTGAGTACAAACACACACTCACAAACACACACACACACAAACACACACACACACACTGTGAGGGGGAGAGGGGCAGGGGGTGAGCTGTACAATGGAGTCAAACAAAGATCCCCCCCCCCTGAAAATCAGCGCGCACACACACGCACACACACACACACACAGCAGGTCGAGCAACGTCCACATGGCTCTAAGGGGCATTGACAGCGTGTCGGTCGTCCTGCTGTGGTTGCTTGCTGGAGTTATGTCTACCACAGACCAGTTTGGCTCCTGGCTAAAAAAAGACAGCCACAAACAGCCCAGGGCCCATGTCTGGTGGTCCTTCTCACAGCCACGCTCAGCAGGTTCATCTGTAGGAACACAACACAGCAGCTCACCAGCCATTGGCTGCACTGGACGCCGTGTTCAAAAGTGATGACAAAAACAGGCGTGACAAGCACGTACAGTGGAAAAACACATCTTCTAATGACTTGCTATTCAGATGGTATCAGCTGAAGGAGCAGTAATGGCTTGAGGGATTACTTTTGTCAAATACAAGTCAAACTAAGGTGTGTGTGTGTGAACCAGATTCCAGTCTTCAGCTTATATAACTAAGCAGACAGAAATACACGGTGTCCAGTGGCAACGACCACAAGCCATTCCTGACTGGCGGCCAAACGCTCTGTTACTGGTTGCGTCGATCCCTTTGTCTGGGGAAAAAAATATATCTGTCGTACACTGTCTCTCTATCTGTCTGGCGTGGTTAGGCTATTACATGTGACAGGTTTCCTCCCTTTATCCCTGATAGCATCAGCAGACAGGTGGCTATGGCGTCACCCCTGATGTAGTACAGTAACGCGAGGCAAATCAGATGCGACTCTTAGGAACGCTGAACTCCGTGACCACAGTCACGAGGACAGGCAGGAGTGGTCGCCGTGCCGACGGAGGACTAAGGCGGCCGAGCTGCCACGGAGAGAGGGAAGGAGAGGAGGGGGGAGGAAGGAGAGGAGGAAAGAAGGAGGAGAGGAGGAGAGAAGGAGGAGGAGAGGAAAAGGAAGAGCTAGGCTAGGGAGACAAGCATGAAGTTTGCATGAATGTTTAGCGGACATTCTCATTTCCTCCTCCATTACGTCGCACATCACAAAGCCAGCCTGTCACATTCAGGGATTCATTCAAGGTTGGTAGGGCCCTTGTCCAGATACAGACAGTCCTCTAGCTGCATGTAAGGCCGAATTCCAGTAGAACTCCCGTCCGATTCTTCGTCATCCTGCCAGCAGAAACCCAACAGGTCCAGATGGTTCATCCTGCTCCTGCCGTGCTGGATGCTGATTGGCTGTGAGGAACTACGGGGGTCAAGGAGATGACGACAAACCAGGACAGGCTGATGTCCCTCCAAAGCCAAAACACGCCTCAAAACAGCCCTCCTCTGAGTGTGTTTCTCAATGTTCCCATGTTATGTAAGCGTGTTACTGGTAGACCTGGAGCTGAGTCATATACAGCCAGTAGGTTTACTTACAGTGAAATCTGTTACCACAGCATTGGATGACAGTTGATTGACCTCCCAAGGCCCGGCGTAGACTTTACAGAGTCGCCATGATGGATTTCACCAAAGCGTTAAATATTTCAGGAAATACAGCCTTTAGAATAGCTCTCTGAAGTCTCCCTGAACAGACCCATCCAACGGAGAGTGGGAGGCGTTTACGATCTCTGCCAGGTAAAAGCACACTTCAAACTGCAGCAGAATATGATGTCATCTAAATCATCCCGTTACCGCTTTAGGGAAAAAACAAAGCCTGTATTAATGCCAGCGCTACTAAATACCCTTACACGATTGTAGCTGACGATGACACATGGTTGTCGTAGCTACAACAGACGGGGTGTGTCTGAGAACACCTGTTGTGTCTCTTAGTATGAATCACTTCTTTAGACAAGAGTGGGGACAGGCGCCATATGGGGCCAGGGCAAGAGTCTGTTTTCATACAATCAGACCTGTTGATCAGTGCGAGTCCACTCTGTGATCTACTGCTCGTCCTGTCGGCTGAGAAGCCAGATCAACAGTCTACTGTAGTCATGCGGGGGAGGGAGTGGATTTCCCCTCACACCCCCCCCCACATCAGACTCCAGCAGGAAACCTCGACCTCCAAACAAACAGCCCACAGAAGCCAGAGGACCAGGGCTGCTGTTGCTATCCAGGCCAGTCCTGCCTCCTCCATCGGCTCCACTCCAGGAAGACTGACTCACTGTGAGCTCATCTGTGCTCGTTCTAGCTCTCCTTGGGCTCTTTACAGAAAGTCTACAGAGCCTCCTCCAGCAGTACGTCACCCTGTCAGTGTTCCATACCCTTTACGAGATCTGGTGAGAGCTGTTGGTTAAGATTCATGGTTAAAGGGAAACAGGCCTAATCTAGATTGAGAATCCCGTTCCACTCGCACAAGACACTGATTACTTCAACCTACATGAGAAAGCAAACCGGTCAGATGACTTCAGTTACTTCTAATGAAAAAAGGCATCCTGATCTTTCCTTCACAGAAAGACCCATGTTTGCAATGATGGTTACAAAAGAGACCTTGCACACAGTCCAACTTCAGCTGACCCCATTGGCTGTCCTCTGCTAAACTCTGGCAAGATATGTCCAGCAAGTCTGGGGGCGTTTAATCCATCCTGTCTGCCACTATTTAACTTTATTTAACATGCTAGACAGGACACCTACCTGACCCAAATCTTCCCTTTGAAGTATACCACAGCGGCATCGTAACATAGCGCATGTCCGGGCTTGTCTGCAGCGCTACTTCCAAGTCTCCACTCCACTGTCCAGCATCTGCCACTCAAACGGATGCTTCTCTACCTAGCAGGGCTGGCAGATCTACAAAAACATATCCTCTCAGCGCTGCAGTTCCAGTAGAAGTCTCTCTCAGAGTCCTGGGCAAGAAGTGAGTGTCTGGGACAGAGCAGTCTGCTATTTCCACTACAGGAACAGTGTGTTCCAATTTTCAAATAACAATAGCACAGAGCACCAAGCTGTCATAATGGGATCTGCTCCAGAGCTGCCTCTACTGCGATGATCTTTTATTCTCAGAATCTTGTCAAGGTGCCACGGTTGCAAGTGCTTCTATTGGTGGAGAGCAGGACAAGGAAATGCCACTAGGCAATGCCAATCTCGTGCTAAAACAAAAAGCAGTGCTGTTTACTACAGTCCCCAGAATGCTACCTAGCTTTAATTACTGAGTACAGTGTCAGTGTGCCCTTTAGCACAGCCAACCACATAGCCCAGATGTCTGAGCAAGGCTTTCCATATAAAGGCAGTGTGTGTGCACAGACAGGCAAGGCAGGGGTTAAACCCCAGCCTGTGTACATGTTTACTCTCAGTGCTAAGGGAATCATGTTACCAGGACCTCAGCGTGAGTGCAATTTGTACAGGACACACTTTGAGAACAAACTTCAGGAAATATTTTAAAATACAGATATGACCTTAACCCCCCCCCCCCCCCCCCCCCCCACACACACACACACCCCCCCACTGGGTGATGAATATAATCTCATCACCAAATCGTGACCCTTAAGTGTGATCGACAGGACAAAGACCTCTGAGTTATTGTTCAATCACTGACTGATAAACAGAAGAGATCAATCTGTAAATGATTACGTTGACCCAGTAGTCAATAAGGTACATGTTAGTTGCTCCAAAGGCAGTGTCTACATCATTAAAAGCTGACTAACTGTCACAACAAACCAGTACATTTTGTACAATGGCAGGCCATAGAAATAGAGTGTGTCGGAAACCATTATGTTAATTGCCCAGGCTTATATTCAACCCAAACTGTAATTAGCATGTGTACAATTTTAGCTTCACAGGTTTCGGTGAAAGTTCCTGCAGGAGATGCACTGAACAGCACTTAATAGAATTGCACAATGGAACACTGTCTCACCCAAGCTATAGCATGCAAGTCAGCTGTTCAGGTTCGTCGCTGCTGTTGTGCTTTCCAGGAGCTAAAGGGGTTCGCTTCAAATCACAATATGCCGTACACACACTGGAGCAGAATGTACACAGTATTTCAGTCAGTAAAGATGATATGGGGACTCGTGTTTGACGGCCCGTTTAGACTGGCAGGGTTAAGCTTTGTTATTGACAAAGCTGCGATGAAGTTAACCAGCTGTTACATCACTCCACTGCTGTCCCCGATTCCTCTCGCAGGGGAATGACCAGATTCCAACGGTGGAACCAGTATGAGCCAAGGGTGATGGCGTCAACAATCCAATTCAATTCAAAGCACACTGACCACAGCATGGGATGTCGCAAGCTAATGTTGAATTAAACTTTTACCTCGTTCAGGTTTCATGTTTTCCAGTGTCATCGGTATGCCTTCGCAGGGGTCTTCTTGTCTTCCGTCTGTTATTTCTCTGTTCTTTCTTCTTGAAGGCTGACACACGACAAACACAACCTTGACAGCGATTCTGTATGGACCCCAATCCTCGAAAAGATTGCGCTGACTTAATATATTAAGCAACAATGCCAGCTGAAAAGCCGTTATGCTGCCAATTGCTCCCTATCCAACAAAGCATTGCTTTGTTTGCACGCCACTGTACACGTCCATCGGGTTGTACTGTAAACTGGTGGACGAAGACTAGCTGGCATAGAACGATTAACTATCGCAATTGGGTTGTTAATCAATACGCCAACAAGAATTGAACTGACTAGCAAACTAGCTACCCTGACAATACACTTCAGAATCGAGTATTAGCGCAAGAACCACAGCCGTCAACTCGCGATGCATCTTTCTCTCTGACTCTGTATTGCTCGCGATGTTAGCGACAGTCAACTATCTACTTCGTCCTGTGTGGCAAGCTTGCACACCAATGATTAGCTAGCTAACATAACTACCTAGTTTGCTAGCTAGGCATCTGTTGACGACGACCTTGTGTCAAAACACCCCAACCCCCACTCAGGTACAGAATGTCCTCCGCTGCACGACGACGGACGAGTCTTGTTCAACGAATCATTCTGTTGGAATGACAATGTCAACGCATGACGTTGATGAAAAACATATCGTCCGAGTTTTCATCCAGCAGTGACTGTCGGCTAACTAGGTTGGGTTGCCACCTCTCCCCCACTTTTAGTCAGCCTCATACCATCACAACTTTTACAGAAACATGCTAGCTAACTAGCTGGCTATCTTCGAGACTTGGCCGCAGCAGCCTGCATCGCGAGTGCTAGCTAGCTTGCTAACAAATGTATTGTTTACCCTACAAAGTCACCGTTAACTAGCTTGCCAACTCAATCCAATATAAATTCGGTGATAAAGTAATGCTGAGTATTTTCGTCATCACTGCTCACAAAGCTTTTGCCAGCAACTCTTACAGGCTACTCTCTCAAGTCTGTCCCCCTCTCACCTCCCTGCTGCTTGTCAAAACAGATCAGTGTGCAGGCTCCGAGTCACGTGTCCCAACAACAGCTCTCGGTCACTTCCTATCTCAGCAGCCCTCAAGTGAACCTGCTGCCATGACAACCATACATTATCAACACGATCTAAACTTTTTTTGGGCTACACTTTTGTCAATGATAGACCCTCAAAACTCCTTCACATTGCTGACTTGACACATGCACCCACGGCAACTTGGTGAGGAAACGGTCGGACCTCCGTAGGGAAAACGGCCTGCGTCCGGATTGGATGGTGGGACTGACGGCGTTCTCTGGTGTGCACGTGGCACGTGAGATTTGTTTTACGTGAACATTTTGTTCTCGCCAGTGTTTGGCTGTGCATGGCATGGTGTGTGCATTTACAGCTGCTACCTGTAACCTACTGACACTTACGCCGTAAATACAATTCTCGATATTTTGTTTATTGTCTGTAGCTGCAAGCATTTATATTGTAAACAATAAGTCATTCCGTTTATTTCTTCTTGTAATTAGACGTTATATAGACATGTAAGTAATGATCATGTTAACGGGATGGAGGATCTATTGATATTTTCTAGAACAAGACTGTTTTCATCTAATCGTATTGGAGAAAAAAGGGCAGATGGTCGATGAAGTAAAAGCAAGACTTTCTGCACGTTTGTCTCCAGTAAGTTTTCGAAAAGAAACACAGCGCCACCTTCTGGCGTAAAAGCAGAATTCCACATCGTGAGTGACCAATGTGCTGTGAAATAAGTTGGGGGTTTTTTGCCAACATTTTTATTTATATAAAACAAACAGAACTTACTAGAAAATATGTAAAGGAAAGAAAAATCATGGAATTTCAGATATATTTGTATTTATTCAACATAACAGCGCTGTTTTCTTCATACCATATCTACAGGTGTCTTTGTGCTATTCTTGCATTGCGTTGCGTTGCTTCTAAACAAATATATATACACCTAGATACAAAAAACAACACACAAAAAAGAGACAAGATTCAGGTGATGGAAATACCAAGATTTTATTATCTACTTTTTTGAGTGACTACAGAAATGCTGAAATATTTGAACACTGAAAAAGCTGGATGATGAACATCACTTGCTTCTTGTTTTTTCTTTCTTCCTTTTTTTCTTTTTTGCTTAGCAAACACAACAGATGATATTGCACAGCACTGAGAGAGCGTTAGCAAAGCTGCAGAAACCAGGAAGAAATAAATCACCACAAATCAACTTTTGAGACATAGAATTACTGACCAGAGAGGAACACCTAATGCATCACCTCTCTAGCGCCAAGACACCCATACACACAGAAACACACACTCACACACACACACACACACACACGCACTCATACACACAACCGAAGAAGCTGTAAGAATGGTAGGACAGTGGAATAGAAAGAAAGAATAAGAAAAGAAACGAGAATAAATAGGATGAACTACAACCATGTGATCCTCTTGCAAATGCACAGTCAACTAGTGGACTCGGTTTCTAAAATGTATTCAGTTTATCAAAACCCTCCAAACTTCCTTGTATGAATATCACTGGAAGACCCCCGCCCCCCGGTGAGAAACGAAGTACCCCTTCATATTAGATATTGTGATGATTGTCTTTGGCGCCGTCATATTGTACTGAGACCTGTAGCCAAGCTACCAATCATATGGGAACTCCTTCTATACAATAAACAAACGATCACATAATAGGAAAACGATAAGACAGCAATCATTCATTAATCACATTCACTCATCACATTCACTCATCACATATACAAAAGATATACAAACGAAACCATCTCAAACCAGAAGGAAGGCATATGACCGAGTCTTTGCGTTTTCTGCTAAGACTTCTTCAATCCTCTCTTCCACTGAGCATCAGAACAACTTTTCTGATCCTCACGCTTGACAACCCTGCATTAACTAGCGATTTAAAAAAAATCTAAGAAACCAAGACTCGCACGCACTCAGACACACATACTCAAACATAGAAACCATAAAAGAGAAGAGCTGTTCAGGCGACGAGGCTCCGCACACACTCGAACGCTGATTCCTCAGTAAGGTTCTTTCGCAGATACATTAGACTTTGCTCATTGTCATTACACGAGTACGTACCAAAAGAACAGATACTAGATGGAGCTAGACTGGGGAACCACGGGAATAAACAGACCGAGCTCCGTGGCTCCACCCCTGGCAGACCGGCTGCCCTGCCTTCGCTCCACCCCACTCTGTGCACGAGACGGCAAAGTGAGCAGGACTTGCAGCCCTCTTTTCAAATGCTTCAGATTGTACATTAAACAGGAGATTTCCCCACATGGTAGAGTAAGTTCGTCTACAGAATCCTACGCCTTCTACAGTTTATACCCGTGCGAATGACAAATCAAAACTCAACAGGTCTATCTCACAAATGCCAGTGCTTTTTTAACATTATACATATTTTCTCATTTTTTTCTCTTTTTGGTTTGTTTTAAAAATCTTTGGATGTGCAGTGATACCCATAAAATAATTTTTGTTTTAAAGAATAGAAAACACGCACACTGCTTTTTGCCAACTGTTAAACAAGGTAACTCCTGTATAACTTTGTCTTTGTTGGCAAATCAACTGTCTTGGTTTCTGGCAGTGTTCAGAACACATATTGAAGTGCCGGCTAAGATTTAAGCGAAGAAGAATAAAAACAGCTTCTTCATTATCTAAGCATGGGAAATAAGGCTAGAACATAAAACTGACTGTCTTGTTGTTTTTTCAAAAACCTACTATATACAAATCTAGATTGACTACAAATGCATAAATTAAAGCAGTGGGTTAAACAATACAAAACGCAATTAAATTAAAACAAATCACAACACAGAAGTAGATAAAAGAGAAAATATAAACACATTATCACAGCAATTGGTTTTACCCTGTAAAAACAATAGTCTACCTTCATTATAATATTGACATAAGTCAATGTCTGATAAAAAAAAAATGTTTCTCTGTTCCTTCTGCAAGTTTCATCCTTCAACTCTGAAACTTCCACGACTGAACCTGAGCACTTCCGCACACAAAAAAACGACAACTTCTAAATAAATAATCATTCAGCGGTGTGAAGTAACAATAACGATTAGCAAACTAGTTCAGTTCTGCCTCCCTCGCATACAGTAGACTCTTAAATGCAGAACCCAAAGGAATTATTACTATGAGGTATTCAGAGACTCTGGTAAGGACATGCACGGTAAGAGTGCTGGGCCTCCATACACGATACAGAGAGAGAGAGAGAGGAAGGGAGAGGAAGGGAAGGTGTGGGCGAGTGACAGTAGGGGGCAGGCAAGGGAGGGAGGAGAGAAAAAAGAGCTTTGGTCTATCAGCAGAAGTGGACAACAGAAATTCCTTTGGTATGTTTTCGTTGCATGGTTGCACTGGCAAAAGCACCACGGTGAGAAAGAGAGAGAGAATTCGTCGTTGTTTCTTCGGTAGTGGCCCTTCTACAGGCTGAGGTATTCACAGGAGTCAAAGGTGAGAGGTCAACAGTGGTTTAACACTTTGGTTCAAGCAAGGCACTCGTCCTGGGAGTTTTTTTTAGAAAGATTGCAACATATCTACCTTTAGTTTTCAGGGTCATGTCTGCCTATAGATACATACAACTACCCATGCCCATGGCTGTGTCATCATGTTTACCTACGGCTATGATGTCTGCCTATTCTCTAGTTACAACAGCATATCCACCTAGAACTGAGTAATCATGTCTGCCAAACGGAGTTGTATCAGAGCGCAGATGAAGTGAAAGCACGTTTAGCAGGAATGAAGAGTGGAGTGAGGTTGGGGGAGCGGGCAGGGGGAGCGGGCAGGGGGGGGGGGTGCACATCATCATCAATCCGCATCACTCGTTGAGGCCGTGCATTAAGAAAATCTTTGGTTATCTTTGGTATCAACAAAGTGATAGAGATCACAAATGGAAATTGAGTGAGGTAGCATCTTTGGTTCACACTATAAAACATCAGTAGATCTTAACACATATGATTTTTTCCCTCCTTCCTTCCGTCCGTTCTTCTTTTGTTTCATTAGGACGCAAGCCCGGCAGCTCTGTCTCAAACTACCTTCATTGTTGTCTCTGCTATCCATGTATCAAGACGTTGACCCCACCCATAGGCGGATGGGGGTGGGAGGCCAGCTGATAGATTGAGTGCTCCTACGCCCTTGGCGAGCCCAGTGTAGTGCTTTCTCCCAAGTACTGAAATACATTGAATTTATCCTTCTCTCTATAGGTTTCGGTGCTAGCGGAGGGTTAGAAGCAGACTGAAGGGGAGATTTATTTTGTAGAGGAATATCCGAGTTGGTGTTTGAACTGTACGGAACAGTTTTTTTAAGCGAAACCCTTGTAGATAAACACATTGGCTGGTAAGTGAGACCGGGACTGATTTAGGGCTTCTACAGAATGGTGTTGCTCTTTATCCTCTATAAGATGGCTCAAGGTCAAAGTCCTTGTTCCTAGCAGAGTGTCTGTAAGGGCTCCCAGATAAGTAACCACAATACGTTGACAAATTTGACATCGGAATCATCCGAAACTGGCATGGGTGGTACAAAAAAAAAGAATGTTCGCAGCTCGACTATAGAGCGCAGACACAGAGAAACGCTTCTACTAAAGGATTTATCTTTGGTTAGTAGCTGCTGGCATTTCAAAGTATTTGCTAGAACTATAGATCCATAAGCTATCCCTGAAAACATGATCATATACCACTCAGAAACGTGAATGCATTTCAACAGAGGATTCTTGAAATATGTCATGCAGAATCTTCCATCTATGTTGTTAAAGATGATCGCAAACTACATCTGTTGATGGTTCGGTCCTGGCCAGCCTCCGTAAGGCTCCATTAAAGTCTACATTAAATAAAATCTGTCTCTCAATCTGAAGGGCAACTCCCATTACATTGACTCATTGGATTGTTTGTTTTTGTAAGGATGACATCATAGATCCTGCCATAGATAATATTGGTCTTTAGTCTGAATCTATGCTCATACACCGACGCGTCTAACAGTCCAGGGATGCCGTAAAAATACTCTTTAGATGATTAACAACAAAATACATCTTCTCTTTGGTTATATCATGGCGTTTGATACTGTAAGATGCTAATGCTTGAATCGCACATGGGCGGTTGTAAAGTGTAGAGCTTTGGTTTTCCTGTTTGATGTTTCAGCATGTAGGGAGAAAGCACCACAGAGAGGGACAGGACCACAGTTAGAGACTGGGGAAAGTTCTGTGGTCTGTCGAGGACAGTCTCTTTTGGTTGGTCAAGACATCCACCTGGAGTTCCTGACGCACAGAGACCTCCATAAATCCATACCACTGCACAAACATTCCAGTTACTCCTGTGGGGTTCCTGCTCAAAGCTGATTGGCTAGTCCCACTGGAGGTCCTCTTTTTGGGGGGGTATTTGCACCTGGAGTGCCCCCTGTGACATCTGCAGAATAAACACTGCTGATAGGCTGATTAAACCTCCACTCAGACCCCGATGACCAAACCTACCAATGAGATCAAAGATAAGGACGGTGGATGGCAGGCTGGGATTGGGGGTATAAAGCTGTCAGACCGGTGATAAGGGAGTCATTGTTTTTTTTGTGTTTTTTTTTTGCAGAATGCTAGACTAAAATGTGTTGCAGAACAAACTTTAAAGCGGGTCAACGAAGTCTTTGGTTTCTTTTCATCTTTGGATACTATAAATATCAGTATAGTACAGGTTTAAGGGCAAAACGTTGTTTCAAGGTCTAATTGTCCTTGTTTCTTAGTAGTAAAGCTTTTCCACCGAGTCATTCCACCGAGTCATTTCCACCGCGTCTTCAGGCTTTGGTGCAGGCATTAGGGCCAGAGTTGCCAGAGTGACCTGAGCCGTCATCCAGCCACTTGTCGAGGCTCCGGCGGCGTGCATTCATGAAGAAGTTGCTGACTGTGGTCAGCTCCAAACCCAGCTGCTGAGAGATGGTGATCTGCAGCTCTTTGGACGGACGCTTGTTCTCCTTGAAGATAGCATGTAGCGTCCGTCTTTGCACATCAGTAAACACAAGCCGCGGCTTCTTAGACCCACTGCCGTGCTCGCCCCTGCTATGGTCCTGCTCCTTACGCTTGCAAGCTGGGAGGAACGAAAAGATGTGGAGAGAGACAGAAAGACATAGAGGGAAAGAAAAAGGGAGATGATCAAAATTAGATCGATTATCAACATCAAACCACAAGCATGAACGGAATTGAAAGTGAGTGCTACCACAAAACAAACCGTTTAAAGAAACCGCTGTCCATGGTTCTGAAAACATCGCTTCGTCCGCCATGACACGCGACAACCGCGAGGCGGCAGCAGAGGGTTGTTGAACTCTTACATTGCCTACAAAGTGAGCCATTCAAATGATTCAACTTATTTGGCTTTGACCTGTTCCTAATAAACCTAGTACACACTATTTGTGTCTTACAATAACACGTACCTTACGTATAAACCAAACATATAGTTAAAGAAAACGTTGTCTACTTATCTACTGTCTAGACGAGGTATAAAGCCAACATTCAAACACCATATTCGCACATCTAACATAAAAAAATGCAAATTAAGCTATTACAAAGACACATCAGAACGTTGTACACGATACTTGAATGTATGGCTCTGAATGAACTGAACAGTTAACTAAATCGATGAAATACAATAACTATATCTCCGCCTTTCCTTCCCCAAATGATCCAGGCGGCATAGAGCAAGGCCCGTCAGGCTTGCGTCAGCGTCCTAGGCATTCTCTTTGAGAGCAGTTGTAGAGAAAGCAAGCACGGATGTCTCCAGTGCTGGTAAATATTAACAGACCACTGCGGCTCCACATGTATCTGAGGTTGTAAATCATCGAGTTGAAGGCCAACCCGACAGCAGGAACCACCGCACCTACCAGCTAGGTAGGGAGGTTTCCCAGGATAAGGTGAAATAACAACGGCCTTGTTGCGGACGGATCACTCGACTCTGCTCCCGGCTAATAATTACACAGATAACTATACACTGTGCTATCCTAACCGCTGATAGCGCAACTATAGGCTACTATTTTTCACAACTTAGCCTATACTTTACATAACTTACATTACACCAGTTACATACATACGGGCCGGATGGAAAATATGTAAATCTATAAACATGGAAACAGTGTGGCTATCTCACATACAGATGTAGGCTATGTCCTTTGTATTAGCCTTCTATATCATTTGAAGGCATTGAACAGCTCCCAGAAGGTTAAATAGACGAAAACGGAAAATAAATCCCGTGAACAAAAGTAGCAGAGCTCAATCCACACTTTAAATAGCTAAATCCAGAGGTCAAATGGTTGAATCTTAAAACGATGGTCACATTACTTAGATGTTTAAAAAATACATATTTGCACAACTAACGGCTGAACAATATTGGTGACGTGTAAGGTACTATTCGGCGCATTTATGACAGTAGGCCTGAGATAAACGGGGCATAAGAACTGGGTAGGATTCATTTCAATAATCAATATTAAATTTACATTTCTACCCATATCGGTCATTACACATCCACTTCACCCAAGAACGGATCAATAATATTCTAAGCTTCCGTCACATTTAAATTTTTTGCATTCTCTTTATGGAATAGCCTATATCCTCTATGTTGAAAATTGGCCTGAATACTGGAAATTTGACTGAGTTCTTTCCCGCCTGGTTTGAAAATCAGTTATTTTATCTTACAGAGAATATTCATTCCTATTAAGTCCTACCAAAAGTAGTGTTTTATTTGTTTGATCAAGAAATGTATGAGGTTTTATGAACCAAAAAGCTTTAGGGATGACGGCAGCGAGTGGATTATGTCTCGTCAATCATTTTGAAAGGAAAGATATCCCACGAAAATGAAAAGGTGTACGGTGAACTTAGATGTCTAATAATATGCTAAAGGTCCATATACACACGTGAGCGCGCGCGCGCGCACACACACATTGTTTAACGCACCCGTACACACTGTATAACAGATGGGAAATTGGATAAACAACTGAAAATAATCAATTGAGATTAAGCACACTTTCCACACCGTATAGGCCTCACTTTTCAAAAGCCAAAAAGCCCATGTGCGCATCATTGATTAGAAGAGAGGAAAAAAACCAAATCCTTTGTACGCTCGCGGGAACCTGGCTCCTTGTCTGTGCTCTTTATTCGCGCGCGGATAGACTTGGGTTCTCCAGGGACGAATTAATAGAGACCTATCAGTTAATTAGGCAAACCCAGACCAGACCCATATACGTCACAGCTCCAAACGAGTTCAGCGCCAAAAAACAAACAAAACAAATGACCTCATGGCACAGTCAGCAAGACAACGCAGTTACATACGTCTTACGAAATATTTGTGAGTTTGTTATGTAAAAGCCATGTTAGGAACGCGGGCGGGTAGGACTGACTCCCCATATAATAGCTGTAAAGTCTTTTCAAAACGTAATGCACGGTTCAAAGCCTAGCCTGCTTAACATAAACATATGCAACCATCATGTCAAACTCATCCACACAAGCGCGCTCTGTTTATAGCCAAGACGACAGCAATAGCTGATCAGACGCATCTACACCAAAATAAACAAATTCCTAACGATTTTTGGGCGAGAGATCAGTTTACGCACACATTCATTCGGTCGATATTTTGAGGTAAAATAACACGGGCTCTGGTTTGACATAACCCTACAAATCTGTAAAAAGGACCACTAGTAGATGAAGTATCCTTCTGCTGTTTGGGGGGGACATCGTTTCTTTCGCTTTTCTCCCCACTGTTTCCACAGTTACAGTTTATTTACATGTACACATATCAATTTTTACACAGATAGCAAGAAAATGACACGAAAGAGAAAAAAATGGAAACGTTTTTTTTTTTTTACCGAGGGTTCGCTCACCTGCGAGCCTGAGCGCGCTCATGCGTTGGAACTCAGGCTCCTGCAACCACTTCCACATCCTTCGGAAAGTCTCGCGACCGGACTTGAGTTTGGACCAGGGCTTCGGGTTTCTCAAGAGGTCGGAGAGGGTTCCTTGAGAACGACACAAAACGCGCTGCGCAAAGATGGCCTGGGGGATGCTGTAGCGCTTTAGCTCAGTGGTGATCCTCTGCGCCACCTCTTTGGTATTCACCTCCTCCATCTGAGCCCCAGAACTATCCCCGTTAACACCTTGCTGCCCTGGGGCCTGACTCTGCTCCCGATTGTTGCCTAGGCCTTGGCCGTGGCCTTGTACGCTGATGTGGGCGTGCGGGTGGTGGTGGAGGCCATTGAGTTGGACCATGCCCACCGAGGAGTTCATGTGCTGCTCGGTGTGTCTCCCGAGCATGGCTGGGTGGTGAGCCTCGAACCCACTGGGTGTGAGCATCTTCTCCCCGGGCATGGCAGCACCTGGATGAGCGTAGGGTGGTAGACCCGCCTGGGATGTGTGTATGCTGGCCAGGCCGGAGCCGGACAGCGGGGAGAGGCTCTGTCCCATGCAAGGATCCTTGTGATGGTAAGATGGATACAGACTGTTCATAGGCGCCAGACCCCTGTCCTCCCTCATCAACGTGAAGCTGCCGCTGACGTTGCCCGGAATTCGTTGATGGGGATGCGGGTGTGGATGATGATGATGGTGGTGGTGATGATGGTGAGGGAACTTGTCAGAGACGGTGGAGATGGGTGGTAAGGGCTGCAGTGGAGTTAGGGTGGTATAGGTGCTGCTGGCGCTCATGCCAGGAGGGGCTTCGCACATGCTAATGGCAGGGTGCAGATGGCCAGGGTGTCCGGGATGTCCGGGGTGATAGTCTCCGCCATCCAGAAGTGTCGCCATGCCCATAGCGCGATGGGACAGGCCTCGGGGGCCCGGTCGGGTATGCGGGCTGTGGCCGCTCAGCAGCTCTCCAGTACCGGTCACTGACTCATGACTCACTCCGTGCAGGTCCCCAATATGCTCCATCGACAGCTGGGCGTTCATGATCCGGGCACCGCTGTGACCAAACCATCTATCTTACCTAGCGCGGTTGACTGGAGTTGAGAAGTCCGAACGTCAAGAAAAGTTCAATTTCCTTTTGTTGTGTTATTTGGTTGTAAAATGTCTTAAGATTCGTTGTATTCTGTCCCTCCGCTTGGTCTTCTTTCATAACCTCGATATCGTTTAATACGTTTTTTTAACTAATATTTTCTTTTCTTCTTTTCTTTGATTTTCGATTTCTCTCTTTTCTGATTTCAAGTCAAGCCCCCCCGCCGCCTACAAGCAGTCCTCGCTCTCCGGTCGGGTCCCGCGCCATCTCTCTAGCCGTGGCTCTAGCAACTCGGTTTCCCCAGACCAGTGCTCAACCGCTGCAGCTCCCACGAACCACACATGCGCAATAGCAGTCCTCCGTCCCCTCCCACCAAACACATACACAAACACACACAAACGCTCAACGCGCTTGATTCTGACGTCAAAAATTAAGGAAGTTACCGCTGTAAACGAAACTGTGTTTATGTTTCCAGCAGCTTAATCACAACTTTGATATCGTACAGCTATTTTAGTATCAAACAGGTACAAATACAAGATTAGAACAGCAAGGTGCATTTGCAACGTAGCCTGTCCCTTTATCTTGTAAAGCGTTTTCTGAGCAGTTTCTGAACCTCCTTAAATAAAAGTCCAAATGAAGTGAACTTCCGGGAGGGACCCTTTGATCTGGTGGGGGATTGGCATTAAACCTCAAAATCATACACTTGCGGTTAACATTTAAAATGCTATATAAAATGTATTTGCAGCATGAGTTGCAGAATGCAGTATTACAAATCATGAAATATCAACCACAGCAGAATTCGTCAGTTCAGAAAACAAGAGACTTTAGACTGTAAGCCACCTTCTCCTTTGATAAAAGATAGACAGATGTGTCTATTGTTCAGTCATTATGCTTAACGAACCAGGCTCAACAGAGTGTGTATGCCTGTGTGTGTGTGTGTGTGTGTGTGTATTCGAGTGTACGTCCACACGCTGGGGTGGCACAATTGTGTGAGTGTGTGCGAGTGTGTGTTTAAAAGAATGAATAAACGAACAAACAGTTACATTTATCAGAATAAAATTGGAGTATGT
>BROE01000013.1:4989205-5019502 GCA_036571765.1 Plecoglossus altivelis
GAGTGTACGTCCACACGCTGGGGTGGCACAATTGTGTGAGTGGTGTGTGCGAGTGTGTGTTTAAAAGAATGAATAAACGAACAAACAGTTACATTTATCAGAATAAAATTGGAGTATGTAAAAAAAAACGAACCAACTATTTTTAAATGTTAGAATGAGATTTATTATTTCTATATCATTTTGATAGTTTTTATTATTTACTGTACCGATGCACATATAACATCTAATAAAACATATTCAGATTATGTGAGTCAGCAGCGATGGTAAAAGATTAAACAATCGACAATCAAAAATGTTGTTCTTTCACTCAAAATACATAATTGCGAAAATTGTTAAATGCATGCATGCACGACTGACAAACTTCAGATGACATCTTGGGGACAGTTAGGGCCCGGGCCAGGCGTCCTTTTCACCCTACCGTGGTGACAGCTTGCAGCGGTCAGTGGCCTGTTGGACCCCCCTGCTGAATAGGGGACATGTCAAAGGTGACGCTTCAAGACTCCCAAAGCTAACAGCTGCGGGGGACAGATTAACCTTTCAGACTTTTCCCTGTTCGGACCTGCTAGCGCCACTACACGGGTCCGCATCTGTCAGGGTCACCAACAATAGTGTTCGGTTGAACGAGTTAAAGGAAAAAAGCCTGAAAAAGTTAAACTGTCTCTGATGTGAAGTCAATGCCAATGGCGCGTGGTGACTTGACGTGTGTCCATGACAAAGCAAACCAATTAAAAACGTGTGGCTTTCCAACGGTATAAAGGATGGCGCACAGCTAAAGAACGTGAATTAACACGCCTCAAGGTGTATCCTTAATCAAAGATGAATATAAGCTAAACAACTACAGTGTCAATATGCATCGAAATTTATTAGACGCGTTAAATGGTCAATCATAAATAACTCGAGCAACAAAAAATGTGTAGGTTTCTGTGAAGAAAAATAATGATACAGATTAAATCAAGTAGGCAAGATGCTCCAAAGAGAGATTTTAAAGGCGGATGGAGGAAATGTGCCATCTATCCTCATCTGCACACGTTCTCATACAGATCGATAATTTTCATTCGCACTGCCGTCTCACTTTGAAGGGCGTTGAGTAGACTATTCTTGTGCGTGCCTGCTTACGTTGTTGTCTCTGTTATACCTACATTAATGTCGGCTACATATATCAACATGAAACCCGGTTTGTGTAGGCTATAAGACCTATTTTATATTCCTGCAACAGTTCAGGACACGACGAAAATGAAGATAATAGGCCACAGACAGTCACCATTCCTTTCAAACTGCGCTGAAAGACAAAAAAGATGTGCCAATTGTAAAACGTCAGATAGACTGCAATTCACACACACAAAACAAGGATTTAGACTTGAACTGAGCTGGCTAAATGAGCTCGTGACGCAGACAACATGCAATATGCTCTTGAAATGAAGGGTCTCTGGGTGCACGAGGACTTTTTAGCCACATTTCAAAATAATTACTCTGGGGAACCTTTGAAACAAAGAATACCGGTAATTATAGCTTGGCCATCACAACTACTGTTAATGCAGATATGGAGAAAGCAAAGTTAACTGACACAATACGTCATGAAGGAAATGCCCTCCGTCCTTGGGCCAATGGGGCGACTCCCAAAGAAAGAGTCGCAGTAGGCCTATTAATTATTAACATGCTGCAGTTCGACTTTTCACGCTGATTATTAATCAGATGCCTCCGGTTTATGGGCTGTACGGATCTCAGTCCAGTTAAGACAAATATTTTAGGCAGATCCGGGGCGGAATGAGCAATGATGCAATGCTTGTTGTGGAGGAGGAACGGATCAATAGTCTGCACCCAGTGACATAACCACAGGCAAAATAATACACATTTAACAATATAGACTTACGTTTAAGCCCCAAATAAAATCCAATCTCTATAAAGCTCATAGGGCTGCCTGAGTTAAGACGAAAATCTTAAAAGTACCATTTCTATCATGATATAAAACCAAACAATAAGCAAGATGTTAAGAGTTTCCTTGGACCCGTTTTAAACGACAGGCTATTTGAATAAAGCGTATGGGTCGGTATCTGACCTCAAAATACACTTTGCTGTCCGTAGTCTAAATTTGCCGTTTTTACGTTTTAATGTACAAATCGGAAGGTCTTTTAAATGGTAAAATTTCTCATTTTCATTGAGGTTCAACGTTATTTTACAAATTGAGCCATATATCACCATGTTTAATAGGAGCAGCCAATGTTGTCTAACTATCTAGGACAAAATAAGTTTCAAAAACCATTACTGCATTTGTTTCAGTCTGATACGCCAAAGTGTTGTTATCATGTGGTACAACTTCATTTTCTAAATATGCATGTTACTGACTTTATTTAAAGTGGAATCCACAGTTCATCCGTCTCTTTATCCAAACATTGAAGTGACCATGTAAATAAAAACCTTTCAGAGTATTTTTTATATGTCCTTCGAACGGCGATAATGTTTTTCGTTTCCACAGGTTTTATACTCAAAGGCGCTTGTGGTACCCAAGATTTAGCGTAAACATAATCTCGTGAAATACAACAAACTTAATTAATACATTTACGAAATGAATATTTTATCGTTAATGACTTGAAAATGAATATTTAATTCAACCCAGTAAGGAATTTAAACCCACCGAAACACGAAACAAAAATGCCATCAGGAAGCTTCACAGGAGGGTTTTTAACATCTGCTTATTGTACAACTTTGGCTGAAATCAACTAACTGCCTCTTCACGAGTTGTTTTCGCGTCACTTGTTGTAATTCGTGCATTCATGTGAAAATAATTTGGCATCGCGTTACATTATATGTCCATATGTCCATATGTCACGTAATTACTCGGCAACTATAGTGGGGCCACATTTTCTCTATTGTACCGCACAGTAACTGCAGATTCATATTGTAATAATATTTAAACGTTGAAGATAAACATTCCAAGATCATTGTAGTGGTGAATACTCTACTACCCAAGTTAAAATGATTTGACATATACAAAGCTCACCAACAAGTAACCTTTCTTTAGGCCCTGTGAACATGGTTCGGTTGCAAAGGAGCATTAGACCCGTCATTATTACCTTCACCATCACACCTTGGTAGTAAGAAATGAATTCATATCATGTTGAATAGCCACAAATAAAATATGTGTACGTTCACTGATTAAACTGTATTTTAGCCTTCCACTTGAAAATCTATGACAGACGTAATGATGCATGATTACTTGTACAAATTGGCAGATATCTGGTGTCACGTTAACATTATATGAAATAGCCTTCTTTTACATTTCATACTGACTTATTCTTTGCTTTGTTTAATCAGTCTATAGGCTGCACAGAACATAAGAACGACAGAGGCTTATAGGTGACAACAGACGTCAGCTTTCTGCAGCTCGTTCCGAAGAAGTAGTTAACTGAGATATAGGCACATCATGCACATCATGACATGACGTTGTAAACACCATCCTATATCACAAGCAAACATCTTTGTTTCAAAGCAATAACAATTTTTTGATTGACATCGATTAGTTCATTTAGATCAGGTTAACAATTTAATTGAAAACGTGTCTACTGACAGGCCAGTGTATTAGCTAAATGGCATGATTTATCAGTTGAAGATGAATTCATTACGCATAACAGCTATCAAGTCTTGGCTGTGTAACATTCTATAAAAGAAACCTACGTATTTCTCGACTCACATACTGTGTGGCACAATTGAGATATTACCGTCACACAATTATAGGGTAATTACATTCCTTTGAAAGTGTTTTAGGTGATATTTCAAGAGTCTTTTTTAAATAGTTGCATAATCTCCGTGTACATGCCTTTTCATTTTCAAACGGAATATATAATCTTGCCTTGCATAGGCCTATTGCGAGTACAAATAGAGGTTACGTTGGCAGGTTAGCGTATATGAAGGTGTTTGCGTGGATGTGGCCTATCGACAGGGGCGTTTCTCAGAAGCATGCCAAATCGGCCATATGTTTCACTTGAGACGATGTTGTTGTTATTCTTGACCTGTCAAATCACCATAATTATGCAATAATGTAGTTGCGATGCTGTTGTTGTTGTTGTTGCACTGTGTTTGGTCCCAAAAAATAAATGCGGGCTGTTCTTTAGCCTTAAACCGGTGAAATTAGCAGTGCTGCTCTGGTCTCTGAATGTCTACCGTAGACCTTCTTACTACATGAGCATTTGATTACCGCTTTGAATAAAAAGCGTCGGCTATTTGAATAAGGGGTAAAATGTAAACGCTTATATGCAAAAAGCAATAAGTAATACTGACTCGTAGAAATATTGAATCGTCTCTCTTTTTGGTGCATACATATTGGTGTCAATTTGCAGTAATGAACCTAGATTTTTTTTTAAATCAACACATGAAATAACAGTATATGCAGCAACACAATAAAATCAGGACAATTTGATGTTTTACTTGGGAAGAACTAATGTTGGTTTACATCGGCTTAACATTGCTTTAGTTTTACGTCAAACCTGACGTTTTAGATGATTACTTAGGGCTAAAGATTATTGTGGTGAAGCAATTAATGGTCTGTCCAGACTACGTAATGTGTGCTTCAAATGAATGAGGTGCATAAGTGTATCATGTTGAGGACCGATAGGCTAAATAAACTAACCTATGTAGTACGAGTCCAACCAAAATCATCCATCACATTTGTGTGACAAAACGTGTTTGATATGACCAACCTCAACAAGGTGTAAGAGTGCAATA
The DNA here is from genome assembly GCA_036571765.1 of Plecoglossus altivelis. Taxonomy (NCBI): domain Eukaryota; kingdom Metazoa; phylum Chordata; class Actinopteri; order Osmeriformes; family Plecoglossidae; genus Plecoglossus; species Plecoglossus altivelis. Next base: position 4,993,925 of record BROE01000013.1, read on the forward strand.
ACTGTAGCCCGGTTTCAAAAGTCAGGCGAGTTCCCCTCACATGCACGTGCGCGAGCAAGGAAGCCAACACACACACATACACGCGCGCGCCTTACCGCAGAATCCGAGACTTTCTTATGCATCTTTTAGCCTGTACCGCTGCCCAGACAAGCCCCTGTCAAACACATTACAAAACACGACAGTTAAATAAAACAACAGAGCCTCAATAAACAAACAACTATTTAGTTCCATTCGAGTTTCAAGACGATCGAAAAGCCTGCATGTCCCGATCCCATGTCCCGCCCTGTTCTCCCGTAGACCAAGCTTTCAACGCGCTCTTCAATCCAAGGTAAAGATAACCGTGTAGGCTACGTCCATTTCAGCCACCAAATCTCTCTTTAGAGCAAAACCTCCCGATTCCCTCCGTTCCGTGTGCTCACGAAGCTCTCGGTAACCGGTCTCTCCGTCCTTTTCGATATGCTCTTGCATTTGAATAGCTGCCCGTGTTGTTATGGATCTTGCTTGGACGGAAAGGGAATCAGTATGCAAATTGTTTCAGTTTCAATCGAAAGGTTCGATCCATGTTAGCGGGCTCGCGTAAGCGGGGGTCGGCCCTCTCTGCTCAAGATTCAGTTCAGCATACGCGTTTTAATGAGATCGTGTACTTTAGAGAGTTACGGCCAGCTTATGCAGTATCAAAAAATATTTGCAAACTTGTGAAACGTGGAGAGGGTTTCAAATGTTTCAAGCAATGAAATGTTTAAATATGTTTTACATTTTGTGCGTAATAAAAAAAATGTTCTTTCGTCAAAACAAGTTTTTAAAATGATTTGTAGAGTCAAAAAATTATGAAACCATCAACATTCACAAGAAACACGTACATTTTTACATCATAACATCGCCTTAGTACTGTAAATGACATGGTATAAATATCAAATTTAAAAGAAGGGTTATTGCTGATAGTCAAAGACTGACTGAGTTTAGATGCAGTGAGTGCGGGGGCAATGGCCGTCAGCCGTCACTTGGGGAAATGATTCCTTTTCTGTCCTCTGCCACAGAACTGCACTGATATACCATCAGAGGCCTACACACAACAAATGAGCAAAGAAAAAGGAGAAGGAAGCAGAGCCAGTGGCAATGGTGGTAAAGTGAGGGGAGAGAGGGAGGAAGGAAGGAAGGAAGGAAGGAGAAGAGAGGACACCAGGGTAGAGGAGATGCTTGTGGAGAGGACAGGAACCGATACAGACAGACTGAGAAGGGGAGAACAGAGGTAAGGAAAGACGGAGGAGAGGAGATGAGAGCAGAGGAAAGGAGAGAAGGAAGCGATGAGAGGAGAGCACTAAAGAGGGTGAAGATGACATAGAGGTAGGGGAGGGGAAGGCGTAATGGCGTGGAGGAAAAGGGGAGAAGAGAAATGGGAGGACGGCGAAAATAAGAAGCCGACATTGCCCATCTGTCTCTGAGCTAGGGTTTGGCCAGCTGAGAGGGTCAAGAGTCAGGGGTCGGAGGTCAGTGACCTCTGGACAAATCAAGGGCAGGATGGACACTGGGGGCTTCAGCCAATCTACCCTGTCAGTTATTGGAAGCCAGCCTCTGCGATAATACATTTCACCTGCCACTTTATTTTCAGAGATGGAGGCCTTGATTATAGAGCAGGCGTGTGTCACTGCTTCTGTCGTTCCCCTCTGAAGGGGAAAAAAACACATTTGTTTTTTTAATTCAAAGCACAGTGTTTTTGTGGCCTTGTGTCTGTAATTTAACGTGTGTATGAACACAGCTCTTGAGGAGCAGTGTGTACCGGTGTGGGTATCAAAGATAAGCAGCAGCGTTTGAGAGGGGCCAGCAATAGTTGCTGTTAAAAGAGGATTACACCGGTTTCACAGTCGTCTACCTGCTCTTATGGGATTACCCACAGGCACTCACACCGGCTCCTCTCCTCCTCCTCAACACAGGTCGAGCCAGGCCTCTTGTTAACACTTCTTCTCTCAGCACATCCCCTTCATTAGGAGAGGCTGCTTCGCCAGCCTACAGGCCTCTAGGAATAACAGATCAGGACTAGGCACACTGGGGAAGGTAAAAGGTGTGACATCCCAGCACCCAAACCATACAGACACGCCAGCACACACACTAACACACATCACACAACAACACACGCCTACACACACACGCCCACACCACACCTATATACTTCGGGACGTATGTGTGATGAAATCGCACATTTCTTAATAGCGAAATCGACTCACGTTGGCCCATCACTGTGTTTGACTGTCCAAGACTGCTGATAGGGTCTTTAGACGTACTCTGTGTCTCCCTGGACCCTGGTTTTGTAATTGCCCCCACCCAGTTTAAATGCTGCGTTAATTGTCTTATGTCCCTGATTCTATCGGTGTATAGGCAGAAGGCAAGCGTTGGCATAGTAAATACCCGCGTGTAGAGGCTGAAGGGGCTGGCTCTGGGGGTGTGGCAGGGGGTATGTAATTGGGTGATTTCTGCTCATGAGAGATACGGGAGATCGTGTCTGGACATGGAGGGACTGGGGGTGATTGGAATGGAATCTGTGTAGGTATGTGTGGTGCACTTTCTGTGGACGAATATACAAGAAAAGCACGTCCACCTGCCCGCCCTGCCAACACACTACGGGATGTTTATACATTGTGATGATACTCCCACAACACCACACACACACACACACACACATACCACACAACAAACCAAACACCACACACCGACTAGCCTATAACACCCACCTGACACACACACACTCACACACACTACTGACACCACACACATGACACACAACAACAACAACCACTTTGACGCAGGACAATTCGAGCACACTCGACCAAAGTTAACCATGCCAGCGGACTTTCTCCCATAAATTCAAGCTGTGCTGTGTTGCGTGCGTGCTGCATTTATATGCACTGCCTGGGTGAGATGGGGACAGCTGATTTAGTGTACGTTCCAATGTTCCTTGGGAAAGTAGCTTGAACTGAAATTGTGTGGAGTGGTGTGTGTGGGTTGTTATGTTTGCACTAGGGTTAGTGAAGGCAAAAGAGAATAGGATCACTCTATCAAGCTCTCCATTGTATTCTGATCTGATCACTAATCCTGAATAGTTAAATCATTACCCATCTACCACCTCTACTAGAGGCCAGGTAAACACCATTACACACACATGCACACACACACACATACACACACGAACACACACACGCACATGCACGCACACACATGCACGGGGAGGGGGGGGGAGGCGGGAGGTTTCCATAGATTGGTCTGAGCGCCTTCCATCACTCCCAGGATACTCTGGTAAATCTAATTGCAGGTAAATGTACAGTGGTGCTCTCAATGACTCCGTGTGTGGAGGAGATGGGGGATAGGGCCAGCGACATGGTTAGTATTGGTCTGCATGACTGATCGGCCAGGCTGTAACCACATTAGACCGAGGAGTGGCTGACTCTTAGAGAGAGAAGCACTGCCTTGCTTCATCCGCTCTCAGACCCCCCTCCCCTCCTCCTCTCTCTTTCTCCCATCTCCCTTTCTCCTCCCAAGGGATCGAGGCACGGAGGGGTTAGAGGGGGTGTTGGGTGTGACTGTTCCCTAGGAGTGGGATCGCCAGCGCCCCCTGCACTCACTTGCAGGTACTCAGCTGCACTCGCACCGGACTGCCATCTTAGATGAGATCAGGCATCATTATCTGCAAGGGCAGCTAGAGATGAGGGAGAGAGGCAGGACAGTGATTTAGAGGGTCAGAACCTGGCCGCAGAGAGCCGGCCACACACACGCACGCTCGCGCGCACACACACACACACACACTCATTACTCAGTAACGGCTCAGGTTACCAGTGCAGACCTCTCCATTAGACCTCCTGTTAGAGAGAAATGAATGACTGGGTCTTCTTCCGTCTCATAAACCATCAAGACCATCTACCAAAGGCGGGAAGAAAATGAGCTATAAGTAAGAAGTGGAAAAAAAAGATATTTGAGATTGTGTGTTAGTGTGTCCCTGAGTATGTGTGTGTGTGTGTGTGTGTGTGATGGTCGGGGGATGTCCTGAGGGTCTTTGAGATGGAAATGTCCAGCTGGCTGGCCGTCTGCTGCGTGACCTGTGAGCTCAAGGTCAACAGCCAGGGTCCCCACCGGCCACTGACCAACACACGTCGGCTCCTCACACACACACACACACACACACCACACACACACACACACACACACACACACACAAACACACACACACATACACACACACACACACACACATACATATTATATTACACACACAGACAAACTCTAGCCCATTAGTTCTCCGTTTATTGAGAGCGCGTGTCCGTGTGCTTGAAGAAGATCAATTAATCCAGTTGGCATTATAATCCCTGACACATGTTTAACAAACTGTTTGACTGTGGGAAATCAGACAGGTCTCACAGATGAATTTGTACTAATTGTAACTCACAGCAGGCTCAGTAATGTGTCCTCTGAATAGGAACACTCAATGCCCGCACGTGCACGTGCTACACACACCGTACATGTGCTACACACACCGTACATGTGCTACACACACCGTGCGTGTGCTACACACACCTGTCTGTATGGGCATGTGTGTGTTGTGGAGCAAGACGGTGCCTCACTGCAAAGCGATGGTTATACAGCTGGAATAGGCTTGAATGGAGCCCGCTCCATGCAGAATGTATATCCGCCATGTTGCTGCTCTCTGAATGTCACCGGACACAGCCTTCGAGGGGACAGATGACGTACAAAGATGACGTCCAGAACAGGGATTCTAATTAACGATGTATCGATGTGTTCTGTTTTTCAACATCCAGAATGATATTTCCAATATTTCCAACATCCCCCCCCACTTGCCATCACTAACAGAGTATTCCAGCACAGATTCCAATTGGAAGCAGCATTTATTGTAAGTGGGGCTATTACAAGATAATGAGATAGAAAAAGTATGGGATAAGTTTATCGGTTTTGAAATGGGAATTGTTTTTTCAGAGCTACAGACAAGATACTATGTGGATTATTTAGGTTTGAGTTTGCATAAATGTAAATCTGGAATTGTACATCTTTAGTTGTCTTTGAGGACAGAAACATTAAAAACCTCTAAGGGATAAAATCAGCACTTAATTACAACATTGAGAGAATAGCCGATCAATTATTTTTAATGTACTCTTTGTCCATAACAATATGCCTACAACACATAGTGTATCTCTCATTTTGATTGGATGAAGGCTTGAAAAAAAAACTACAACTACATACATAACACGCATCTAAAATACAATACTTCAATCCAATGCAATCTTCAAAATGAAGAATTAAGTAATCACATTTCAACTGACCTAATTATGAGAATACCTTACATCTGATTGCCTTACATCTGACTGTATGGGATGTTGTCTTTCAGTCTACGCATTTGTGTATGCGTGTGTATGTGTGTGTATGTGTGTGTATATGTGTCTGTGTGTGTGTGTATGTGCTTGTGTCAGAAACTTAGGAAGATTATTGTTATTGATTTTTGTCTGAGAGACGTGGAAATATCAGCAGATTGGACATTTGGCTGAAAAGGGCAACGAGCGACCAGGACAAAATGGAGGGCGTGTACCAAGCCAGCCTCACTGACCACTGACTGTCCCCACCTACAGAAGGCTGAGGCTCGCCAGTCAAACAATGGGAGCAGTCCCGTTTGACAGACTCTCAGCTCAACTCTCTTCAAATGACAGAAACAGCTCGATAGATGAACTCCGCATATTGCAGACATTGCGTAACATGAACACAGATATTTTCAGGTGTGCCTACGCAGACACACACATTCAGTATACGTGTACATACGCTCGCAGAATTTTTCAGGATTTTACAGCTGTGGGTCTGAGTTACACACACACACGTGCGCGCACGCCCGCACGCACACACACACACACACTGCAGACAATCTGGAGAAGCTCAAGTTAATATGACACAGAATCGATTTGATTCCCTGCCATCTCAATAATGATAAAAAGATGCTAAATGCAATAGAATCTCTGAAATCTAATCTCCGGGGTCAAATGTTTTAATGAGGAGCAATCTGTCTGTGGCTTGGTCTACACAATCTGATAGGAAATACTGTATTCTCTGTATCTCTCTCTCACTCACTCTCTCTGCATCTATCGCCCTCTCTCGTTCGCTCTCTCTGCATCTCTCTCCATTTCTTGTCAGTCATCTAGTGTTTGTGTTATGGATGGCAACACAGTCCTGAGGAGAGAAGCCAATATCTGTGGTATAATAGCAGCCTTTGTTGGCCCCATGACCATGACCTTTCCTTCAATTTTCCTAAACTTACGGGGCTCTGGAACCAAACACGTGCGTGAATTCAGACGACTTTTAGCGTGTAAATGTTTGCGCGTGTGCGTGATTATCCACGACGTAGCCGTTGGTGAGCTGCTGTTTCGCTCAAACTGAAATGAAAGCTTTTTCTCTGTCGCGGAGCGCTTTCTTTGTTTCCATGGCACTATGATTCTGTCAAAATCCTCGAGAAAATAAGAGGGGGGGGAGAAAAAAATCAATGTTCTCCCCCTCCGACAACAGCTCAGGCCTAGCAGGCTACTGCCATGAACACACACACACACACACAAAAGACACAAACGCGCATACACACACATGCATCTACGCACACACATACACAAACACACAGACACAGACAGAGGCGCATACACATGTACACGCACGCATACACATACACACAGAGTGTAAAACGGAGAAAAAACTGTAAATACTGCTTGAAAATAAGGAGACAGGTATACAGGCAAAGGAAAAAGCAAAAAAGAGTGATATAGGCATGAGATATTTCCAAAGAATGGAGAACATCTACTTTGACCACGTGTGATGATAGGAGATTAGGAACAAGAATGTGTGGGAGGGAGGAGTTTGTGTTCATTAGACACCTGAGATAACTACTTCTCTATCTTAACATATCAAACACTAACTTCCTTGGAAAGACAGGCCCAGCTGTACGTGACCATGTTAGCCATTTGGCATTTTGCACATTTATCCAAATATTATTTCTGTTGAGCGCAGCAGATTATAAAGGACCATGACAACACGGCTTAGGTGCAGCAGCATGACACAGAGCAACAGCAGTTCTCATCAGTAAATACGGGTGTCGTCCCAGCTACGACCGGATCCAATCCTGTCCTGATCCAAGGATCCAATCCTGTCGTAGCTGTGGCGGAGACGCAGATCGTCTCTCTGGTGTTTGGTGTGAGAGCCCTGCTTTTGTTTTTTTCCACCCGTCCTGATGTGGGTGGAGTGGAACCCCTGAATTTCCCCAAAAGTACTCAGCCATTTCCTCCACCCTACAGTGTCCTCCACCCCACAGTGTCCTCCACCCCAGCTGTTTCCTCCACCCCACAGTGTCCTCCACCCCAGCCGTTTCCTCAACCCCACAGTGTCCTCCACTTCACAATGTCCTCCACCCCACAGTGTCCTCCACCTCACAATGTCCTCCACCCCACACTGTCCTCCACCACAGCCGTTCCCTCCACCCCACAGTGTCCTCCACCCCACAGTGTCCTCCACCTTAGTGTCCTCCACCTTAGTGTCCTCCACCCCACACTGTCCTCCACCACAGCCGTTCCCTCCACCCCAGCTGTTTCCTCCATCCCACAGTGTCCTCCACCTCACAATGTCCTCCACCCCACATTGTCCACCACCCCAGCTGTTCCCTCCACCCCACAGTGTCCTCCACCCCAGCCGTCTCCTCCACCACAGTGTCCTCCACCTTAGTGTCCTCCACCTCACAGTGTCCTCCACCCCAGCTGTTCCCTGCACCCCAGTGTCCTCCACCCCAGCTGTTCCCTCCACCACAGTGTCCTCCACCCCAGCCTTTCTCTCCACCCCAGCCGTTCCCTCCACCCCAGTGTCCTCCACCCCAGCCGTTCCCTCCACCCCAGTCGTCCTGGTACTTCCTGTGGGGGGGGGGGGGGGGGGGGAGCGAGCGAGCGAGAGGCGTATCAAGCATCATACACGACTATGAAAACATCAAAGCTAATGTCCCTCTGATGAGAGGAGAGCAGGCTGCGCAAGAGACTGTGTCCTCTGCCGGTGTTTGACAACAGTTTGAGGGCCATTAGTTGGTCTGTGTGTGTGTGTGTGTGTGTGAGCGTGTGAGCTCTAACTTGGCACCGTAGGATAGGATCCTCCACTCTAGTAAACCACTCCATTCATGCTTGTTGATTGAAGGTAAGATGCTCTTCAAGTTTCTTCAAGGCCGAGAAAACCTGCAGCCCAACACGAAGGGCTTGGGGATGTGTGTGTGTGTTTGTGTGTGTGCCCAACACGAAGGGCTTGGGGATGTGTGTGTGTGTTTGTGTGTGTGTGTGTGTGCATGTGTTTGTACACAGCCCGAATTATCCAAGAGAGTGGGCGAGAGAGTGAGTTGGAGGAGATAGAGAGGTCACGCAGAGGACAGATGGTATATAACGGTCTCGGGGACGAATGAGCGAAGTCGGGGTTGGTCATTAAGACGGAGGGGGCTTTTATGAAAATTAGAGAAAATGAAGATAAGTGAAGTTGAGGATGAAGAGGTTGATGAAGAGGAGGATGAGGCTGAAATGGATGTAAGGCTTTTATCTATCCAGCTCCTTAAGACCTAAGAGTTTGTGTAAGTGCATTAATCACACACGCACACACACACACACACAAAATATAAAATAAAATGTCAGCAAGATCGAACTGCGTGTGGACCTAGTCTGACTACCTGGAATTTTGTCATTTCTTTTCATAGTGAGCTGGTAGACGGACAGTGAGAGTATTGCAGTCTCTACAGTGAGGAGGAAGAGTACCTGAGAGTCGTATGAAAGTGAGGTTGCAGTGAGTTGACACACAGGCAGGTACTCAGGAAAGGTCAAAATATCCTGGTAGGAGACGCTCCAACCGCTCTTACTGTTCCACTCTTATTACATCACAGCTATAAATCCAGATTTCCCTCATTGATCACAAATGGCCTCGTGTAAATACAATTTCAAATTTAAAAGCTAATGCACAAAAAGCTTAAAAATCAATTTTTATCCCACTAAAGCTGACCCGCAATGCGAGAAAGCAGACAAAAACCAAAGGCGAAATATACATTTTCCTGTGAAATCATTCCTTTCTGCTACGCCGTAATGAAGTTCAAGAGGACATAAAACACATAGTTTTTTGGAGAGATGGCGATTAGCCAGAGTAAAAGTTTGGAAGAAAGACCATTAGATTTATTACCCAGGGGCCATTAGAAAAGGGTATGATGGGAAAAAAGACATCCTATCTAAAAGAGATTAGGGCAGACTTCAGGGGGTGAGGTCATCCCAAATCTACACTCCCCCCCTCTCTCTCTTTCTCTCTCTCTCTTTCTCTCTCTCTCTTTCTCTCTCTCTCTTTCTCTCTCTCTCTCTTTCTCTCTCTCTCTCTCTCTCACACTCACACACACACACTCTCTCTCTTTCTCTCTCCCTCCCTCTCTCTCTCTTTTACACACACACACTCCTCTCTCTCTCCCTCTCTCTCTTTCCCTCTCTCTCTCACACACACACTCTCTCTCTTTCTCTCTCTCCCCCCTCTGTCTCTCTCATGCACACACACACAACCGCACACACACACACACTCTCTCTCTCTCCTCATCTCTCTCTCTCATCACTCTCTCTCTCTCATCACACAGACAACACGCTCTCTCGTCTTTCTCTCCCCTCCCTCTTCTCTCTTTCACACACACACAAATGCCGCAGTCTCTCTCTCCCTCTCTCCTATAGAAATACAGACATGGATCTTGCTCTCTAGATAATATGAAACTTTCCACTTTGTATTGGAGTCTCTCCTGTTGAGTCCATTGTGGTGAAGTTCAGTTTTGTACACAAGAAGGCTGTCTCGTGTCTTGTCAGATAATAGGTTTTTATTGCTAATCATCTCATACCAAGCATGTTAACTTTTATAAGCCTCGATCGTTAATTTGTGGACTCTGCACGGTAAGCGACACGATATGCTCACATATGATATAAAAGGCCTAATTTTTATACATTTAAGTAGAGATGCTACTCGTTCCACACAACTTTAACAATGCGTATCTCATGAATACATCTATCGTCAGTGCATTCTCTTTCTCTGTCTTTATACGCGAACTTATGGGGAACTTGTACACATGCACACACACACACAGGCAAGAATGATCCCTTGGGCAGTTCTCGATCGCATAAACCACACAAGTACGCAGGATATTAGAGTGATCGGTTTATTACACGCGTTTTGTGGCTTGCCTTGGCTTTCCCACCTAGCTTAAGTCTCTTCACTCAAACACACAATGTCTCTTCGATATTGTGGCGTTTCTCAACGCATCACCACTCATGCATACTAGCATCTCTACTCGTCTCTTGAATCTCTCAACACACAATGCATTGTGGTCTGAGGCCCATCAATAGTGACCGACCCAGATACTCTAGCTGGTTCATATTTGAGCCAAATTAGTGTCCGCCGGAAAGGCTTTTTGTCTCTATGACACACCACTTCTCACACCACACAGCACACACTACTGCCCAATTTTAAGTATTGCTTTACAAAAGCAGGTGTTTTCAATGAACTCTTTTTTCTTTCACACACACGCACACACCGACACATATGCACATTATCTACACACACACACTTATCACACACACACCAACTGACACCACAACACACTCACACTCTCGCTTATTTTGTAATGATAGGCTCACTCACTCACTCACTCACACGTTTCCAAGCTCAAAATCTCCTCCTTCTTCTGCAACTTAAATGTGACTTGGTCCTCTGTCGGATCACCCAAGGTCTTGCTCATCACCTGTGTGAGGTTACGAGGGCCAGACCCACTGGTGGTTTAGGATGCTTGTTAACAATGCCCTCGCACAACCCTCCTGACTTCCTGGCCTGCTCAGGAACACACAAGGAAGAGTCCGTGCTGGTGAGGGAGGCCCTGTCAAACTGTCACGAGACGAGACAAGCTGAATGACGAGCCGTCGCTGCCTCGACACATCGGGACAAAGGATGCCAAGGAGAGGGCAGGGGAGGAGGAAACACCAGGGGAAGAACAAGAGAGAGTTTGTATCGTTAGAAGAGTTAAGAAGGTGCTTGTGCAAGCCAAGCAGGGCGTCCAGGAGGGACATGTTTGGCAGCCAAGCTGGGCACAGCATGGAGAGGCCAAGTGTGGGTGTGAGACTGTGTGTGTGTGTGTGATATAACCAGAGATGAGAGAAAGAGGAGGGTGCTCTCACATACAAAGGGACTGTGAGTGAGTGTGTGTGTGTCTTGCTCCACAGGCCATCCTCTTTAGTGGATAGAGAGAGAAAGAGACAGAGAGAGGGAGGGAGAGCGATAGAGAGAAAGAGAGGGAGAGAGAGAGAGTCTGGGTATTGATCTATCAGACCTGTCGTCAGCCAAGCAGGCAGGGAGACGTCTGTCCTTGTGATGCCACTCTCAGACCTGCAGACACCTAACCTCACCCCCACCCCTCCACCCCCCACCCCTCTGCGAGGCGCTGGCGTCAGCCAGGGGGGCTGTGGGTGTTGCGACAGAGATACACTGAGTGTGCATAAGTATGCATGTGTGTCTGAGCAAGAGAGAGAGAGACGAAAAGAAAGAGAGAAAGAAAAAGGAGCTGTATGTATGTATGTATGTGTGTGTGTGTGTGTGTGTGTGTGTGGGGTCTTCCCGGCTCTCTGTCTGTGCTCTGTGTCATTCTGTGTCCCAGGTGTGGAGTACTGTCTCGGGGGGAGCCTCAGAGTCCTGCCTCCCCCACACCCAGGAAACCGAAGTGGGAGACACTGTCTCTGTGGGGGGCTGCACTCAACCGTGTGCACAAAGGTGTGGCTCATGTGTGTGTGTGTGTGTGTGTGTGTGTGTGTGTGGAAGCAGTCCCAATGCATTGGTGAGAAAGCAAACAAAAGCGCCAAGGCTCTCTTTCAACCTCTCTCCTTTTTTGTCTCGGTCCCCAGTCGCTCTCTCTCTCTCTCTCCCTCTGTCCATCTCTCTCCACCAAACTTCCTCTCTCTCTCTCCCTCAGTCCATCTCCCTCAGTCCATCTCTCTTCACCAAACTCTCTCTCTCTTTCTCTCTCTCTCTCTCTCTCTCTCTCTCTCGCAGTCCATCTCTCTCCGCCAAACTCCCTCTCTCTCTTCCTCAGTCCATCTCTGTTCACCAAACTCCCTCTCTCTCTCCCTCAGTCCATCTCTCTTCACCAAACACTGTCTCTCTCTCTCCCTGTCCATCTCTCTCCACCAAACTCTCTCTCTCTCCCTCAGTCCATCTGTCTTCACCAAACTCCCTCTCTCTCCCTCTGTCCATCTCTCTCCACCAAACCCTCTCTCCCTCAGTCCCTCTCTCTTCACCAAACTCCCTCTCTCTCTCTCTTGCCCTCAGTCCATCTCTCTCCACTGAACTCCCGCCGTCTCTCTCACTCTCCGTCAGTCCATCTCTCTCCACCAGACTCCCTCTCTTTCTCCCTCTGTCCATCTCTCTCCCCCAGACGCCCCCTCTATCTGTCTCCCTCTCCCTCCCCCTCCCCCTTTCTCCCCTTCTCTGGTCTATATTAATGTGATCCCACTACAGACCCACAGAGAGGCCAGTTGACCTGAGAGGTTAGATAATCATATGCTTCAGCCGGTGACCTCGTCCAATCATCCTGAGCAGGACCAGGAACAGGAGGGGGAGGAGGGTGGAGGATAAAGCTCTCCTCATCCCGCCCGCTGAATTTGTCTGACAGAACCGCCAGCCCAGATTGACCAGCAGCAAAACAGCTGATTCAGATCTGGCAGGTTCCTTCTCCAAAACGCCCCTAAAAATGCCCTAAAAATGCAGGCAGAATGAAGTTGCATGTTGGTACCCTAATATACAGGAGGTTTTGTTTCTTTCATTTAGCATGAGGGCGAATCAGCAATAGACAGCTGACTCGTCAGAAGTGGTATGGATCGAGGGCTCAGTGTATGAAATGCCAACACTGCAAATAGATGAAACGCAGAAGAATAAAGGTGCTTGAAGAAGGGAGGAGGAAAGACCACGAAGCAGATAAACAACAGCAAGAGTCAGAGAGAGGGAAAGACAGAGGGAGAGAGAGAGAGAGAGACCGATTTCTCTCAGTAAATTGGGCTTGTGCTTTCTCTAATTCCTGTTTCAACCCCCTAACATGGATGGATAGAGGGAGAGAGCGAAGGGAGAGAAGAAAGAGAGGAAAAGGGAAGACAAATCCATGCAGAGGAGAGAGGGAGGGAGAGAGGGAGAGAGAGAGAGAGAGACTGCGGCCGCTCCCCCGCAGGCAGACAGCAATCAATAAATCAATAGGAAACTGTGGTTGGCTGGAAAGCAACTCAGGCTGGAGCTGGGGAGAGAGAGACCAGAGTCAAACCGCTCCAAGATGGATGGGGCAGAGAAAGAGGGAGCGGGAAGGGGAGGGAAGAGGGGGAGGAGAAGGAGGGAGATACAAGGAGCAGGGAACACGTTGAGAGAGAGAGATGGAGCAGAATGGAGGAGGAAGACAAGGAGAAGGGGGGGGGGACAAGGAATGGTTGGATGGAGGGAGGAGGAATGAGAGGGGAGTGGAGCAGGGCTGGTCACCCCCTCTGGCCTGTCTGAAGCTGGGTCTCTGTGGTGCTGTGATTGGGCTTGGCACTGGGTTCTACCCTGCTGGGTGTGCTTCAATGAAGCATGGCTGGATGTGCTGCTGGGGATCTTCAGACCGCTACACCCACCAGGACCTAGCTGGCTGGCTGGTTGCTTGGCTGGCTGGCTGGCTGGCTGAATATTGATCTCAGCAAGCAGGATTCGAGAACTGAACTCCCCATGAGAGCATGAAGTAGATTTGGCTTTGGCTCAGTCAACGTTTGCCCCTGTCTTTTCGAAAGCAAATGAAACATCAACATGCACAAAGCGTAATAGTTTGCGAGAGTGTGTGGTGAAAGCGAGCACGGGGTCGAGGGTTTGTGTGAGGGTGTGCGTGTGCGTGCGTATGTATGTGTGTGGGGGAATTCTGGTTAATCTGTCTTCTTGGCTCTGGTTGTGTGTTGGGGGTTTGGTCAACAATGTGTGTGTGTGTTGTGTGTGCGTGTGCACAGAGCACCGCCTGTTATCAGCAGTGTGTGTTTTATCTGCAGCAGGTGAGTGTGATGTCTGTTTGTGTGTGTGCGTCTGCTATCTATGGTGTGTTTGATGTGTGCCTTCAACGTGAATGAGAAGCAGATAGTTGCTTGGCATCAGGTCTTCTGTCCATTGTTCTTCAGATCTGCAGAATCATCCCGTGAAAAATGTTCTACAACCTGCGTGTTTGCATTTGTGAAACACTATTGACTACTACTGCCTGTTCATCTTGCATCAAAAGATCACACCTCAGTTTGAGTGCTTCTGATCTGAACAAGAATGTGTTTAAGTTATGACAACGGCGTTATTGCCACAATAAGCAATAAAATCTTGGCTCTTGAAGATTTAATTATCACCTGTGGAGACGTCTCCACAGAATTCTCCAGCCCTTACTGAGTAGAGTAATTACACTGGCTCAGTTGACAAGAATGAAACGCAATTCTGCAGCTGTACAATATTACCAGGCTGTTATTGAAGCGGCAAAAGAGAAATAAGAAAAATCCTTCGGCAGGGTTCCGGAGTGTTCTGCGATCGGTGAAGGACAGGCTAGGTTTCTCTCTCTCCCCCCCCGACAGCGCTTTGCCTGGGGTTAGTAGCAGATAGACTAGGATTTACACCTCCGGAAGTAGCAACTTAGCCAATCCAATCTCCATTAGGTCATTCTGTCTAACTCAGAGCTGTTTAAAGCTATTGTCAATGGTCCTTCTGCAATTAAGCCCTTGTATTGATGGCCTATTAAATGAGTCTTCTAATGCTGCCTTATAAACTCTAGTTCAGTTGTCTTTAAGATGGCAGAGACACCCTCACTACAAACGCTTGCATAATACAAGTCTAATCTTCACCTACAGTCCCCTCCTCCTCATCTCCTCTCCTTTTCTCTCCTTTCACCTCCTTCCCTCCCTTCCTCTCCTCTCCTCTCCCCTTCCCTACTCTGCTGCTCCCCTCCTCTCCTCCCCTCCCCTCCCCCCTCCCCTCTGCTGGCTTCCTCTCCTCTCCTCCTTCCCTCCACCCCTCCCCTCCCCTCCCCTCCCTTCCTGCTCCTCTTCTCTCCTCCTTCCCTCCTCCCCTTCCCTTCCCTCCCTTCCCCTCCCCTCCTCTCCTGATCCCCTCCTCACCTCTCCTCCTTCCCTCCTCTCCTCTCCTCTCCTCTCCTCTGGGGTCCTATATCTCCCTCTTTCCCCTTCTAGACACAGATGGCCCCAGATCAGATTTATCAGGGCCAGTACGGCCCTCTCTAAAAGGTCAGTCCTTTAAAAGCTGACCGATCAATGGTCCAATTCCTAATACTGAGAGGTGTTCTTCAGTCTCTCTAACTCTCTCTTTGTGTGAGTGTGTGTGAGTGTGTGTGGATGTGTGTGAGTGTGCGTGTGTGTGTGAGTGTGTGTGTGTTCAAACAGGCAGCTGTTGATTTCTGGCACCAGCTCTTGGGGCCAATGAAGAAGAGACTTCTGGGTGTCAGTAATCGAAGTAGCATCTCTCCGACAGCCTTACAGTGACCTCCCTAACCTCTGAGAGGCTAACCTTGCTAATATTCTACTAAATATTTCAGCATGTCATTATCTCACCCAGTTTATGTATATTATGTCAAACCGGACCACTCATCACTGAGACTTTGAGCAACTTCGTTTTAAAAAGAATCAATAGTCAAGCCTGGTCAAATGCACGCAAGGCGACGCTGAGACACACTTTGGAAGGGGGTGTTTAAGGGTCGTGCTGGGGGTCTATAGTCCTTTGAAGGGGCGTGTTTAACCTGAGTGTTCTTGATGTCAGTGAGGCTTGAAGCAGAGGCCTATTTAGAATAACCATGAAACCTCTTTGACACACTTCTGGTCCCACTTAACAATGATCAGGGGGTGTCATTGGTTAAGTATTTGTGTGTGTGTGTGTGTGTCTGTGACTAATTCCCCCTAACGCGGTGTGAGATTAAGAGTCCCTGGACCAGAGGGGGCGGAGCTGTTGCTTGTTAAAGAGGTGAGGGGTCAGATGGTTTGTATAGGTGCCAGAATCTTCAATTAATAACACACACACACACACGTGCACAAACCACACAAACGTGCACAAACCACACACACCAACACTCACACACATGCACACGCACACACACACCATACACACATGCGCACGTACCAACACTTACACATACAGACATGCACACACACACACAAACACACATGCGCACGTACCAACACTTACACATACAGACATGCACACACACACGTACACACACACACTCTGCCTCTCTTAAATTATTTAGCAAATATGTTGGTGTCTCTGCGAGTGTCCATTCCATTCCTTTAATTTAAATTGGCGCATCCCTGGCTCCATCTATCCTTCTCTCCTCGCTCCATCCATCACTCTCTCCACCCGTCCTCAGGAGCCAGACTGAAAGGGGATCGGGCTGAACGCTGTTTGAATCAGCTAAAAGTTTCAAAGCTTTGACTTGAAACGGAAATGCAATTGCTGATCTCTCTTCTCTCTGTCATTTCCTGTCATCTGTTTGGACAGAGGCAGCATTATCCAGCGCTTGCTCTCTCTCTCTCTCTCTCTCTCTCTCTCTCTCTCTCTCTCTCTCTCGTAAGAAAAATTGAAAACAACAGCATGACGTAAACTTAAAGATAATCAGGAAGCGAGTCACTGTAAAGGTAGAACAGTGGTGTGATGTATGTGAACTCAATGCTTGTTACTGTTTGTTGAGGCTATGAAGGCCTTTAGCATCGTTCTGTACACCAAGCCCAGTATTTTATAATGAAACTGGAACTTTCTACACTATTTCAACAGGCCTGAACACCAAGACCGCGCCTCTTCTTCTCAGTCCACGAGTTCCCGCAGTCTAAAACACCAACATTTCAGAGACTAAAGATTTATTTTGGTCCAGGAGTCACGTGACCTAAATATTGTAACTGACCCTGGGCGTATTGATTCCCCCCTGTGCCAGGGAGCGCCGCGGCTTCCTGCCGAATAACGACCTTATGAAACCCTCCGCCATCTATCATCGTCTTCCTCCTTCGCAGAGAGAGGAAGATCAGTGTGTCTCTGCATTGTGTGTGTGTGTGTGTGGGTAATGATGCTATGTTGCTAAACGAGAGGAGAAATGCCTGTCAGTGTGGTAATGAGGAGTATTTGTATCAGTTACACTGCAGTAAAACGCTCTGATCTCCCAAACTCACGTCTCATTCCCATGAGGTGTGTGTGTGTGCGAGGAGAGATGTGTACGCTTGAGGTGTGTGTGTGAAGAAAAGAGTGTATGCTTGAGATATGTGTGTGAGGAGAGATATGTATGCTGGAGGTGTGTGTATGTTTCAGGTGTGTGTGTATGTACTGGTGGAGGAGAGGGGTGTACGCCTGAGGTGTGTGTGTGTACCTGTGGAGGAGAGGGGTGTATGTTTGAGGTGTGTGTGTGTACCTGTGGAGGAGAGGGGTGTATGTTTGAGGTGTGTGTGTGTACCTGTGGAGTAGAGGGGTGTATGTTTGAGGTGTGTGTGTGTGTGCATTTGTGTGTGTGTGTGTGTGCAGGGGTAGTGTGGGGGTGGGAGAGACAAAGAGGCTAAATTGAAAGGATATGATGAGGGATGAGTCTATGTTGTATATTAGTGTGATCCTGGAGTTCTCCATGCTACTCTGTTGTATGACTGCTCCCGCGGATTCAGATGTGTGTGTGTGTGTTCTGTGTGTATATGTGTGTGTTTTATGTGTATGTGTGTGTTCTGTGGAAGTGAAACCAACACATGAAACGCGAGAGGCGGTCTGTGCTGAATCTGAGGAAAGATAAACACTAAAAACATAATATTTTTAGGGGGCTTTCAAGTGGGTCTAAATCCTGCTGGTTGTACAGCTTGTGATTGTGTGAGGGTGTGTGTGTTGGTGGGCTTGAGAGAGTGTGTAACAAAGGCCTGTATGCAGTGCTGGTTTAGTGCGTGTGTGTGTGTGCTCAAGTGTAAGGCCCCCAGCTGAAATCTCGCCTGCGCCATGTTGCAGGGACTTGTGGGGGCAGTAGGGGGTTAGGCAGTATCCATGGTTACACCCTCCCCTCCTCCCTCACACGTACACAGCACACTGGGGTCTGCAAGGTACAAAAAGACAAAGGCTTGAAAACCCGGGCGCACACGTGCACACCGACACACGCACGTGCACCCACACACAGACACACACACACACGCGTGCACGCACACACATGCACACACACACACGCGCGCGCACACACACACACACGCACACACGCACACACACACACACACACACACACACAAACAGTGCATTGGTAGGGCCAGCTGAGCCAGATCAATATTCCTCTCCTCTCATTTAAAGAACAGAATTCTGAAATCTGCTTTTCAGGGCCCAGACAGCATCAGTACCCAGGCCTTGGCCCTTCTCTCTGACATCCACAGAGAAAGCAAATTGAAAAGCTTTCCAACAGTGGGAAACCACATTCACGCTTCCACGTTTCCAAACGAAGGATTTATGGGGGTTTGTTCATCTCTGCCTCTCTCTCTTTATCTCTTGTTGTCTCTCTCTCACCCTCTCTCTCTTGATGTCTCTCTGTCTTTCCATCTCTGTGTCTCTGTCTTTCTCTCTGAATCTCTCTCCATCTCTGTGTCTCTCTGAATCTCTCTCTATGTCTGTCTTTCTCTCTAAATCTCTCTCCATCTGTGTCCCTCTGTCTTTCTTTCTGAATCTCTCTCTATCTCTGCGTCTCTCTGTCTTTCTCTCTAAATCTCCCTCCATCTCTGTCTCACTGTCTTTCTCTCTAAATCTCTCTCCATCTCTGTGTCTCTCTGTCTTTCTCTCTGAATCTCTCTCCATCTCTGTGTCTGTTTGTCTCTCTGAATCTCTCTCCATCTCTGTGTCTGTCTTTCTCTCTAAATCTCTCTCCATCTTTGTGTCTCTCTGTCTTTCTCTCTAAATCTCTCTCCATCTCTGTGTCTCTCTGTCTTTCTCTCTGAATCTCTCTCCACTCTCCATATCTGTGTGTCTCTGTCTTTCTCTCTGAATCTCTCTCTCCATCCTTCTTTCTGTGTGAATGACAGGGTCTGCTGATGTCCAGCATCTCTTTGTCCGGCAGCTGAGCACCTCCACAGTTCTGGTCTCTGGGGACAAAGCCTGACCCTGACCCTGACACTGGCCTCGGCCCCTGGCCCCTGGCCTTGGCCCCTAGCGCCATCCCTGCGGCCTGCTGAAGGCTCCCGGATGGGGGCTAATACTGGGGGCTGGGGAGAGGGGCTGCGGTCCTGCGGGGAGCCTGTGCATGTGACCGAGAGCAGGGACGCAGCGCCCTCTAGCATCGCTGACGTGTAACAGCAGGAGTCACGGCAAACATGCAGAAACATTTCAGACAGCTCCTTGGTAGACAGAGATGCGCACGGGCATGCGGGCGCACACACGGGCGTGCACACACACACGGGCGTGCACACACACACACACACACACAGTGAGAGACACACAGAGACTACAGCCTGAGGCTGTTTGCTAGGTCCTGTTTCAGTACATGTCCAGGAAGGGTTCTGAGACTCAATATCTTGGCAGCACAAGAATGAGAGCAGCATGCGTTTGTGACTGTTTTGTGGGGGCTTTTATTTTGTGCCTTCGATATAGAATAACCTGTGACAAGGGAGGTCATCCGCACATATATATCTTCCCCCCCCCTCTCTCTCTCTCTCTGGAGTCTGTGTGTGTGTGTGCGAGTGTGTGTGCAAGTGTGTGCAAGTGTGTGTGTGAGTGTGTGTGTGCGTGCGAGTGTGTGTGTGTGCGAGTGCGTGTGTGTGTGTGCGTGAGTATGTGTGTGTGCGAGTGTCTCAGCCACCAGAGACACTCTGACATTACAATGTGTAAACTTGGAATGGATTTTATCCGATGACAATGGTGTCCTCCGTCAGGTGGAGAGAGGGAAAGGATCGAAAGGGACTCGACCTGAGTGTCCCTATTTTCTACATAATCCTCCTCCATCATTTTCCAGCCATTGCTTCGCTGCAGAAGCGTCTGTGTACGACATGCCGGAGATTATTTGGCAACCCCCTCATTACTGCTTCACGCTCCCTGAACAGCGAAGTGTTCTTGAACAAAGCCACTGTAGCCTGTCGTGTTAATGAGAAGGATGCATACAAGGGGCAGAGGCACAGAGAGTCAAAACAACATGACAACACACCAGCATGGACGTGAGCACAACTCACCTCCCTGCTCCACACACACACACACACACACACACAGGTTCACACATAGGAACACACACGCGTACACATGCACACGCTCACACACAGGTTCATACAGAGCCCACTGGCGGTGCATGTCCATGCCTGCCTTCCTGCCTGGCTGGCTGGTTGGCCCTCTGTGTCTCATCAGGGGCCCCAAGGATGTGCGCTGGCTGGCTGGATGGCTGACTGGAGTGGACAGGCTTCAGACTCCACTGGCTGATCTACAGGCCTGATATACGCAGCCATATTTCACCCTAGCAGAGGGACATGCAGACGGAGGCCTTGGATGGAGGATGGAGGAGAACGGAGCTGGGTGTGTGTCTGGGTATGTGTGTGTCTGGGTGTGTGTCTGGGTGTGTGTGTGTGTGTGTGGGGGGGGGGGGTTAGAGGTGTGGAGGTTGGAAGGAGAACACTGGGACAGGGAGAGGGGAGGTCTGACGTGTGTGTGAAGGAGACAGGGACAGGGGGTGGGGGTTGTCTGTGCCAGGGGCGATAAGGCGAGAGAGGTGGCCTGGGTGCATGTGTGTGCGTGCGCACACGTGTGTGTGTGACAGAAACACCTTTAGGTGTGGCTGACAGCCAGCAGCTGCCCGTAAATAATGTGTGCAAGATGGGGCGAGTCAATACCTGGACAAATACACACTTACACACTCATCTCAACAACACACGCACACAGACACAAACACACACGCACCCACACTCACTCACAAACACCTCTCTACCAAACAATCACACATCTTTTACCTCTCTCTCTCTCTCTCTCTCTCTCTCTCTCTCTTACTCTCTCTCTTTCTCTCTCAGCCACCAGACATCAGTAGTGTACCAGTCTCCTGTCCTCCAGTGACACCATTCCTTCAGATGGCATAAATACTCACACATCACATCACACACAGATAGTCTTGTAATATTCCAATTCTTCATCCCCCCACGAACTTGTGAATACTAATATTTTTACGTGTTTTAGTAGAGAGCTGAAGCAGAAATCACCTCTGTCATTTATTAGAGTCCCCCTCTGCTCCTGACATCGCTTCACGCCAGCACGAGGCTGTACAGTCACACCTTATACTTTTATAGTTTTCAAATAAAAACATGAATCATCAGACTTTCCAGAGTGCCATATCTAATAACGCCATACCTCCCGTTTCTGCCTGCGTGTGCACTCTGGCGCCTTGCTGGCGTGGGGGAAGTGTGTGTATGTATGAGTGTGTGTGTGGCTGAAAAAACCATGTTTGAGATCATGCGTGTGTCTGTGTGTGTGTTGATAGAGGTCCAGTGTTTCTGCTTGTGTGCAGTGCAAGGTCTCATCGCGGAATGCTTCCTGATTAAAGTGGTTTTCTCAGCGTTGTGTGTGTGTGTGTTGGAGCGTGCACAGGGAGGAAGACCGCGTCACACACACACACACACACACACACACACACACACACACACACACACACACACACACACACACACACACACACACACACACTCCCAATCAGCAGATGAAGAGCAGACCCTTCTGTCTGCCCTCCCATGACAGCCCCACAGCAGCAGAACACACTGCCTGCAGCACAGACATCTCCAGTCACCCAGAACCCCCCTGGCTGTCACACAAGCACTTGACCATGCCAGACCAGACAAGACGCACACCAGACGCAAACCAGAGCCAGACCAGAGCCAGACTCAGACCAGACCAGAGCCAGACCAGAGACCAGAGCCAGACCAGAGCCAGAAGCCAGACCAGAGCCAGACCAGACCAGACCAGAGCCAGACCAGACCAGACCCAGAGCCAGAGCCAGAGCCAGAGCCAGAGCCAGACCAGAGCCAGAGCCAGACCAGACCAGAGCCAGACCAGAGCTAGACCAGAGCCAGACCAGACTCAGACCAGAGCCAGAGCCAGACCAGAGCTAGACCAGACCAGAGCCAGACCAGACTCAGACCAGAGCTAGACCAGACCAGAGCTAGACCAGAGCCAGACTGCAGGCTTGTGTAAAAACAGAGACTGGAAATGGGCGTATTTGATGGGCGTGCCAACTTGGACGAGTTGTCTTTTGCTGTCTCAGGTCGTCTGGAGATGAGGGGTGTGTGGTGTTGGCTGACTCAAATGATGTTGTTTGGGGATACACTTGGTGGCACTAGGAGCCTGAGAAAATAATGTAATGTAAACACAACACACAAGCACACACACACACACACACACACACACACACAAACACAACATACACACACACAGTGACACAACAACACACACACACACACACACACACACACACACACACAGTGACACACAAACACATGCAGGTCCAAGTGTCCACACAGACATAGACACATGTGCATGCATGCATTTATGGACACAAATACTCAGAAATACACACAGACACACACACACTACACAAAGAGACACACACAGACACACACACACAGTGACATTTCCTTCTGAAGGTCCTGCATATTTGTTCTGCTGGGCTAGGGAGATAATCCTTATAGAGAGAATATCTGCACCCACAACCACAAAGGAATCTCACTCTCTCCCCCTCCCCCTGACGCTCTCTTTCTTTCTCCCTCTCTTTCTCTCTCCCTCTCTCCCCCTCTCCCTCCCTCTCCCTCTCCCTCTCTCTGTCTCTTTCCCTCTCCCTCTCTCCCTCTCCCTCTCCCTCTCCCTCTCTATCTCTGTCTCTGTCTCACTCTCCCTCTCTCCCTATCTCCCTCTTTTTCCCCACTTTCTCCCCTCCTTCTCCCACCTCGCCGAAACAATCATCAATTACTCTTATCCTTCTCTCTTATCCCTCTGCCCATCTCTTCACATCTCCCCAGCTCAGTCTGGGGGATGGTTCCTTCTGGTTAGCCGCTGACTGTCCAACCCTGTCCCTGTCACTCACACTGACCCCAGCTACCACAGCCATGACTGACAGCTCTGCGAGCCAATCAATAATAGTCGCCCATCGGTGGGAACAAACCTCTGGAATACCCTTAGCCTCGTGGTCGGCTGATTTCGCATCAACCCACAGGCTCAGTCATGAGGACCTTCGTCGGACGTCGACGGGAGGTGGTGGTGTTGGGGACTGGAAATGGAGAGTCGTTGCTGAAGACAAGATGGCTACTGGAGTGGAGGGAACAAGCTGCAAAGAAGGCCTGAGGGGGCTGGGGGACATCTCTGAGGTCATGGTCCTTCCCTGTCACACGCGTGCACAAACACGCAGGCATCCTACCCCATTTGGGAGCACACACGCAAAGTGGAGTTCTATCCTCCATGCCACGGAGGCTAAGGTCATTCATCTGATATATGAGTTGACTCCTTTGACAACCCTCACATAACTCTAACCTTTCCTCTCCAGGAGAAGGAACTGGGAGACCTGAAGGTCTGGGACAGACAGGGGAGAGGAGAGCCAGACGAGAGGTGGACCAGAGGGGAACTGAGAGAGGAGACACACTACTGCTCCAGCCATTTGCTTTTCTCTTTGTCTCTTTCTCTTTTTATGCTGTCATCTTCCTCTCATCCAACTTTCTGCAAGGGTCCCCGTGGCAGCCTCTCTCCATCTGTGGTAATTAAAGAGGACCCCCCACACACACACCCACGCAGACACAGACACACACACACACACCCACTCCTGGAGTCCACCGGCCTCTGGTGTAATTCCTGCTGTCTAAGGGGGTCATGGGAGCTTATGATTGTGAGAAGGGATCGATCCAAACGATAGCTTTGCACCCCAACACACCCTCTCTCTCTCTCTCTCTCTCTCTCTCTCTCTCTCTCTCTCTCTCTCTCTCTCTCTCTCNCACACACACACACACACGCACACACGCACACGCACACACACACTCTCTGGATCATCGATAAGGGCCTCCCAACCTCTTCTCTCCTACTGGGGGGACATCCTGTAGCTAATAAGGACCCCGCACTCACAATCCCTCCTCACTATCGACTACTCTAACAAGATACTTCACGTCGGGCCAAAGTCAGGCCATGAATATATCACTGCACTGGGTTACAGCTTATCGCCGTTTCTCTGTCGAGTGTCAATGATCTGTTTCTGTTTGTGAAATCAATTTGTTTTGATCGCCGTAAACTGGTGTTTGGAGTGGTTGCATGTGTTTGTGTGTGTGTGTGTGTGTGTGTGCGCGAGAGACAGAGAGAGAAAGAAAGAAAGAGAGATTTTTTCAGTGAGCCTCAGTATCGGTGTGTGTGTAAACCTGTGAGAGTATTGTTGGTAAGTACGTGATGTATGGATGGTTGAGGTAGACTGCTGTGGTCCAGGGTTAGGGTCAGGATGCTGCTGGGAACATAAAAGAGCCTCTGGAGGGGGAGAAAGGGAAGGGGAGGGGGGGGGCAGCGGTCAGAAGACCTGGCCTACAGAATCAATGTTCTTATAAAAGAGCAAATGGCAAGATCAGACGCCTGGCAAACATTAGACAGACTGCCGCAATCACAGTGAGTGAGCAGCCCAGAGAGAGAGAGGGAGGGAGAGAGAGAGAGAGAGAGAAAGAGAGGGAGAGAGAGAGAGAGAGGGCAAGAGAGAGAGAGGGAGGGAGAGAGAGAGAGAGAGAGAAAGAGAGAGAGGGAGAGAGAGAGAGAGAGAGAGAGAGAGAGAAAGAGAGAGGGAGAGAGAGGGAGAGAGAGAGAGATAGGATACGTCAAGACTGCGCTTCTGCCACTACGGCATCTGCAGTGGGAGAATCATATTTATTACCGATGTCAGCACCACGGACAGCTGCAAAAATACAGCAGGCTAGGAAGTCATGGTGAAGGAAATGCTTCCAGATACAACCACTGAAACAGTGTCTGCAGCTCTAAGTCTCACCTGGTGATGCGCCAACAACTATATTTTTCACTGGAAAGAGTTGAAGGGAATTTACGCAGGACAGAACAGGAAGCCACAAGTTCAAACTCACACATTTGTGACTATCTCATATTGCTGTCCATCTGGGCCAAGGGGGGGCGAGTTGCGGGGGCTCGGATGGAAGGGGTGCGGGTCGAATGGGGGGGGGGGGGCTTGAGGGCACGCCTCTTCCTGTATCGACACGGCATGCCCTTTCTGAACCCCTGCCCCCCTGTGGCTCTGCTTCCTTTATCAGCGGTCTGGAGCGCTGGCTGGCGACCAGCAGGGTTCCCCACGTCACGGTAGCAGGGGCATTCTCCTGCTAAAGAAAAAAAAAAAAAAAAAAAAAAAAAAAAAAAAAAAAAAAACAAAAAAAAAAAAAAAAAAAAAAAAAAAAAAAAAAAAGCAAAAAAAAAAAAAAAAAAAAAAAAAAAAAAAAAAAAAAAAAAAAAAAAAAAAAAAAAAACAAAAAAAAAAAGAAAAAAAAAAAAAAAAAAAAAAAAAAAAAAAAA
>BROE01000013.1:5032264-5090078 GCA_036571765.1 Plecoglossus altivelis
CCACACCGCAGCCTGTGTTTCTGTGCGGTCACGCTTTGCACTGTAACAAGTGATGTGGGTGTGTGCGGTTTCATGGAGTATGCATAATTCAGGAAGAGCTCAGTGTAGAAGTGGTTCATTTTTTGACATAGGTTCAAAGTCATGCTGTTGCAGATCGCACAGCAAAAGAGCTTTGAAAATTAAATATGCCTCTTATGGGCCACTTATGCTGCTCTCTCATCTCTCTGGGTCTACTTTACAACGCCGCCCCCCTATCTCTCTGGGGTTACATTTACAACTACTCTCTCTTCTCTCTTCTCTACAACACGCACGCACACACACCACACACACACACCACACTCTCACACACACACACTGTCATTATTTCCCTAGCACACACACATACATGCAGACTCACGCACAAAAACAAACGCGCCTCGACATTGAGACTAATCCCCTCATAGACCCCACGCACTGCTCTTTGAAGAGAGTACAAAGTCTCTCTATGCTTAAAATAGTAGCATAAAGACAGAAATACTAAACCCAGCAGACTGTCGACCTTTTTGTGCGGGGTGACAGCGGTTCAGACTCGTCAGAGAACTTCTGCACATACACTGCTCAGACACACACACACACCATGCTCAGACACTCACACACGCTCGACACACACACAAACCTTCAGACACACACGCTCAGACACACACACAGACACAGACACACAGACACACGCACAGACACACGCTCAGACACACACACATGCTCAGACACACACACATGCTCAGACACACACACACACACACTCAGACACACACACACTCAGACACACACACTTAGACATGCACATCATGCTCACACACACACACACACACGCTGAGACACACACACACACACACATCACACTCAGACGCACACACACTCAGTCACACATACACACGCTCAGACACACACGCACCCTCAGACACACGCACGCTCAGACACACGCACGCTCCGCTTTCCAAGCCTCCCTCTCGCCCTTGCCCCACCTCCTAGCTCACGGAGCTAATAGCCCTTATCTTTGTTAAATACCTCCAACACACACAGTCTTTGTTTGATGTGTTGACTAGCTGCAGAGGCAGATCAAGCAGGGACTTGCAGGGAATCGCATGCAAGCTGTTTTCGGATGTTGAATGGTTCGATGACTCAAATATGGGTTTAGTGTTCGGTCTTCCAACAACACGCACACACACACACACACACACACACAAACACACACACACACACACACAGACACACACACACACAGACACACACACACACACACACAGTCACCGACTTTTTCTCACATGTACAGAAAGTGTGTGCTCACCCTCTCATCGTGGCTCTTCTGCAGAAAAACACTCAACATTTTCCTTCTACATGCAGAACTAACACATGCACACACGTGTTTGCATGCACACATGTAAACACCACACATACTGTATGGACACAGACAGGCAGATATGCCCACACACACACAGGCATGCACCCACGGACGCATGCACACCACGACATAGACAACGGAGGGGTAAATGTATGGTTTAAGCCTTTTCAGTACATTTCAAAGGATGTCATATGATGAGACATGCACATTCTTTCACATTTCCAGCTTGCTCACAACCACTGACAAACACCGCATTTCTCTGTTGCTGCTTTTCAAAGGGTTTCATGCGGCTGGATCATAAAGGATGCTTCGTCTATTTCTACCAAGCCCATCCCCCACCTCACACGCACGCAGATCCACACACGCTCACACACAAGCACACCTTTTTTCCCTCTCATTCTTGCCCTGCCGTTGACGCCTCGGCGGATCAATATGAGCGATTCTGGAGAAATACCATGTCACCATGGCAACCTGGCCTCCCGTCCTCAGCAGGACCCAACAAAGGGGAGAGCAGCCAAACTGAAGACACCCTCTCTCTCTCCCTCTCTCTCTCCCTCTCTCTCCCTCTCTTTCTAACTATCTCTCTCCCTCTCTATCTCTCTACCTCTACCACTCTCTCTCCCTTCTCTCCCTCATTCTTTATTTCTCTCATTCTCCCTGTCATATTTTTTTATTTCTGTTTTTCTCCTCCTCCTCTTGGTGCTCCTTTCCTTCCGATTCTCTCTCTCCATTCCTCAGCTTCTCTCTCTCTCTCTCTCTCTCTGTCCTGGTGTCTCCTCCCTTCTCGCCACTTACAGGATGTCTTCTGTTTCCCTGCACTATTTCTGACTCCCTCTCCCTCCAATACAGCACTCTGGGACACAGCAGCACTGCCAGGTGGGTCTGTGTGCCTGGCTGGGTTGATTCCACTGTATGAGCGTGTGTGTTTCCGAGTGTCCCTTTGTGTGAGTGCCCCTGTGTTTGTGTGTCCCTGTGTCTCTCTGCATGTCCGTGTGTGTGCGCGGGTACATAAGGCTCTAAGGTGCAGCCCCAAGGCTGATCCTGACATGGTCCACAGGCCTGATGGACACCAGCGATCAAACAGCACGGCCCCCCTCCTCCCCCTCCCCCCCACCCTCCATCCTTCTCTCCCTTCAACCAATCGCCTCTTCTCTGCACATTCTCACTTCCTTCTTAGTCACAACGTCGCTCCCCCAACTGCCCGCAGCGACACTGACTCACCTTATCTCTGCCCATTTTAACGAAACCATAAACCACATGCGAAACAAGCATCGCAAATAAGTTGCGCCCTTTGATCCATTTACGAACCTGGCATTTAGTCAGATGCACCTGCATCTAGTTTCAAAACACAAGTACGTCTTTTCAGGTTTGTTCATTATTCATATTTACAAAAGGTTTGATTCGAAAAAGAAAAATGATTCTAATCAGAAGGCAGGCCATGAAAGGAGAGTGTGAGTATCTGTGTTTGGATTTTAGATTAACCAGGTCTCCTTTTATTACAGCAACCCAAGCTTCTCTGCAGAAGAGACCCAGAATGACTCAAAGGATCATTACCATCAAGAAAAATCAATGCCTTGTTCATGAAAGACATTCGTAGAGCATGATAAGAGGCCTTGAACGGCAAAAACACTGCAATATACGGGATGATCCTTCGGACTTCAAACAATGTCCGCCCAGTAATGGCTCATATTTTCTTACCCTGAATTTTGTCTTTTGAAAGCCACCGGGTACCACCAGGGTCATCCATTCATCGCTGTGGAAACGTACGTACCTCAGATAGACAGTACACATCTCACAAGGCAACGACACCAACCAACATTCAGCTGAGCTTTAATGTGACACAGACGTGTCAAACAACATCAAGGTTGAACGCAAAATCTGTTTGATCTTGTGGCTTCCTTACATCCTGCAAAATAAATCTTGTAATTAATTTATAAAATCAAACTTTGCTTCACCATGTAAGGGCCTTACTGTGTGGGCCCTGAGCTGTAGGGGTCCTGTAGTGTGGGGGCCTGTGGTGTAGGGACCCCATGTTGTAAGCACCCTGTGGTGTAGGGGCCAGTGATGTAGGGACCCATATTGTAAGCACCCTGTGGTGTAGGGTCCCGTGGTGTAGGGGCCCATGTAGTAAGCACCCTGTGGTGTAGGGGCCCGTGGTGCAGGGGCCCTGTGGTGTAGGGAGCCTCACAAAGTAGGGGACAACATACTGTACTCATGCCCATTGCTCTGATTGCCTGGTGGAATGGAGAGTGAGCTTTAAGTGAATTGGGTGTCTTCAATCTCCCCCAATCACTTAGGGCCTGTGCACCAGCACATGTCATCTATCAAGGCGAACCAGAGCAGAGCTCTGTGACATGTGGCCCATCAGCAGTTTGCAGCTCTGGACAAGACCAGACTCTCTACACAGGTCCTGTCGGACGCTCAACAAAGGACCAGCCTACACAGCCATCATGGCCTGGAAAGCAAACACGAGCACTGCCGGACACTTGCCCTTAACACTGGACACTTCCTGTTGTTGGCGTAGCCCAAATATGATTCGTATGACATCTGATCTGGGACTGGTGTGGGACCGGAGACACAAACGCGCTCCTACTCCTAGGAAAAGAGTGAGCACTGCAACAACCAGCTGACCTTGGATGAGGCTCTGCACTGAGAGGCTGGATAATTGTGTTAAATGAAAACCAGGAGGGGGGTTGGAGCAAAGGCAGGAGGGGGGATGCTTCGTGATGAAATCTGCAGGGAAAAAAATTCAAAGAAACGCCACGTTGCCTGCATATTGTGCTTGTGTTCTGACTGACCTGTTTCACAGCCTCTGTACAGCCGGCACCGGTATTGGAAGCGATCAGGGAACCTTGGTAACCTATCACCAGGACAGGAGCTGGCTGGTAACCTTGGTAACGTGTCAGTAGGACAGTTCTGCTTATTGCTAAATGCTTGACCTGCGCCTTGCCCCTCTCACTCGAGTGAAGGAGCCATCTCCTGATGGCCTAACCTAATCCGGAGATGGAAGGGCTGTTTAATGGATTACTACACCTGCACACACACAAACACACACAAACACACACACACGCACACAAGTGAACACAGATGTAGGGTATGATACTTCTAGTCGGAAAACAAATAAAACCATTAAGGCACTTAGTATCTCCAACACTGCACCCAATCCAAGCCAGGTCCAGTCAACCTCCACAAGGTTACAGTACAGTAACGGATGCACTTCCTGTGTCCAGGCCTGATCTGATGTAACCCAGCATGCCCTGGGACAGCCTGTATGGGGGTAGCATGTCAGGCGAGTGTGATGGGTTTGTGTGTGTGTGCTGAGTGACCGTAGCTAGATAGACAGAGTCACGACTCCCCCTGTGTAAAAGCAGTTGTATTACAATTCCAAGGCACAGCCCCCACATGTGCCCGAGGACACAGACACACACACACACACACCACACACACACACACACACACACACAGCCCTGTTAGCCCTGAGACTAGCACAGACTGGCGACAGAACACTCCCCAGAGTAAAGCCATCAGCAGGCCAAACATCACACCAAGTGAGAGTGTGGGTCATGGTTTGTCTGTGTGTGTGTGTGTATACACACGTGTGTGCATGGTCAGAGTACGTGTGTGTATTCACCCCAGCACACAGCCTCTCCATTAAAAGGCTGCCTTGACAAAGCTTTCAAGAGCGCCGCTGCTGACAGACCCGCTGGCGTGCTCACCTCTCGACCTCGGCGCTCTTCCCCAATCTCTCCTTCACGCAACAGATCACACGACCCCTCTCAGGAACGCCGGTAGGCACCTGCAGCTCCGTGCCGACCCTCGGACCTTCGCCTCTGTTGGCTGTCCAGCGCCCCGCGGAGGGTGGTGCGAGCATGTAACTGTAGATGCTGCCGATGACGGCAGATGCCACAGCAGCACTCTGGCTGTCTTCATTAGGAGCCGTTTGAATTCCTACAGGCTCTTTGAGAACGTGCTGCCGTCTCCTAACGCGGCAGCGGGGCAGACAGTTAGGTGGCGCCTGGGCAATTTCATTTTGTTTAAAAATACTCCCCCCAAACGTCATTAGAGCTGCATTAAAGGATCCTGTGTTAAAACAGGCGAGAGGAGAGGATTGAATCAGCCGGCGGAGGCTGGCGGCTCCTTTCTGCATTAGGAAGGCCTGTTGGATTTCACTCTCCAGGATCCTGCAGCGCTTCAGCTGCCCGCGCTAACAGCATTAGCGCTCCAGTGTTGGGACATACACAGCACCTGTGGATCGAGCTCCTCTCCTAGTCATCCAGCGGATGGTCCTTGAAAGGGCTGGGTGGGGCTGGGCCATCACCCCCCTTCCCCTGCCAGGACGGCTTGTCGCGGCTGAGACTGTCCCGATTCAGCGGCTGAAGCGCCGATACGCTCCTGTATTGTGATTAGTTACTATTCTAGGACAAATGGCGCTCAATCCCGCAACAGATTGAATCATTGAGTTCAAGGTTTTGCACACTCAGTCCCAAAATAAAGAGAGAGAGAACTATCGATCTGCCCTGTCTGAGTGGAGAGGGGATTTTGCCGGGCCGCGTGTGTGCGTCTGCCTCTTTGCATGTCTGTTTGTCTGCCCGCCAGTCTATCATCCTTGTTTGTCTGTCTGGCAGTCTGTCTGCAACATTGCCTGTGCTTCTCTGCTAGCCAGACCATCTGTCTGCCTCCCTGTCTGCCTCTCCAGACCCCTTGTCTTGCTGTTTGAGAGTAGGTAGAGAGAGTGGGTAGGTGTTCAAACTTGTCTTTCGGAATAGGGTTTAGATCGGACCCCTCCCCCCATAATTAAAACACTCAATCCACACAACTCAAAGAGCCTTGAAAACCTCGTAGTAAAAACATCTGCGTGACGCATTCACAGACTGTTTCTACTCTACACATCAGGCCTGTGTGGATACCATTCATACCAGTCACAAATGTACAAAGAGGATGAAGATGAAAGACTGTTTATGTGTGTCATTATTGGGTACGGCCAAAGTACAGTGGGGCCATTACCGACCCTGTGTTATAAGGGCAGCAGTGATAGTTTCCCCTATCTGAGTGCAGAGGGGCGACCTCAGAGAGATTGTTTGTCTCATTCTCAGCTCAAGAGCCCATTAGGACACATTACAAAAGCTGGATCCTTTTTATCACGCTGTGTCCTTGGGTACACAGACTGCTCCTCCACCACTGGGTCTCTTGTGTGTGTGTGTGTGTGTGTGCGGATGTGCTTGAGTGTCTGTGTGTGTGTGTTCTTCAGGATCAGCCAAGAAAGGTGCTCACATGCACGCACACAGACGGACGGACGGACGGACGGACGCACGCACGCACACACACACACACCCTTTTGCGTCTTTTGGGTTATCAGGTATGAGGTCTGCGAACATTAGCTTGACTGTGTCGCTTCCATTGTTGCGGTCGGAGCTCCGCGTCAGGGTAACGGATGAACGCGGCCCCTCCCCTTCCTCTCTGATGGACTCCTGAAATAAAGATGGATCAGAGGGGCCTCTCATTTGTACTCTGCACAAAACAAATCCTCCGATGATTCATCAAAATGACAAGACGTGAAGAATCGCTCGGTGCGTCCCGTGCCCTGATACCATCAATACAGCCAAAGCACCGCGAGCATCTTAACTAATTAACGTAACAAAGCCCCAAGTGTTATTAGTCAATAATAGTAAGAGTGTGCATCTTGGGAGTGGGATTAGCAAGGCCTGCTTGATATCCATTTTTGTTGCTCAGTAAAAAGTGGAATAGGAGTATCGTTAGTGTTTTGAGGGCATTACAGAAAAATCACCACTTGTAGACCTTCATAAAAGGATGAATACATTGGTTCATCACAGAGCTTCGGGAGATATTACTAGACAAATGAGAGAATGGTAATTAAAGTTGTTAATCATGTTGCGATCCACCATATGGAGTTGATACTTCCTAAGGAGTCTCGCAGCCCTACAGGTATCACAGATAGATGCTGTTATTAAACTCAATTGGTGTGCGTGTTCATACGTGTGTATTTGTTACAGTGAGCTCTCCACCTTGCCTCCTCCCCCCAACCCGCCCTGAAAAAAAAAACACAGTTCAAAAAGACCTTTTATCAGGTGATCACTGTCTGGCGAAAAAGATTGAGCCCAAACTATGGTTTAAGTGAGACTGTAAATGCAGTAGCCATTATCCTTTCAGTGCTAAACCCCTCTGTGTTAGGTGTGCGCATGTGTGCGCATGTGTGTGTGTGTGTGTGTGTGGATCCTCCCCCGGCCTGAAAGCCCAGGAGCCTCAGGGAACTGTGAGCAAATCAATACACTTCAGCAGCTCTGCCTCTTTATTCATTTAATAACTCACTAGCATTGCATTAGCGCTCCTCTGATCCCTCATCCCAGAGCCCAGATTCGCACCATCGTGCTCTTTTACCACGCCAGAGTTTGGTGTAATCAGGTAAACCTGCACCTCGGCCACGGCCAGCTGCATCAAATGGACCTTGAATATGAACAGTGTGCATCAACAATGCATCCTTGCCACAGGGAGACAATGTGGAGCGTAGACGCAGACACACACACACACACACACACACACATACATACAGGAGCGCTGACACACACACACACACACACACAGACAGGAGTGCAAACACACACACAGAAACACACACACACAGACAGAGTGCAGACGCACACACAGACACACACAGACGGGAGCGCAGACACACACACACACACACACAGACAGGAGTGTAAACACACAGACAGACAGGAGCACAGACACACACAGCCAGGAGCACAGACACACAGACGGGAGCACAGACACACAGACAGGAGTGCAGACACACAGACAGGAGTGCAGACACACAGACAGGAGTGCAGACACACAGACAGGAGTGCAGACACACAGACAGACCAAAACAAACGAAAGAAAAAACCTAGAGAAAGGATAGCATATAAATAGTGAAAAGGTCGCAACAGAAAACCAAGAGAAGGCCACAACTAAATCTGAGGCAGACCTCAGGTAGGGGGGCTGCAGCCTCTGGTCCTTATTAACAGTCATGTATGAAACATTCAGAGCCTCTCTGTCAGAGCAAGGTTGTGTCTGTGTGCTGCGGAGCTGAGAGCAGGTGGGCTCTGCCTCCAACACAACATCGGAGTATTGATTGTGTTTGTGGTGCAGAGCTGTTTAGTTGCTGTCAAAACTGCCTTAGCCAGCTGAGAGGCAAATTGCTGCATTTACAAAGGGAGTCTGTTTTTTGTTTAGTTTTTTTGTTTGTTTCTTTTTTACAATAGGAGCTGGTTTTCTACAATGGAGGATCGTGGAAGACGATTTTTACCCTGGCCCCTTTGAAACGAACCATAGCCAACCAGCCAGTGAATGGGCGAGACTGCAAACTTGCAAGAAGGAGAAGACAGTTTGTGAAAGTCTGGCTCTCCGACTTCCATTCTGTTCCACTTACAATCATATGCCAATAGTTCCATACGCCCTCTATCCCCACAAACATTCATTCTCACACAAACATTCAAACACACGCGCACAAACATTCATTCAGTCATTCATTCATTCACACTAACACACAAACACTCATTCACACAAATATTCATTCACACGCACACAAACATTCATTCACGCACACACACAGACATTCATCCACCCAAAAACATTCATTCATTCACCCCCCCCCCAAACGCAGACAGACACACAGTAACAGTAGGTATGGTAGAACGCCCCCCTGTTAAACGTGTTGTCCGCAGCACAGCGTCACGCCGCCCTGTGCTTCTAAGGTTGATAAGTGCTGTTGGCACAGAGGGCCTAGTGTATGAGTTTATGATGATGGTCAAACAGAGGCTCCACAGGATGTTTGCTCATCCAATATAGACAAGGAGAAATTAATGACCATGAGAGGAGCTCCTGTTTGCCAAGAAACAGCTGAAATACATGATTGATTATTATTCGAATCTGCTCAAACCATCTCCTCAAAGACACGTCAATCAATCAAACTGTAGTGTAAATCCTGACTCCAGAGAACTGACCCGACATGCAAACGTGCTTCAGACCCATTTTGATAATTAAAGGATTGTTTGCAGCAGTTAAAAGATGAAACGCCGGTCGTAGTGAAACAAGCTGCCATCCCGTAACGAACGAATACTATGAATCTGTGTGATGAGTCTGAATTCATGGAGACAGAGGAGAGGATATAGAGGAGAGTGTGTGGGGGAGATCTGGCCTGGCTCCACGAAGAAAGGCTGGCTTTAAATCACACATTGTCTGTGTGTGTGTGTGTGTGTGTGTGTGAGAGAGAGAGTGTGTGTAAAAAGGAGAGGAAAAGAGGCAGTAAGATAGAGAGCGAGACAGATAGAGAGAGAGAGTGTGTGTCTATTGATTAGCTTACACAGCTTTATGGCACTCTGTTGTAAATGTCATGTTTTCACAGGCTGCTGTTTGATATTAATCGAATTAAAGTATTTGCTTGCTAACACAGATTGCAGGCAGCAAATGGTCAAACTAAAACTAGAAGTGATTACTCAGCAATTAGGAGCCATGTTGCTGATTATATGACTGTTTCTGATCTTTAAAAGCAAACATGATGTTTCCAATGTGTGTATGTGTAGGTTCAGCAGAGAAGACAAAGTACAGGCTTTGACAGGGACAGAGAGAGCCGTCAGAGAGGACCATTTAAAGCCATTGTTTATCCTCAACGTCAACATCATTGCTGCCACAATGCTCTATTATGTGAATCTAGCATGCGATGTCTTGCTCAACACTTCTACCAAACCACTAGCCTATAACAACAAAGCCTACAAATATTTACGAAGTGTGTAACACCCATTCTGTGATGATATTACATCGACGCTAAAACTTGAGCACACGCTCCCTTTACTAGATCGTGCTTGTCTATGAATCACATATGGAGCTATAACTCCATCTAGTGGTCAAGCAGAATGTTGACAAATATGCCAAGGGTTGCCCATGCTTTTTTGCGTCACAGTGGTACCGTTTACCGGGACAATAACACGCTAATCTAATATTACCTGGACTGTTTTCTAGTCTGTATTTTATAGCACACAATTTTTTCTTATATCTCTGCCAGAGAACAAATAGCCACATGCCACTGCGTTATTTTGCTCTGCAAGGTCTACAGTTTCTTTTGACTAAACGGTGCTGTTTATATTCATATTTAAATCCTGATCACCCCTTCAATGTCTCATAAAGACAACACAAACGTTATCATCTGCTTTTAACGTCATGGTCAGTGTATTATGTCACATAAAAGTGTCAAAGGACCGACTTAACAAAACAACGGTAATTTGATTTAGACCAAGTAATGGTGTTAGCGACAGAATGTGGACGCCTCTGTCTATCGACTGTCAATGATTACAGGTGGTTACTGTCGTTGGCATTTAGGCATTGTTATCGTCAGCTGTCATGTCACATCAAGCAAACACGAATCATTATAAATGGATGCATAACAAGGCTGAAACAAACATATTTTTGTTTGCACGGTTTTGCTACATTTAACATCAGACGGAAGAGGACATTCCAAAATCTGAAAAGCATCTGGGAAGATTGTGCCAAGTTCACCAAGTTGTTTAACAACGTGCTACGCAGTAAGTTATTATACACAAAGGTGTTAAGTTCGATGTTAATATCATGTTCATGTAATCAGGGCTCTCAAATCGTTTCAAAAGTTTGGCGTGAGATTATGTTGGCCTACCTGTTAATGTTTGGTACACAAATCCCGGAGAATCATGGTACAGCTGGTGTGTTCGATCGGCAGACAGCGAAGAAGTCAACAGAAAATGTAGGCCTTCCTCCGAATGCCTCGTCCATTAATTATAAGGTGACAAACTGCCCATTGCAAAAACACCTATGCACAATGTTACACCAAGTCAACATTTAAAAAATGACGACTACCAGTTACACCAACTGTATGATAGCTGGTCTCTAGTGCGAGAGGGGCTTTAACCAATTTACACAGGCTCTCAAGTTCTGGCTCACAGGTTCTGGTTCACAAGTTCTGTCTTACAAGTTCTGGTTTACAAGTTCTGGCATACAAGTTCTGGCATACAAGTTCTGGCTCGCAAGTTCTGGCTCACAAGTTCTGGCTCACAAGTTCTGGCTCACAAGCTCACTCGTTTTCTTCATTCAAAGACTGAAAAAAATATTTCGGAGAGAATGTTTAGTCAAAAACCGTTCTAAAAGGTTCTTGACACACCAAACCAGTGGTTCTTAACCTGTCAAGACACACCCGACTCCTATGATTATATGAATTTGAAAAAGATCTTATTTATTTTTCCAATTAAGAAAAGTTCTGTGAATTTGCATATGAAACTGATGTGGTTCAGCACCTCCAACAAGGTTAAGAACCACTCCACCAAACAAACCATCTCAGGGGAATGATTTGTCCTGACCTTGTATAAACAGAACACAATGCCAGAACTAGTCAACATTTGAACCTGGGCTTTTGACTTAGACCAGAATACTCTACAACAGGTACAGACTACTTAGACTGATGACCATATTGTAATGTCTGCTCCATTGTCTTCACTGTCTGGCTGACTGTTGCTTGACTTGTTTGCTGGAGTTCTATAGATTCACATCTCGTGTTATCCCAATCTTTCAAAGCTTGATGTTGACTTGTTCTTTCAGTGTTTTCTGTCATACAGGGCCCTTGTGGATTTTGGTGTATATTGTGGCATGGTAAAGAATTACCTCTTGGGTTCCAATTTATGCATGTGTCTGCATGCATGATTAAACTCCCCTGCAAATGTCAGAGCATAGGAGTAGCATGTAAATGTTGGGGGTCAACAAATTAAGCTGTCAGATGGATTCCTTGCCTGGAATTTATGCACGTCCTGGATGATGATAGTTGAACCTTCAGTGCCTGAATAAGAGTTTACCCAAAACGCACTCTTGAGGAATCTCTCTCTGGAACTCTGGGGTATGAATGTCAGTCATTTTCTCCAGGTTGGTTCACTCTCAGCGGCTAGACAGTGACTGTAAATGAAAGACGACTGTACTTGCTCAGGTCAGGCATGGCTTTCATCCTCATCAGATTGACCCCGTATGCATATTTCATGACAGCAGCGTTCTGTGGCTGGCAGCCAAAATAGCCAATTTAAAACTAGCTAAAAAGACCTCCTTTCCCCTCGATAAGTAGTTGCCAAGGTCATTATGAGCAGCGATTTGCATAAAGTGACTTAACTCAAATCTAGCTTTTCTCCCTGGTTCTTCTCGTCAAGGATGCTATCAATCGTTGTATCCAGTCTTGCTTCTTGTACATACTTAGCGACAATGATTTACTTGTCACTGGCAGTTAACGTGTCCTTTTGTTTTGTACGGAAGCCACATAGCAGGCACAGAAAAGCCAATCCCGCATATTCATACGATCAGATCTCATCAAATGGCCGCCGGCTTTACGAGAGTCATAAACCGAGAATATGCATTCCGTTCCCGTCCTCACGGATAGTTCCAGTTATAGAAAGAGACAGTTGAATAATCATGGCTCTCTCTAAACTAATAATGGAACCGTCAGTCAGATTATGCCTGGGTAATGAGTGGGTGGGATGGCCTTGATTGATTTAGCTGTTGTGTATCTTTGGCAGCCTGTGCCACCGGAAGGCCGCCTCCCTGGCGCAGCGGAAAGTTCTGAGATTAGGAGGCGGCAGGCGCTAATGAATCCTGGAAAACAAGGACAACTTCTCTGATAGATTTGTATGAGCAGACATCAAGCAGACCTCCTCTTCCTAGGTGAACACCAAACCCCCTATGGGTAAGACATGGTATTGCACTCTCTCTATGTCGCCGTCATTCCCTCTGCCTAAAGCCTGGTTATCTCTATTATTCTCTTCCCACCTTGTGGCTGCTTCTCCACAAGGTTTCCGCGGTCTGGACAAGTCCCTCCGTCGTCCACTAGGGAGCACTGCAGCTCTGTCTGCAGCAGCATTCATCTCTGGGCGTTTTCCCATGCTACCCTGGTCCAGCTTGGTGATGTAATTATTGTAACTGTCCTGGTAAATTCAGAGCCCTCCCTCCCTCCCTCCCTCCCTCTCTCACTCCTCCTCCACCTCCTCTCAGCTGGTTCTCTTCTGGAGGCAGATCAGTCTGTCATTTCTGCTCCTGCTTCATGACACACTGCTGATTCTGACATCACCATTTTTGTTCCCTCTGTGTGTGTGTGTGTGTGTGTGTATATATATATGTGTGTGTGTGAACTGCAGCTTGTATTTGGGCTCACTTACACCCATGTATTTCTTGTGGTGTAATGGTAATCAGATCGGTTCAAGTTGCAGCAGTTTGACAAGGTGTTTTGTGTGTGTGTGTGTTTAGGTATATATGTAGCAGTAGGTCTCCTCCACAGTCCACAGTTGGGGGAGGAGGAGGAGGGGGGGGGGTTGACCTCAGCCTGGTCTGGGCTCTCCTGAGTGGAAAAGATGCTAGAGGCCCTGTGTGTGTGTATGTGTGTGTGTGAGACAGCCTGGAGTACAGTGGCATCTGCCGCATGGTGAAGCCACAAGGCCAACACACCTCCCGGGGATCTGTTTCTGCCAAGAGCCCCCATGGGTGCTGTCTGTCAAAGCATCACACACACTCTTCCACACATCTGGTCTCACTTTTCACCTCTCTCTCTCTCTCTCTCTCTCTCTTTCTTGCTCTCTCTTTCTCGCTCTCTCTCTCTCTCTCTCTTTCTCTCTCTCTCTCTCTCTCTCTCTCTCTCTTTCTTGCTCTCTCTCTCTCTCTCTCTCTCTTTCTTGCTCTCTCTCTTTCTTGCTCTGTCTCTATGCCGAACATGGACAGTACTGTATGGCAGGGACCTATATTAACAATGTGTAGAAATCTAATTGTTCCAGAGAGAAAAGCGCTGTATGGTGATGCAGTCTGAAGGTTACTGAGAGCCCTCGGACGGAGAGACGGCGAGGCAGGAGAGATAATTAGACTTTGGAGGAATTCTCCCCCCCCTCTTTTTAGAGCTGCATTGCCTTGAAGGATGTGTGTTTGTGTGCTTAAAGAAGATACTTACTCACGTTTGTGTGCTCAGCCTTTTTTTGCTTTCAACACACTGCGAGTACAAATACTTGTTTGTAAAACTTTAAAACCGTGCCAGCCGTTTTTTGGGGACCGTTGACAATGTTAAACTTTGGTGTTGAAATATGAGCAACATCCTTACATGCTATCCATCCTCTCTGTTGGCTGTCAAGTGTAGCAGCCCGACGCTAATGACAGCTGCTACCACAAAACCCCACCACGAAGCTCTCTCATCTTCTGAGAGACAGCGAGAGAGAGAGGGAGGGAGGGAGGGAGGGAGGGAGGGAGGGGGAGAAAGAGTGAGAGAGAGATAGAGAGAGAGACAGTGTGAGAGAGATAGTAAGTGTGCAGACAGACAGACTGGTCTATGCTGACTCTGACAGGTCTATACAGCCTCCCCAGAGGGAACAGAGATACACACATGGATCACTATGGCTAGCCTACATCTGATAACACACTTCTGCTTTGGAAAGTCCAGACACACACCCATCGCCCCCCCCCCCACACTCACACACACCTTATTCTGTGACAGGGTGATGGATGGTGAGGTGTGATAGGGTCAACAGTGTGTAGCCATCGTCTTTCCTTCAGTCCCAAGGCACAGCCAACCAAATCACATGCTCCCTTCAACAACCCCGCACTCTTTTTACCTGGAGATTACGCTTTTTCTCCCTGACTGCTGGAAATAAACGTGCTGGATTAATAAAACAAAACAAGCTGTGATAATGACCGGAAGGTGTGAATGCGTGTTATTGAAACAAATTTCAAAGTTTGACCAGAAATAATACCATTACGTTTATATTGAAATGCCTCGCGTGATGTCAGCTGTCGCGTTACCTGTTACGACGGGGATGCACAGTTGAATGAAGGATGAAATATTTCGTTTGTTGACGATCTAGAAGTGAGACCAATATGGTAAGAGAACAGTTGGTGGTTGATGGTTTTTAAGAAGTCCAAGGGCGCTGGTTGTCCCTGTTGGACGGACTGTGAATGATTTGGGCTTAATCGCCTCAACGAATACGTGTATCATGTTGAGAGAATTTCATCATGTTTGATGAGCTCCTGCGTAGATCTAGATTACAACTAGACAAAGTACCCAAAATTAACTTAACATTCGCGCTTCACACTGAAATTGTTTTCTAGACCCTGTGCCTACGTTCAGTCAAAAAAAAGTCTTCCTGTCCTGGAATCGTGTTTGAGTATCGTTGTGTGTGCCCACGGGAGAGCACTTCTTTTTCTCTTTTTCTTTTTCCCACATAGATACGCTGGACCAACTAGGCTTGCCAAGCATATACAAACTTCCTGCTGCCACGCATGCTTACAACGAGACATGAACGCGATCTGTCAGCTAACTGGCAGCGACGGATACGTGCGGCCCGCGTCCAATCCTCCAACTCCTCCTTGAGGAGATGTATCGAAGCGATGACTTCCTACTTTGTTGTCTTGGAAGATAGCGCAGAGGGGAGAAGTTCTGGCAGGTTTGAAATGCTTCCTGCGCACGTAACTGTGTGTGTTGTGCGTCGGTGTGTTGACGGTGTTTCTGTGTTGCTGGGCTGATTCGGAACTGTGATAGGAAGCGACACCTTTCCCTGGCAGTTAAAGTGCCTATGAATCACAGAACCCCCCCCTCTCTCTTTCTCTCACTTTCTCTCTCATTCTTTCTACCCCCTCTCTCTTTCTCTCACTTTTTCTGCCATTCTTTCTCCCCCCTCTCTCTCTATGTCTCTCTCACTTTCTCTTCCATTGTTTCCCTGTTTTCTCTCTCTCTTTAACTTTCTCACTTTCTCTATAATTCTTTCTGTCTACCCCGTTCTCTCTTTCACTTTCTCTATCATTATTCCCTTCCCCCATTTTCTCTCTCTCACCCACACACACACACACACACACACGCACACCTTTCTTTGTCCAGAATAGAGGTGTAAGATCCTGGGAGTGAGGTCTGTGCCTGTGAGAGAGAAAGAAGAGACATCTAACGGTCTTTGCTTCAGATTCGATACCATTCGTATTGCCTCTGCAAGTCCTTATTGAACTCTACACAACGCTCTTTTTCTCTCCCCTTCTCCGTGTCTCTCTTTCTGTGCAGTGTTATGGCTCATCACTGTGATGAATGTGCAGTTGAATACACAAGGGCTCATCACATCACAAACAAGGCCAGAAAACTGAAGGGATGTGTGTGTGAGTGTGTGTGAGTGTATGTGTGTGTGAGTGTGTGTGCATGAGTGTGCGCTCAAAGAGGAAAACAGTTCTAAAATAGAACCTCCTAGAGGAAACAGCGGACAGCCCTGATAATCAGAACTGACATGGGTCTGTGTATGTGTGTGTGTGTGTGTGAGGGCACTGGGAAAGCCGTACTTTAGGGTAATTGTGTATGTGTGTGTGCGTGTGTTAGGGCACAGGGAAAGCCTACTCCAGGGTAGGTGAGTGTGTGTGTGCGTGTGATTGATGTAAGGAGATGTGTTCTGCCAGCAGAAACACACTCCCACCTCAGATTCTACTGCTAGATTTCCTGTGAGTAGTGTTTCCCAGCATAGAGACTGTCGCCTTTCTCGTGATTAATCTTGAGTTTCTGTGCAGCAGTGCATTGTGTTTATCTTACCAGTTTGCTAGGTGAGTATCCCCGAGAGATTATATTGAATTATTGACTGATTGATTGAGTTTAGAGTGATGTTTCCCAGCACATAGACAATGGTTGCTTACTGCAGAGTAATGTTCCCCAGAACAGGGATAATACTGTTTACTACTAAGTATCATTTCTCTCTAGAGCGATAGTGCTGCTTGCTGCTGGGTAGCGTTACCCAGCTAAACACAGTGGTGACTCTCCACAGTAGTATACCCCAAACGTGTAAAAAGAGACAAATACCCAACTCA
This sequence comes from Plecoglossus altivelis, assembly GCA_036571765.1. Classification (NCBI taxonomy): domain Eukaryota; kingdom Metazoa; phylum Chordata; class Actinopteri; order Osmeriformes; family Plecoglossidae; genus Plecoglossus; species Plecoglossus altivelis. The sequence goes on from BROE01000013.1 coordinate 5,049,504, forward strand.
GAAATGGGAAAGTGTTGCTTACTGCTGACTAACACGTGCCTCCAACTCTTTTGGTCGTGTCTGGCTCCCCTCGGGTGAGCCTGAACAAACAGCACTGAAAATCTGACATTTAGTTAGCGTGAACTTTCTAGAACGTGTTATTTGTCTTCAGTCAGAGTTTGCCTAATTAGGGTGAAAGGGTAAATTAAAGTTAAAGCGACAGTCTTCAGTTGGAACCGAGGTGAAAACCGCCAAACTGTCAATTTATAACATCCATTTGTAACAAACTAAGCAGTGTGGACAAGAAGTCTAAACATCGATATGTCCCCCTTGGAGGTCTGTCCGACCCCGGCTGTGGAAAAACAAAAGGGTCTAAAGACTAGAGATTGTGCCCATCCATGAGACTTGACACAGACCCTCAGGGTTCAGATGATCTTCTAACGAGGTTAATGAGATTGGTTCGGACAGGAAGACAGCTCATATAACTCAAGGGTGTCAAAGGGCCATGTCCGAGAAGGGTAAGGGGTCAAGGATCAGGGGGTAGGGGTCAGTGGTTAGGGGTCAGTGGTTAGGGTCAGTGTGAGGAGGTCGAGGTAGCTGGTGGATTGATCTTCCAGTCAGCAGCACATTGATCAGAAGTAAATAATGATCCCAAGCCTCATCTCATTTGTCCAGATATTGACAGGCTTCACTTCCAGACACTGAGTCTGTTCAGTGTCTTTCCACCTGTCTCTGTGTCCGTCTGCCTGTCTGCATGGACTGATGTTGACTCGCAATAGAATCCATTCCTCTAGAAAAAACTATTTTCTACTCCGACTCCTCTTCCGGTCGGTACCACCTACAGTAAGGGGTTTTCATGACGCATCCTGCGGATGGTTCACTTCCAGAGCGCGGCTTGTGTGTCTGTCTGTGTGGATCTGATGCGGAGAACATGGGATCCCACATGATACATGACACCTTCCATCAGGTTGAGTTCCCTGCTTCCCGTGCTCCCCCTGTTCGGAGCAGCACCCGTTCTATATTTACACTTTACATAGGAGCAACATGGCATCGTCCACCGTGCATGCGTACACACACACACACAGTAGAAAATGTAATTATGAGAGAGGCCTGGGGGAAGATGTATGCTTTCGTACATCCACTAAAGCCGATCCTCCACAGATGAGGCTATGTTTAGATGGCCGCTGCAGCAGCAGAGAGAGAGAGAGAGAGAGGGAGGGAGGGAGGGAGGGAGAGATAAAACCAAGGGGCGAGGGAGTGAAAGGGAGGAAGAGAGAAGCTTCCACGGTATGCGTCTCCGGTAAAGGAGGTCATGAGGGCCCGGTGTGACTTGGTAGCGGAGAACAGCCGTGAGCTTCTCTGTGTGTCTGTCTGTTGGGCCCCTGCAGCTTTCGCTGTTTCCTCTCCTGGGTCTCCTTGCTAATGTACAGCATGTTCCTATCCACATACAACATTTAAACCAAGCCTTTTTGCAGTCCATGCATGAATATATTTTACATACACGTAACATAAATACAACATTTTAAAATGTTCAACGCAGCAGGCTCTTCGAATCGAGAGCTCTAAAGTAATGCATGTTCCCGTCACTGTGTGTGTTAGAGTTTGTTCAGAGAAAGAGTCTCAGGGGATGGTTACTGTAGGCTATGAGCTGGCAAACGTAGCTCATCTGCAGACCTTGAGCTCAGGTTGGTTAGTGTCTCTATCTCCTGCAGTACTGGAAGCCTGTCTACAAGTCGCCCTTCTTTGATGCTTTGAGACTCGGCAAACTTCATTACAGTGATCAGAATATTAATGACGTCCTTGTTTTATTCTTCGGGTAAATCCTCTCGGAGGACTTATGTGGTGTGTGTCTTTGTTGTGTGTCTTTGATGTGTGTGTGTGTGTGTGTGTGTGCACGTCCACACTTTGTTGCCAAGCGCATAGTGTTTACCTACTCATGACTATTATTATACACCTAGCACAGCAGGACTCTCCTGATCATCCCCACAGTATATCTACTTTCATGTGTGTTTGTTTACGTGTGCTTATGGATCAATCCTTGGGGACGTTGTGTATGTATAAGACATTGCCCTGCTATATTCCGGCGTGTCTGTCACCTACGTCAGTGTTTACTTAAGCCAGGTAGCCCATTTCCTTTTCCCCTTCCTTCCTGGTTCAGAGACAGGAAGCGGGAGAAGCTCCTTCCAACAGCCAGGAAGTCATAACACTTCATGTGTTCTGTGTTGTAAGAGACTAGTAGGGTTGGGCTCTTTGTGTGCAGATGTATTTCCAAGGGAGTGTAAGGAAGCTGAATAGATGTTTGGACCGGCGCCAGAATAATGATCGCCAAATGAGGGGAGAGACAAAGGGGGCTGTTAGTGTATGTATGTGTGTGTGTGTGTGTGTGTGCCACAGGGGAGGCCTCTATCAGAGCTGTCCCGAAGAGGCCTGGTTCTCTGAGGCGTGACCAGGTGTCTCTGTGCTGGAAGCCTGTCTGCACGCCGCACAGAATACTAACAACCTCGACACACACCGAATCACATGGACATGCACTCGAGTACGCACACACACACGGACACGCACCCGAGTACACACACACACACCCACACGGACACGCACTCGAGTACACACACACACCTGCACGGACACGCACTCGAGTACACACACACACCCACACGCAACTGAGTACACGCACATACACACACACACATGCATTCACATACAGATGGATGCATGCAAGCATGCCCACATAATGCACACATATATACATGCATGCAAGCACAAAACATGGATTAGGATGCTCATTCCGTCTCCCATTCTGTCTCCCTATCTTCCTACCTCTCCCTATCTCCCTCCATCTCTGTCTTTCCCTATCTCCCTCCATCTCTCTCTCTCTCCCTATCTCCCTCTCCCTCCATCATGCCATAATATGGTCAGTCTCAGCCGAGGAGGTTTTCCTCAGTCCTCGTTTTCTCGGTCTGATTGATGGAGGAGGGAGCAGAAAAACATTTGGCCTTCTCTTTCTTCTGCCAGGAGCTTCCTCTAGGGCACAGGCTCCCTCTCTCTCTCTCTCTCTCTCTCATTCTCTCTCTCTCTCTCATTCTCTTTCTCTCTCTCATTCTCTCTCTCTCTCATTTTCTCTCTCTCTGTCTCTCTCATTCTCTCTCTCTCATTTTCTTTCTCTCTCTCTCTCTCATTCTCTCTCTCTCTCATGCTTTCTCTCTCTCTCATTCTCTCTCTCTCTCATTCTCTCTCATTCTCTCTCTCAATCTCTCTCATTTTCTCTCACTCTCTTTCTCTCATTCTCTCTCTCTCTCTTTCTCATTCTCTCTCTGTCTCTTTCTCTCTTTAATTTTCTCTCACTCTCTCTCTCACTCTCATATTCTCTCTATCATTCTCTCTCTCAGTCTCTCTCTCATTCCCTCCCTCCCTCCCTCCCTCTCCCTCTTATTGTCCATCTCTCTCACTCTCTCTCCCATTCTCTCTTTTACTCTCTCAGTCTCTATCTCTCTCCCCCCTCCCCATAAGTGGGCCTACATACAGAACAGGGAGATGAACAGGAAGGTGAAGGGAGATAGTGAGTGAGAGGTGGAGATACGACATGAAAACACAGATGAAGGAGTGAGTGCTTTGCGTGTGCTTTGCGTGTGCGTTGCGTGTGCGTTGCATGTGCGTTGTGTGTGTTGTGTTTTGAGAGGCACTGCCATGTGTTGTCTTGTGGAGTTTTCATCAGATGAAGACAGCATTACTTCATTAGAGCCAGAGGCAGTAAGCCTCAGATTACAGTAAACCCTGTGTGTGTGTGTGTGTGTGTGTGTGTGTGTGTGCGTGCGTGCGTGCGTGCGTGTGTGCGCGTGTGTGTGTGTGTAGTAGTGTGGATGACGTGCATCTGTGTATCTGCCTATGTGTGTGCTTACAGTGTGTACATGTACATGATAAATACAGTCATAATCTCTACTGTAGGTTTGATTTACAAGACATCTCACCCTATTTGAGATTAGTGTTTGTGGATGACTATATCCTTACTACTTTTATAATATGTGTGCTTTGTTCTGAGTGTGTGTGTGTGTGTGTGTGTGTGAATGAACAGTGTTGACTGCTGTGTGGGCAGAAATTTGTTACACTAGAACCTCCAAGCCTTGTGTGTGGTTTTCACGGTAACACCTCCCTTATCTCACAGCCCATAATAATCGTGTTGAATCCAAATGGGAATCTTTCTGCACGCAGGGAAGGCGTACCTAATAGGCATGGAATGTAAACATGGGATGGTGTGTGCGTTGCAGTTGAGCATGGGTCATGTATGCTGGAGTAGTCAACTAGCTCCTCCGGGCTTTGTGAAGCCATGATTGTGTTTGACTAACGATGTAGGCACCGTTCATGGCCGATCTCAACTCATCATCGGAAGATCGCGGGCCACAAAGACACGCACGACCATTTCGCTTCCTGCGACTGCAGGAATCTGTCCCACTTACCCACTGTGACCCTAAACAATTGAAAAACGAGTCATTGATACTGTGTGGGTGTGTGTGTGCCCATGTGAGTGTGTGTGTGTACAGTATATTTTAGTTATTGATACTCTATTTACTACTAGGTAGTCATTTCCCCTGCTCATTGATTTTTTTAAATGGAGTTTTTAGTAAGGAGGAGCTATGTGTGTGTGTGTGTGAGAGCGTGAGTGTGTTTCTCTACAGAGGGGAAAGGTTAACGTGCCCTGCTACTATCTCAGCGTGTCATCTCTCTGTCTATGGAAGGCTTTGACCATCTAATCAACAGTAAATCAACCCGCGTTAGGCCACATCCTGTCTTCACCCTCATAACAGCAGCCACACGTGGGAAAAGCAAGCACAGGCATCCTACCATCAGCAGATAGTATTCCCTCCAAAGTCACCTTGACAGTCCCAGACCGGGCCAAGGGTCATCCATCGATTACCGTGGAAACCCAACACTGGGCCCTGTGGGGGACAGTGGTAGGGGTGGATGTTGGGTGTTTGGGGGGGGGGGGGGGGAGACGAAGACAGGGGGGGAGTGTATATTTGGGGGAGGGTCAATATGGATATTTCATGTCTTTTGAAATGAACCAACGGGCTGTATTTCCAGCGTTACAGCGTTCATTTGAGCGCTTCAAGTCTCCCCCATCTGAGCAGCGTGTGTCTGGCATAGCCTGTTGCTCTGGCTGGCAAAAGCAGGAAGTACCAGGAGCTCAACGCTGCTGGCTGGACCCTTGTCCTCCAAATAGCAGTTGGCTGCCTCCCCCAGAAACCACATGACACGAGCGCACAGCACGGCCCTCGCCTTTGTCCGGCGCTCACACGCTCCCCCTCTCTCCACAGAGCCTTTGTGCGACACAAGCCACAGCTAGCACAGCTACTGTTCAGCTGCGCGTTCTTGACAGGACCTCTTGGTGTCCTGGGTTACGAGTGGCGCCGTCCCGTTATGGCCGGCGCCCCTGTGGATGACGACGGCGATCGTTGATCGTGTGCGCGACACGCCTGAATGGCGAGTGTCTTTTTACAGTGTGTGTATCTCTGTGTGTGCGTCCAGCCTTTTTAACGCTGTCAAGGAGTAGCCATCACGTCTAATCTTCTCTAATCTGGAGTTATGCTGTTGAGGTTTGTGTGGGTGGTGCTTTATCCACTGGGGTGGGCTGTTGACATTGAGGAAGCGTGAAAATACCAACGTTATAAAATACCTGACGTTGGGCTCGAGGCATGGAGCTCCCACTGAGGATGAAAATGAGGATGAAGATGAGGATGGAGATCCGGATGAAAACCTACACCCACACACAGTGCTAATACTAATGATGAAGATGATGACGACAAGGAGGAGGGTTAAGGATGAGCTTGTAAAAAACAACCTTTCCTTTGGATTGATTCTTCAGTGTTAATCTCGTCCCACCCGTGAATAGATTTTCCATGATGAAATCCCATTGAGTTAAACTCTCGTGAGGAGGGGGAGGGATCTGTTTATTGACAGGCGTGTCTGAACTTAGTGGGAAACTGCAGCCCGTCTCGCTGATCCGATACGCCTAGTAACGCTTCGCCGACCTTCTCCGTAGTGACGTTTCAGGTGTCTCCGCGTTGCCACGGCAACTGGGCTACCTGTCGCGTCCACTGAGTCTCTCTGGCAGGGATTGACTCGGGCTGTCTCGCATGGCTGAGCTGTCCCGTAAAAGCCTCCAGGCTCGGCTTCTGAAGCCCCTCCCCTTTTTCTCCCTCTACTTCCTGTGAGGTCACATCGATCCAGTGTCACAAACAGCGGGACAAACACCCCTTCATGTTGGTTAACGATAAAGAGGTTACAACCCTGACAGCTAGATTCTGCTTTTTTGGGGGCTGTTGACATTAATCGATACTATTTAAATGTTACTTAACTCTTAAAAATAAAATAAAAACATATATTTGGAATTGCTGCTCCCTTAAGGCATCTGAGAATCATCTGTTTTCTGTCAATATCATTCAGGATTCTTTATTCCCCTCAGAGTGTGTGTATGTGCACGACTTTGCGGGTATTTGTGTAGATTTGTGTATTAATGTTTTTTTCCGTGTGTTTGTGTATGAATTTGTGTGTGTGTGTTGAGAGATGGAACCAGGGGATGGGTGTCAATGCAGATAAGAGAATGGCAGTGCAGGGCGCTGTTTGAGATAAGACGAAAAATGGAAGAGACAACGTTGGATTCAATTGAAATGACTCGGAGACGGTAACATGTTCGCTTCGCAGATAAACCAGATCGTTTCTCTGGCAATTATTCTTGGAAAACAACAATGTTGTTGGGGTTTTTTCACCTGACACATTCGTTTCCCGACGATTCCAGAACAGCAGGGGATAAAAAGACTCCGACAGAAGACGTTTTTAGGCAAGATTTTGAGAGGCTTCCGAATAGGCTGACAAAGATATTCGTTCAAAGGGGAAAGTGAAATTGTCTTAGTGAGAAAAAAAATGGTGTGGTTGTTGCCTGGTTGGGAATCAAAGCCACTCTGGCAGAACATGAGCCCAACTTGCTTGTCACACCACATAACCTTGATTTTCATTCACATGTTGCTAGCGAGCGGGGATGTCTGTCTTATCTCCCTCGGAGACCGATGACAGACAGGAGCCTCCAGCTATGTCACAATCAGCTCTATCACATCCAGATGCAGACAACCTCTTCCTCCTCGCCTGCCAACCTCCTCGCATCCTCCCCTCCGATGCCTCCCTCTCACTCACGTACTCGACTATCTCTCCTACCTACACCTACCTTGTATCGAGCTAACACTCTGAGTAACACCCTCCCCCACACTCCTCCTCGACCCCACATCCGTTACCCCCACCCATCTGCCCCGACCGCCCTCAGCCTCCCTCTCACCTCTTCTCCCGCTCTTTGCTGGGCCGTGTGCTGCACCCACTAGGTTGAAACATGAGATGGTATAAACCTGCCAGCTTCTGCTCTCCCCCTGCCTGCTAACAAGGAAGGAAACAGAAGGGTTGGAAAGAACCGGAAACCAGAGCTGCCAAATCCACCAGCTTCTCTTTTTCTTTTTTTCCCCCGTCTTTCCCCCCAATTGGGAACATCCGTCCTGAAAATGGAGAGGTTTCCACTCACCCTGAGTAGAAGCAGGGGGTGGGGGGAGGGGCGGAGAGAGGGAGAAGGGCAGGAAAGGGAGGATGGGGAGGGGGGGAAGAAGAGGAGAGCAGAATCATTCTGATCCCAGATATAGAGCCGAGGAGGTATTCTAGTGCCTTCTGCTGTTCATTATGTGGTCCCTCACTGGAGGAAAGGCTCCTAGAGTACTTGTTAGTGTGACTGCTGCCCTCTTAGGCTGAACCAGAAACATCTCGCCACCTCAAACAATTCTAGAATGGTCCCTCGCTCCCTTAGCCTGAACCATGCCTCGCTCTCTCTCTCTATCGCTCGTCCTCTTGTTCTTCCTCTCCTGTTCCCTCTCTCCGTTGTCCTCTCGCTCTCTGCATCGTGGAGGAAACAGTGTCGGGGATTTGTGTGCGGGCGTGTGTCGCCACGAGTTACTCACAGCGGCCTTCATCGCTGTGGCATGCGTTCCCCAGGGTGCCTTGACGTTATGTAAACATCTTATTATCCTAAGGATGATGGCCATTCATCATCTTCCTTCATCATCATATCATCTTCAGCCACCAACACAGTGGACCTCCAGGTCACCAGACATCACGGCATAAATGGAAATGGAAGACGTAGAGAGGGATCGCCTCATCCTTCTGTATAACACTCAGTGAAATGAGACCGAAATGCTGGTTTATGGAACCAAGTCGAATTAGTGTGGTCCAAACAAGGAAACATTCCACTACTGACTGAGTTCCTCTTCACTTTCCTGAAACACCAAGGTGAAGTCCCAGTTTGAGGATTGAGCTTATCAGGACAGCCATCCCTGTGGCCGCAGTGGCTCCCTGTGGCTCTGTGTGTGCAGTGACCTCTGCTACTGTGTGTTTGCTGTCCTCACCAATCACAGCCACAACACGAGCAGAGCTCCAGGAAAGCCCCCCTGCCCCCCAACCAGGCGGAGGGGGGGTTCGGATAGGAACCAGGAATGTCCTTACCCTGGGCTCTCGGTACTTGTTAACGCTCCCTGAGCCTGTAGAACCTGAAGCGCTGCTGTCTGGATCTGCTGGTTAACACACACTCACACTCCCACACACACACATGCACACACACACATGCACACACTCCCACACACGCCACACACACATGCACACACACACATGCACAAACTCCCACACACGCCACACACACACACACATGCAAACACACACATGCACAAACTCCCACAAACACACACGTACACACACATGCACACACACATGCACAGTGTTTAGCTAAACTGCCTTACAATTTCCCTTTAATACTCAAATGCACAGCAGTGTCATTGAAACGGACATAGGTGCCAACCCCCACAGCCATAAAGTCTTCGTTGCATCAGCCCCTGCACATATACAAACCCAGCCCACACACAGAACCCATTGCATCCGATTGTAATGTGCTGAATTGGTATTCTGACCGAATCTGAGATCTCTAGCCATGTGACCTTGATGTGACAAGAACCACCTATCAGGACAGGTTTCTAGAAAGAGAGAACACCATCCCACCTGACCCCTGACCCCTGGCTCATCACAAGGCTTGCCCGGACAACAGCAAACACAGGACAGGACTCCCTACAGTAGATCACAGATGGCACATACATGTCACTGTGGCTCAGGCTCTGTTGACCAGTGCTAGACATACATGATCAACCTTAGGGATTCAGCCGAGCATGCCAGGAGATGAAGAAGATGAAGCGGGATGTTTTGAGCACGCTCAGTGCCCTCCTGGTACGCGTGGCTAGCCGCTGGTCATACCCGCCTGTACGGAGCGGCATGTGGGGGTCACAGGGCTGGGGAGGTGAAAGACGATGTGGTGGGTGGAGATGCAGAACGGGAGTCTCTAGTCTCCATGTTCCTGTGAGGTCTATTTATGGATGACTCGTCGTGGCCTGCCGATCTCTAAACGCTTTCCTTTCCTCAGAACTCCTGTACTGCAGTTGGACTTCAGGTCGTTGGGTGCACGATCTCCAGATTGCTCGCTTTGGTTCGTCATGCGCCAGGGGCTACGGCCGACCTCCTGAAAATGACACTCTTTTCCATTGCGGCTCACCTGCCTCCCGTCTCTGCAAAGTCTGTTTAGCATTGCAAGCGTATGCATATTTATTCTGCTTCTTTCGCAGACAGATGGGGGAAGATTACTCCTTTGACCGCAGTGTTTCTATAGTCCTCCCACAAACTTATTAATCAGTGGAAGACTGCCATTCTGGTGCCTCTTATGGAAGGAATTCCCTTCAAAGAAAAATACTTCTGCATTGAACTTACTCATTTCCTAAATCACATCCAGCTGTGTGTGTGTGTGTGGGTGGGTGTATGCGTGGGTGTGTGTATGTGTGTGTGTATGTGTCGCTCATGGTCCACAGTAGAGAGATGCCCTCCTTTACCATCCTTCTGATAAGATCTCTGGATACATCTCTTAACCAACCACCTGAGACAGCAATGAAATCTGCTCTCACAGCAGTTTGTTGCATCTTCTTCGTTTTGTCTTATTTGTCCTTTTTAAAGAGTTTTGGACATTTCTCCTTTTTATTATTTTCACAGTGTAACGGAAGACAGGAAATATTGAGAGAGAGAATGACTCATAGCAACGGACCTGTGTTGGGTTCAAACCCAGGCCACTGTGGGAAGGCCTTGGACTGATCCGGTGAGCCACCAGGAATCCTCAGAACTAGACACTTCTGCCCTTTGATATCTTTTACCAGGATCCGGTGCGAGAGGACAGCGACATGTGTCACCCTTGGGTTGCCAGTTTCTTCCATGCCAGTGCCCACAGCCACAAGCTCTGTGGGTCAGGGAGAGGCTACTGAGAATGATATCTGGAGGTCTGGGGCCTGGGGGTCTGGAGCAAGGGTCTGGAGGTCTGGGGCTGTGGTCTAGGGGCTGGGGGCTGGGGGCTGGGACTGGGGTCCGTGGGGCTGGGGCTGGGGCCTGGAGGTCTGGAGCTAGGGTCTGGAGGTCTGGAGCTAGGGTCTGGAGGTCTGGGGGGCTGGGGCCTGGAGGTCTGGGGGTGGGCCCTGGAAGCCCACGGTTGGGCTCTGGATGTCTACAGGTCTGGAGCTGCGGTCTGGAGTTTAGACAGAACATGAATAAAATACTAGAAAGCCCAATGTACTTTGTGCTCCAATTTACGCGAAAATGAGAGAAGCAGTGAAAGAAATAATTGCCTGCACTGCTGAGATTTGTGTATTTGAAGGCAGATTGGTTTAACTGTGCCCAGTTCAGTGTGTGTACACTGTCTGTGTACTGTACGCTTGTTTGTGAGGCGCCTTTTATACAGTAAATAGCAGGGGTTACGTAACAAGTTAGCTTTTGTGCTTACTGTTTTTGGGAGAACTTAGAGGTTGTTATGTAATCACTCTGTTGGAGTAGGATTTAGGATGCATGCATGAGCGCACATCCCTTCACACATCCCTGTGTGTTTGCACGCCCGTGTGTGTGTGTGTGACGGGCGCTGGTTGTGTTGGTGTCTGTAGGTGGACAGCAAAGTGGGTTGTGAGACCATGTGACATCCTGGCTTTGTGAAGCTTTAGCGTTGGTTGACTGTGTAGCCTAACACACCGAATCACACGGTCTCACTTACAGTAACATAACATCTTAGCTGACACTTCTACCCAGAGGGGATATAGGAAGGACAGAAAGAAGATTAAGGATCAGAAATGAGAGTGGACTGTCTGTCTGTCTGTCTGTCTGTCTGTTCATGTGCTAGCATATCTACTGCTTGTGTCTGTGTTTATTGTTTTGTTTGACAGGCTCAAAAGTCGGGGGACAATACAAGTCGTGACTGCTCTGTCCTGTCATTGGCTGTTCAGATAGTCCATCAACAACAGTGTGCTTGTTTGCTATGCGTGTAGCTGTCGGGTTTCCTTGGTGATAGTTGTTTACCCATTGATAATTAGTTTGAAAGTTATTTGTAGAGAAAATTGCAGGGGGAAATTTGTTTCTGTTCTCGTGTAACGATTACAAATTTCAGTCAATGAAAATGAGTTTGGTTTCAGCCCCACGCATCACTAACTTTAATTAGAACTGCTAAGAAGTCTTCAAATGATTAATCATAATTTAGAGCTGTTTTGGCTGTGCTCAGTTATGCACTCAAACTCCACAAAATGAAGCATGCTGTAAATGGTTAGCATTGTTTTGGTTGTGAGACAAAGCTATTAAGAGGACTTCGTCTAAAAAAACGGCAACACAAGCTTGTTTGATTGTCCTCACAGGTTTTTACAGATAAACAAAAGTGTTTGCTGCACTATATAGTGCACTGGGCGTGGGTCACAGAGAACGAGTTCTGGCTGAGAGCTGGGTCGACACATGGCAGATCTTTGACAGGGCATGAGCTGCCCCTGGACTCTCATCAACACACCCACCTCCACCCACCCACACACACACACACACACACACTAGCTAACAGGAAATGCTCTGTCCCAGTCCTTTGCTGGTCAACCAGCCATTTAGAATTCTGGCAACAGATTAGAGAGAGAGAAAGAGAAAGAGAGGGGGAGAGGGAGAGGGTGAGAGAGGGAGAGAGACAGAGAGAGACAGAGAGAGAGAGATGACGATAAGGCTGGTGAGCATAACAGAGGGGCTGGGGGAGAGAGGAAGAGAAAGGGAGAGAGTCCAAACAGAGACAAAAGGCAGAGGGGCAAAGAGCACGAATCTCCCAGGGGACAGAGAGAGACAGAGAGAGAGAGAAAGAGAGAGAGAGATACAGCCAGAGAGAAAGACAGACAGAGAGAGAGAGGAAGGCAGGCTGAGGGCAGGGACTGGGCCAAAGCCCGTGGACAGGGTCCAGAGTGACACCATCTGCTACGGTCTCACCTCCCTCCATCTCTCCCTCCATCTCTCCCTCCATGTCTCCCTCCATCTCTCCCTCCATCTTTCCCTCCATCTATTGTTTAGCTCTCCCTCGCTCCTCTCTTTCATCCCGCTTGTTAACTCCTCTGCATATAAGGCGTCCTGGCTATTATCCATAAGCTTGCAGACAGTGTTTAACTCTGTTCTGGCCCATTCCATCTGACACATCACACAGACATCTGATAGGGTAGACTGTGGGATTTGTCTAGTAAGTCGACTGATGGTCTACAATGCGAGACTCTACGTGACAATGCGATGTCGCAGACCAAAGGGTTGTCAGAAATAGGGACGGGTGAGATTAGAGGCTTTTCTTCAGATAGCGAGCAGATGAAAACAGGAGACGAGAGGATGTCTGGACACAGTTTGCTTCCACACTTGGGTTGCTTTGTTTATAAATCAGCACATCCTTGAAACTATAATTATAGGGTGGAGTAAAACGCAGTGGCTGGGGAACGCTTATGTACACAAAAATGGCTGCACTGTCACACCAAAGAAAATGAATGGATTAATAACCCAGGTATGTTGTACCGCTGGAATAATTGGCCTCGGGGGAGGGGAGAGGGGAGGGGGGGGGCAGCGTATGAGTAGGTGACTGCGAGCGACAGCTTGTGACCGTGTGTGTGATTGTGAGTACGTGTTTGCACACTGCGAGCTGTGCAAGACCTAGGTGTGATGTGTGTGATGGGCAATGCTTGTCGCACTGGTTTGACCGGTGTGAGTTATACTGTCTCTGCATCCGATGTACCTATGTGTGGGTGCCTTGTTGTGTACTGTCCCTTTTTGTGCGAGTGTGCCTTGGGTGTGGTGTGACCTGTGTTGTGCCTGAGTACCTGTGTGTGTGCCGTGTCTGTGGTTGCCTATTGTGAGGTATTCTGTGTGTGGTGGCGCCGTGTACCTGTGTGTGTTGACTTGTGTGTGTGTGTGGTTGTAGGTGTGTGGTTGTGTGTGTGCCTGTGCTTGTGGTTGTCCTGTGAGCGTGGGGTGTACTGTTGATTGTACCTGCTGTGTGTGTGTGCTGTACGTGTGTGTGTGTGTGTACCTGTGTGTGTGTGGTGTGTGTGTGGTGTGTGTGCCTGTGTACCTGTGTACCTGTGCTACCTGTGTGTGTGCCTGTGTACCTGTGTGTGTGCCTGTGTACCTGTGTGTGCCTGCCTACCTGTGTGTGTGCGTGTCCTGTGTATGAGTATGCGTGTTTATTTGTGTGTGTGAGAGTGCATGAGTATGTATGTGTGTTTGTGTAAATGTGTACTCGTGTGTGCATATGTGTGTGCACACCTGTGTGCGTGAGTGTGCACACAAGTGTGTGTGTATGTGTCTGGATGTGTGTGTGTGTGTGCTGTGTGTGTGCCGTTTACCGATTGTTGTGTAACTGTTGTACCTGTGGTGTTGTGGTGACCTTGTGTGTGTTGTGTGTTACCTGTGTGGTGTGTTGTGGTGTTGTGTGTGCGTGCCGTGTACCTGTGTGGCCTTCTTACCTGTGGTTGTGCCTGTGTACCGTGTTGTGTGCCTGTGTACCTGTGTGTGTGTGTACCTGTGTGTGTGTACCTGTGTGTACCTGTGTGTGTGTGTGTGCCAGTGCCCACAGCAGATAACTCATAGCAGAGGCTCATTCATCACTGTGCTCCTGAAACATAATTAGTGTGTAGCGTTGACGACAGGCATATTCTCTAACGACAGCCGTATGCGCAGACACTTACGGCTCCATTCCAGAGCCCTTGTGTTCAGGTGTAGACTGTTAGTTCCAATAAGTACATATTCCTTTTGTTTGTGTGTCCCTGAATCGCAGCGTTAGCAAAAACTGAACTTTTTCTGCTTATCTTTGTAAAAAGGACCTTTTTAGTGAGTGCACGCGGCGGGCATGGGTTAGTTAGTGTGTATGTGTGTATCAGTAATGAGAGTCTCTGGTGGGTGTAGAATATTGTTTCTTAAGAGTCTCTGCCCAGGGGGGCAGTTAAGACCTACTGGGGTCAGTGCTTATCGGTGCCTCCCATTAAGGGTTTCTGGTGAAAAACGGACAGAAACACACCATCAAATTCTATGGATTGAATACGGGAGTCTTTAGGTTTTCCGAGTGTATTCAGGTTTCAAGGAGGGTGTCGATACGCCCCCCTTTCGTGTTTTCGGATGTTATGTAGTGCCATAACTCTATCCAGAGCCACGCAAGGGCTGTGTAGAGAGCCTGGTACCACAGAGCCCCCAGAATGCTTTGTGGTGCCTTTATCTTCCAGCATGCTTTGTGACGCCTTTATCTCCCAGCATGCTTTGTTGCCGCCGTTATCTGGCGGCCGCAGCTGCAGGACAGGGAGTAAACAGGAAGTAGCATGCCTCTGACGCGTGGCTGCTAGCCAACCAACCAGCCATTCGATTTCCCATCTCCACACTTTTAACTCCGGGCACATTCACATGTTAATCCTTCCAGCTCTGCACCGCAATAGCAGCAGGCATTTACACCTGAACGTGTGTGTGTGTTGTGTTTGTGTGTGTTTATGCGCCTGCAGTACCTGGGTAACGGTCTTCTGTGGTAGCAGCTATTGCTGTGAGTAATTCAGAGTGATGTATTTTTGTATTTGTTGTGAAGTGTGTAATTGGTGTGTGTGTGGGGTGATTTGTTAAGGTTGCCACGTGTGTTTGCATGTGTGTGATTCTGTGATTCAGCTGGCAAGAGGGGGAGGGGGAGGGGTCTGTGAATGGGAGTGAAGACTCCAGCGTTCCTTCTGGCTGTGTGCCCTCACGTTCATATTGTGTGTGTGTGTGTGTGTGAGAGAGAGAGAGAGAGAGAGAGAGAGAGAGAGAGCCCTGGGTGAATTCCAGCCTGTGTCTGAATCATGCAGCTGTATCTTCATCCCTGGGAGGACCAGTGAAGAGGCCAGCAGGTCCACGTCTCCCCTCTCTCCCATCATCTGATCCATTCATCAATCCTACTGCATCCTGGATGGCAAGACAGACACAGATTGCTTTTATACAGAGCTTTTCCAGGTGGCCAATACCTTTTGCGGTTCATGTCAGCCAGCTCAACTGCCATTGAGCTGAAGGAGGTTGTTTGAGCCTACAGCACAGGAACCAGGACTTGTGAGCCAGGAAGATGGTGGGTGGGTGTAGCCAAGGCAACATTTCATCACCTATACCATAAGTGACAGCTGTCAAACTGAGCAGCAGAGTGTATCCTCAAAGTAACGTAGCACGGACGTAGCCATAACGAGTTAGCGTCAGCGTTAAAACATTATTCATTATCGTCTGACGACCTGACCCCCCCCCCCACGCCCCCCTTCCCTCATCCTTCTCTCCAGACTGAGGGCTAAACACAGTTCGTTGGGATGTAAACATCTGCAGTAACTGAGACAATTTAGCTTGGAGCTTCAGCTGGAGCAGCGTAAAACAATGACTCTGGACTGTGAGTTTCACTGTCCTGTTAACGGGGTGCAAACACGCGAGGATGGTGTGATGCCAGGGGAGGAGGGGGTCCAAAAGTTGCGGTATGACTTATTTTAACATATCATCCATCCATCCATATCCATCTATCCATCTTGCTTAATCTAGAGCAGGGGTGTCGAACTCCGGTCCTCGAGGGCTGCGGTCCTGAAGGTTTTCGACATTTCCCTGCTCTAGCACACCTGATTCTAATGATGGGTTGTTATAAGGCTTCCACAGAGCTTGATAACGACCCATTCATTAGAATCAGGAGTGCTTGAGCAGGGAAACATCGAAAACCTTCAGGACAGCGGCCCTCGAGGACCGGAGTTTGACACCCCTGCTCTAGAGTCTCCTGGGTAATGGTAGTGTTACCTGAACCCACTTTCTAGGTCTCATATCGGAATCGACCGTGTTTCCGCCCGGGTCTTCTCTCGGCGTCAGACAGATTCGACTCGGGAATTTATTTGAAGACCACTGAACTGCTGCGGGAATAGCCTCACAGAATATCATTGATTTTAACATCATTAATGCAATTGGATGTAAAACTTTCTGCTTCAGTTGCAACCCAACATTTTCCACATTTCTCATTTGAAACTTCAAGTCATTTAGACCCCTCCCACCCCCCCCCCACTCCCCCCCCCCACACGCACGGCCTAAGGAATCTGAGAAAATGGTTAAGGCTAGCTAAATTGTTCAGTCTTGGAGGGAATGTCGACAAAATCGTCTGGTATTAAATTAAGTTGTAAACCTAAACCATATAGAGTTTATTTGAACCCCCCACCCCTACATCAGTGTGCAATTTCTACATTATAATGCCCACTGAGACAACTTGGACGGAGTAAAACTTTTATCGCAATTATAAAGAAAATATTAAAATAGAGCTAGCAAAGTTAGCTAATGTCCCTAGCATAGCTGCTAGCTAGCTAACGTTAGCAATCTGCTTGTGTACCAAAATTCTTAAGAAATCCCTTCAGCCCTCACCCAAAAGTATGTTGCGTCATGTTCGCTATGATAAATGTAGCTAATGAAGATTTGCTCAAATACAATCAGGCAAGACTGATGCCTGCACTCGGACACATCGTATAATTTGATCTCTCTCGCTCCGCCTGCTAGGAACACTACTTTCTATCTGCCGTTATCCGGGTTCCGCATTGTTTAGTGCTGACGTCAATTAACGCTGTCAATCTTCAAGATCACGTCAGCCTATCACTATGATCTCGTGCCTTTTTAAATACGATTCTCTCCTTGTTTAGTTTGTCCATGCTATCAAGCGCGTGACCCTCCGCCTCCCCGTCGCCGCCAGCTGTCTGGTCTTTGCCTTATCTGACTAGAACATCTTCGCCTGCTGCCACCACCACCAGTGTCTGAACTCCGCAGGGGATTCTTATTCTATGCAGGGCAGGCGCCCTTTGATCTATCATTCCCTCGGGGTCTGAGCCCAAACGATTGTAATACATTTACATCTGTAAATAAACTCGCTTCACCGTCCCAGGTCTCTCCTGATTGAAAAGATATCCCGTTACAGCACATCACCGTTAGCTAATTGTACACGAATGTTAAGTGTGTCACACGGTCAGGAATGAACAAGCCGTAGCTGCCCTCGGTCTGTTCTCGCCCGAGCGTGGTCATAACTCGCTCCTTACTCCTCAAAGACTTCATCTTGTCTCGGTATTGATAGACTCTAGTCTTGGCTATGACTTGGTCTTGGTTTAGGTGATCTTGATTAAATCACTGATATTAGCATGGCTCAGTGTATTACAGGGCACTTCTGAATTTCCTGATGCCAAGCGTTGGTTCGTCAGGGTTGTACCCAATGTAAGACATTGACATAGGTGTAGGTTAGATAGAATCCTCTGGTCTTCTGTTTAATGCCAAGAGGGTCTGATAGGATATATGCACTGCAGGTTGAGACTGTGTGTACTTTATAGGGGATTGGTGAAGTGTGTGTTTTATAGAGGGTTTGGCAGGGGGGAGGCTGAGAATGGATTTCGCTGCAATGCAGCAGGATTCCAAGGGGGAGGAGAGGAGTCTGGAGTTCTGGCAGGGAGTTCCAGGGTTGTTTGATTGATCCCTTCAGCCTCCTTAAGACGTTCACATCTCTGCACTCCAGACTTTTCTGGCCTGACCCACCAACTACTGTAAGCTGCAAATGCTGCCCTTAGACTCCCTGCCTTCTCCTCCACCCTCCCTCTCTCCTTGTCCATGTCCATCTTTAGCTTTAGCCTCCCCTCTCTATCGCTTCACTCCTCTACCCCCCTCCCCTCCCCGCTCCCTCTTTGAGCCCGGGGCCTCAGTAATAATCCATCTGCTTCTCTCCTCGCCCATCCAGGTGTTAGCTTGAAAGATATGATAATGGCCTCACCCTGCTAGAGGCACAGTGAAGGAGGTCATGGCTGGACCAAACCTCAACGTCTCCCCTCTCTAGAGGCTGGGCTCCTGAGAGGCCTCGGCCCGGTCCTGGACCGAGGTCCGTCCACAAACACGCGGCAGCGTCCCTGGCCGCGCTGTCCTGTAATTGTGTGAGTATTGACTGCGGAAAGGTTAAAGTCAGCCATCGAGTGCCCAGCGTCTTGAAGAGACAGGAATCGGACGTCTCAGCTCTGGGGGTGCTTGCAGGTGTCACTTCCTCTTGAGTCCCGAGCTTCTACTACGTGGCTAGGTGTCTCTGACAGGCCCGGATTAAGATGAGAGCTCCGGCTCCTGTCCCTGACCTTTACCAGCAGCGGGCCTCTGATTCCAGCAAATGTCAAAGACAGACATCAATCTAGCGTCCATCACCTCCCAACCTCGGGGGCAGGAATAACGGCACGCGAGCTCTTTTTGGAGGGAGAAACGCTGTCATTCATAATCACACTAGGGCACACACACACACAAACACACACGCACACAACCCTCACGGGCACTCTTGCATGCACGCATACACACACACATACACAGATATTGAAATACAGTATTTGCAGTTAGGAGAGTTCATTGTGATCCTCATGCCTGCGGTACTACTCCTGCTCTGGGTCTGTCAGATAAATAGGGCAGTGAGGCTAGAAACATGAGCGAGAGAAAAGAGGGAGAGAGAAAAAAGAGGGAGAGAGTAAGAGAGATATGAAGGAAAAGAGACAGAGGGAGGGAGTGAGAGAGCGATATGAAAGGAAAGAGAGGGAGGGAGAGAGATATATGAAGTGAAAAAGAGAGAGGGAGGGTGAGAGGGAGAAAGGTAGAGAAAGGGAGATGAGAGAGGAAGGGAGAGAAAGATGGAGAGAAGCGAGGGAGAATTCTCCTGGGTCCTGGCTTCCTGTGTGTCAGCTACTGGGTGTTAGCTGAAGCTCTTTCCAGTGAAGAGAGGAAGAGAGAGTGGGAGGGAGAGGGTGAGGGAGAGAGAGGGAGACATGGGAAACAGAACGAGTGGTCTCAAAGCAGCCAGATGCTATTATGAGAGTGGGAGCTTCGTAGTATAGGCAGCACGGTCCCCAGACCCCATAATCAATTTGAAGCCATTATCTTCCCTATTTGCATATTGATGCGTGGATAGCTTTGTCAGGCAGTGAGCTTGACTAAGCAGAGCGAGCGCCTTCCATTTCCTCTCTGGGGCTGCGATTACTCATAAAACAAAAGTTCTTTTTGATTCAAGAATTGTTTTTATTTATTGCGCTGTCCACCGTTGGAAAGGATTTGGCAGGTTGTGTTGTTGAATCATCGTTTTAGTGCAGATCTTGCCTGGGCTCCACTGCTGCAGTTCCGGATGTGACCAACAGGGGGCGAACAACAGCCGCGTGCAGTGCTGCCAAGCCCCCTCTCTCCCTCCCCGTCACTCTCTCACTCACTCTTCCCTCACCACGGCTCCAGCACTCCCCAGTGGTACTGCCCTTGTGATGGGGAGAGAAATGTGATTTAGCTGGAAGGCCAGACAATTAGTGGCTGTTGTGGAGGGACGCATGACACACATCTCAGCCCAGTTCAGGAGAGAGGGGGAGAGGGGGGAGAGGGGGAGAGCAGATGGAATACAATCCCTTCCTCGTTTCAATCTCTCCTTCATCAAGCCTGAGCGACCAAGGCATGGTCTTGCAAGACCAGAACTCTCCATTCATCTGTTATTTTCAAATGAGTGCAAATGCCTTTTTGTGCATTATCACAATTAAGAACATAAACCTGTATAATTTCTGTCCATTATACGTCTTTCAGAGAATATTGGCTCGATTGAATTTGCCGGCTGAATCTTCAAACCCCTGCTGACGTTACACCCAGTAGAATTCATTGATGAATGATCGACATCCCAAATGAGACATTTGGTGTGTGTATATATGATGACATTCTTTAGCGAGCGGTAAGTGGATGCTGTGGGTGTGCATGGACGGTGTGTGAGCGTGGTTAGCAGCAGAGGGGAGAAGGGAGGGCAGGGAGACGGATTGGGAAGAGGAGGAAAATGATGATGGATTCAGGGAGGGAGGGAAGGCTTTTCTGTTGGAGGGTGACTGAGCTTATGAATGTAAGTGGGAGTGAGACGTGTGCGCTCCGCGTGCGCGCTCCGCGTGCGCGCTTGCGTGTACATGTGCACGTGTGCGTACGAGTGCGGCGGTAAAGCATGCAAACACACACTTACACACACACAGACACACACACACACACACCCTGGTCTTTACCCATCCCTAGCTGAAACAACCCCTCCACCTCTCTCGCTCTCTCTCCTCCTCCTCCCCCTCTCCCTCCTCCCCCTCTCGCTCTCTCTCTTGCTCTCTCTCACTCCCCCCCTACACTCTCCAGGGTCTCGTATTTGTGTGAGCGGCAGCTCTGAGCTCATTTCTCTCAGCCCTGCGCAGTGAGCAGAGGGAGAGAGAGACGCTGCTCTAGGAGCTCTCTCCAGTGAGACCGGGGGAGACTGACGCTCTCCAAGCCCAGCAGCAGACACCCCAGCCGGGCAAAGGAGCAGCAGCACCATCCCTCTCCTCCATCGCCATCGCCTCCCATCCCGTCCGCAGGCTGCTCCAGAACCAGACGCTGTGTGCTGTGTGCTGTGTGCTGTGCGCGTGCGCGATCGGCCCGCCGCGTGCGTGCAAGCCCAACGGCGGCTTGCACAGCGAGGAGAGGAAGCAGAAAGCTTGAGGGGGGGGTGGTGGTGTCAGGCCAGCCGCGGTCCGCTCATCACACCTCCAAGCCGGGGAGAGACGACGAGAAGAAAGAGGGAGGAAGGTAGCATGGAGGAGAGGCGTGCGTCGGAGGCAGGGCTGTGGAATGTGGCGTCAGACGAACGGAGAGCTACGCTGTGAGCTGTGGTATTAGCAGGCAGGCAGCTGTACACGGAGCTGCTCTCTCACTCCCCTTTCAGCCGGCTACACTCTGTCTCACTGTCTCTCGCTCGCTTGCTCTCTTTCTCTCTCGGCTGGGCTCTCTCCTGCCGCTGTGTCCAGTCGGGATTAGCTTGCACAGATCGCCGCTTTGCCGACATCGTTTTCCAGCACGCTGAAATTTCACGTATGTACAGTGTTGCGTGTGCGCGCGGGATCTGGTGTGTGTGTGCGCGTGTGGGTGCATGCGTGTTCTGCACT
Source organism: Plecoglossus altivelis (assembly GCA_036571765.1). Classification (NCBI taxonomy): domain Eukaryota; kingdom Metazoa; phylum Chordata; class Actinopteri; order Osmeriformes; family Plecoglossidae; genus Plecoglossus; species Plecoglossus altivelis. The sequence goes on from BROE01000013.1 coordinate 5,070,842, forward strand.
CGAGTTGCTGTCATTCTTCTTGTTGCTTCCTCGTCCTCCACCCCCCCCCCCCCCCCCGTCCTCTCCCCTCTGCCTCCCCCTCTTTGAGAAAATCGTCCACATTGTGGAGAGGGATTTGAGAATGATTCCATTCCTGGGTTGAAAAATCCTTACCGATCTATTAATTCCTGCTCCATCTCATGTCTCATTTCTCATCTCTCGTGTGGTTGTTGTGCATATTGAAAGCATGTGAGCAAGGCTGTTTGAATCCCACAGGGGACAGTGCACATAGCTACTGTTGATGTCACGCTAGCCAAATGCACAGAGATGTTTTGATTCATTAGCGGAGACAAGCTGTTGTGAGGATGCCTGATTTGGCGGGTTTGGCAGTCGGACATTTCTGCCGAGAGATCTGAGGTGGGAGAAGGAACGGATGATTGCTGTGGCCAGAGATGGGCGTGTGGGTAACGTGCACGCTCGCTCACACACTCAATCCCCACACGCGTGCACTTGCTGTCTCCTGACACACACACGCATGCACGCTAATCTATAATCATAAACATGAAGCATTCTTTGATGCATGATTTTCCTCTGCACATGCAAAGAAATGCCTTCATCCCGTCACGCACACATCCCAACACAGTAAGCAATACCACACAAGCTGTGGCTCAGCGTGTCAGACGAATACGAGGACTTGACAAGCTAAGTCAACCGACGGAGGAGAGGTTTATTACATCGCTAATGATAATCCAAACATCTTGCTAGTCACTTTTAAATGGCCGTCGTCACACTACCATGAGGAGAGAGTTTACGGGGTATTTTTGTCGCTGCCGTTATGAGTTGATGGGTATTGTAGAGTACACAGGAGAGCGGAATATGACTCCGCACACCCTGGCTGGAGGTTGAGGCTTTATGATGAGGCTGGAGGTTGGAGGTTGAGTCTGTAGGCTAAGGCTGAGGTTGAGGCTGGAGGTTGATGCTGGAGGTTGAGGCTGAAGCTGAGGGTAACAACGTGGCGAGTGGCTGAGGCTGTAAAGATCTCGCTCCGAGGTCTTTGGGGTGACTCACACATGGGAGGGGCCCCAAACCTGGGCTACAGGAATACCCTGGGCTCCTCCTTCTCATCCATCCATCCATCCATCCATCCAAGCATCCATCCATCCATCCATCCAGCTGGCTCTAGAGGTTATTAGTGTGCAGAATCATTACTCACAAAGCATTAATCTGTCTAGATTACATGCTGCACCAGGGATTCATAGTAGATTATTGACATTTAATCTTGTTCGTTGTCTGGGCACTTAGTGTAGAAGGTTGCCTGTTAAAGGCCAGCGCCGTTTAAGGCATTTCCCCCGAGAGAGAGGCGTCAAGCGACCTGTTGTCGGGGACCGACCGGGTCACGGGCCACAATGCCAAAAGACTGAAATGACATCGAACGCAACACGACGGCTTGATTAGTGTACGTGGACATCCCCCTTCCTTTTCTCCCAACTTCCCACCTCATTACCCTCTAATGGGATGATATAGGAATGACTCCGGGGTGTGTTCAAGTCATTTGCGTATCAACCCTTCCTTGGGGAGAGGGCGAATGTTTCATTTGTCAAACCCTTAACATAGGTGTCAGTAGGAGGTCCAGGCTGCAGAAACGCAGCTCCCTAATTGGTTATCCACCAGATAGTATCAGTCTCTCCTGTCACCTGCTGTACACGCAACACTGTTCCCCTCTATGGATACCCAGCTGCAGGGTGGAGCAGAGTAGGGCAGCTCCACATGGTGCACTGGGAGACCCGCTATTGCTGCAACTAGAAGACATAGTTGGGGATTCATTCTGTTTCAATATTACCAGAAAGTTGTCAATGGAAGTTTACCAGTCCCACTATTTCTTTTCCTGTCAATAATAATACACTTGTAGGAAATGTCTTTGTCGAATATAGTCTAGTTGTGAAAATATAATGTGACAGTGTGAAAATATTTTTAGACACGAAAAAAGGTGATAGCTGTGACTAATCTCGGTTTTGGCATTTCTTCATTAACGCACACTGTGCCTCTGATTATCCCTGTCTGACTTCCTGCCTTTTCGCGAGCGTGGTGATTGGCTACCTGCTTGCTGGCTTGTGTGGTGATTGGCTACCTGTGGGCTTTGAGGCTTCTGTTAGTGTGCGGTCTCATATGTGTTGTTGATCGTTTTTGTTCTACAGGTATTTTTAGGCGTGGTCCACCATACGTCTGGCTAGACTCCAAATTACAGGCTGAACCCTCTTCTTTGCACATAAGTATCACTTGAGTCCAGCTAGCCGGGGCATTATCTCCTTATATGAAGTGACACTTTGGATGTGAAAGTGCAGCCCACATATTCACCATCTTATCCCAGGAACTAGGTGCCCTCACAGTATCAAATGCCTTGAAAGGCCTTTTGAAAAATGGAGTTCCCGAACATGCAAAATGGTGACCTGCTGAGTGCAAGCAGTCCTGCCCAGATTGATCCTTCGATTCTGACAGTCAGGTTTGACAAATGATGCTGTGCCATAGGTGTCGTGCTGGCAGTAGAGGATGAAGAAGGGTCCTGCCGTACGGCCTGCCAGTTTAGCCTACCGCTAACGTTCGGCCGTGCTTCTGAGCCTAGCCGTAAAGGCTAACTCTTACGCTGTGTTTCACAGTCCATTTGACGTGTGCATGTCTCTCTAATCAGGAGACTGTGGAGGCATCAGTGTAAAACCCTGGAACTAATGCGGAGCAGCTGTCAGTGTCTCTCCACAACAAATACCTCACATGTCAGAGACCAGGTCTGCTTTACAACCAATACCTCACCCATCCCTTAGTGGGGATTGGGTGTCCGCTAGTGTCCATTCAGATGCAGCTGCTAGCCCAGCCCCATGCCAGGAACACAGTGAGAGTAGCCAACCCCGGCTCAGATTTGGTATTGTTGCACATACACAGGAGAAATTAAGATCAGAAAATGAGAAAGAGATGGAAAATCTTTTTCTAACAGTAAACAGTTGGGAAAACGTCAGCTGTTACACTGAGTTGAACATTGAATTTGTTAAATGTTATAAAAGAGAAATATGGTCTATAATCTCAAACCACTCACCTGGACAAGTGGTCAGGGTTAGGCCCGTAACGTGATGTGACCAAAAGCTCTCAACGACTGGAGGTTCAAATACGCAAAACGATTTCGTTGATATTACCACCCTGGTGAAAATTGAGTGTCATTCCTCTATTTACTCTGAAGCACTACTGCAATCCGCAGTGAGTGTAATAAAGCATTGTGACTATTGAAGTCATTAGAATAATTGGCTGCCTCCTGCTGCAGAAAGTGGGTATATCAGCGAGGCCCGTGGCTGTGTTAAGACTGACAAATCTATACACACCTTCAGCAGTACTTAGAAAAAGAAATCTAATTCAGGACCTCTAGTGCCACGCTAAGATTACATATATTGTGATACATACGTTTTTCATTATCAACTTCCAAAATGTAAGACATTTTGGGGTTTTGTGTGTAATTATATATATATATATATGTTTACAGTATACAGTATATATATATAAATATATATGTGTGTATGCGTGCATATATACTGTATATATATATATACAAATATAGATATATCTATGTATATACATAAATATATAATTTACTCTTTGCATACCATGTTATCATATGTCTGTGTTGATTGCCACATGTGAAACAGCAGAAACGTGTGGTAGATGTGTGTGGATGGCTGTTTTTTCCATTCGTTTTTTTGGTTTCATCTCAGTGACAGGAGAGAGGACTCTATTGTACCGTGGAAGTGCTGCATTGTGTTTCACAGCCAGGATGAGACGCGCCTTTGTAAAATGTTCTATTCTTCTCTCTCTTCCAGGGCAACGCTTCTCATCTCGGGGAGAGACGCAGAATTTGAACCCGTTTCTCAGCTCCATCTCTGGATTTACAGCGTTAGTGCTTGGAGGCCATCTTAACCGGAGCCCTCGGTGCCCCGTCACAGTCCTGGGACTGACCCTCCGCTGCCACTGGGCGATTTACCGCTTGTTGTTTGTCAACACTAAGCTCTCAGATTCCTCTGATTCACTGCATCTGGAATAGAGATCTCCCTAGCATTGCTCTCCATGGTTTCTGCTCTACTCAAGACCATATCATTGTACATTGAAAAGATTTGCAAAGGAATGTTTACAAAGAAATTGGCGAATCCCACAAAGAAGAAAGAGCCCAGCGAAAATAAAGAGTCCAAATTGACCACCGATTTGCAAGCACGTAATCCAACTTTCTCTACCACGCTGAAAACCACCGTGAAGAAAATCTCCAAATGCTCTTCTGCACGTAACATATCTCTCGAAGACGACGACGGGAAAAACGACTGCTCATCGCTCTCTCCGACATTCAGTTATCGCGTAGCTATAGCGAACGGACTCCCGAAGAAAGCTCGTCTGTTAAATAATAATGAGAGTGTACTCCAAGAGGTTTTGTCTATCAATAGCAGCCACTCTGACTCCTTGACTGACACCAAACCTGTCCGCAGACTGGATGAGCAGAAATCTCACACCATGCCAGTGAGACGAAATAGGAAGAGCCTTATCAGCCTAGCGCCTTCTGACGGCAGCTCTGAGGGCGAACGCGTGGAACGCTCCAGTCTGCAAACTCTCAGGCTGGGTGCCTTGCGCAAGCTGAGGAAATGGAAGAAGAGCCAAGAATGCGTCTCCTCCGACTCCGAGGTCAGCAACTGGAGGAAGACCCTTGGCATCCGGAGCAAGTCTCTGGACCGGGCAGGGAGGCAGCAAAAGAGCTCCACCCTGGAACCTGGCTCGTCCTCCACGGGCTGCATCAGCCAGACCCAGGATGTGATGGAGATGATCTTCAAGGAGCTGCAGGGGATCAGCCAGATAGAGACGGAGCTGTCTGAGCTGCGTGGGCACGTTAATGCCCTGAAAAGCTCCATCGACGAGATCTCCAGCAGCGTGGAGGTGGTGCAGAGCGAGATCGAGCAACTCCGCTCGGGGTTTGTTCAGTCCAGGAGGGAAACGCGCGACATCCACGACTATATCAAGCAGATCAGCCCCCAGGCCAGCAAGGCCTCCCTCAGGTTCCTCAATGTTCCTGAGGAAAAGTTAGAGAAGACTGACAGTCTCATCTATTCAATTCTTAAAGATAAAATGGGATTCATAGATGCACACAAAACATTAAAAATAGAACTTGCTCATAGGTTAGGACAACAAAGAGAATGTTCCAACGCTAAACCTCGACCTATTCTTGTTATCTTTTCAACCCCACAAGATAGGGATTTAGTTTTGAAAAAATGCTATAAACTCAAAGGGACAGGCATTTCCGTCTCCACTGATAGCTTGACTCACGATGTGAAGGAGCGGAAAGACAAAGAATTAGCCTCCTCACAGACCTATGAAAGCATGGATATAAAGGTCTCGGGGAAGGACAAAGTGGTAGAGAGCGATGACTGGGATTCAATGGACAGCGACAAAGAGTTGGATGAGCTGAGTAAGAATAAATATGCAATGGTGATTACAAAGCCCGCCCATAAAAGTAAATCAGACAAAAAGAGGTCCCACGACCACAGCCGGTCAGCAGATGAGGCAGGGTACTCAGGCTCGGTACACTACGCTGACGATTCGTATGACGATTCAGACAAACATGCCAAGGCCTACTACTCTGACCTGACACCAGGCTGGCTGTCCCAGAGTGACTATTCCACCCCCAAGCTCAGCCGCTCTGAGTCGGACTGCTCCAAACTCTGCCAGTCTTACTCAGAGGACTTCTCCGAGAGCCAGTATTTCAGCCGGACCAACGGCGGCTCTCTGTTGTCGTCCTCGGATCAGGAGCTGTGGCAGAGGAAGCAGGAGGATATGGCCTCTTCTTGGTATGCCAGCCCCTGCCAGCCCCTTAGTCAGGAGAACCCCTCTTACGTGGAGCACAATGAAGTTGAGACCACAGAGACTATTGACAGCGGGGTGAGTAACGGAATGGTCTGCATGTCTGGGGATAGAAGCCACTACAGTGGTTCTCAGCTCTCTCTGCAGGGTGACCTTTCTCCTTGGAAAGACTGGCATCACCTCGAGCAGGGTACTGACTCTGGCCTGGATGCCTCCATAGAGCAGAACCTGGTCTCAGAGGTCAGCAGCCCCTTTGACCCCACAACCATTCCAGGATTCCCTGAGAACATCACAAAGTGTCAGGAGGTTGATCTGCAGTTTGAAGGGGAGGAGGATTTCATGACTTTAGATCATCCTTGCATTGTCCCTCCTCCCATCACTACTTACATCCCCACTCCTGTCCCAATAATAGAGAAAGAACCTGTCCACAAGCCACCTGTCCGCAAATCTAAGGAGGCCCCGAAAGAAAGCCCAAAAGTGACGACAAAAGAAGTCCCAAAACTTGCTTCTAAACCGGTCTCTAAAGTAACTACAAAGAGCCCAAAAGATACCACTAAACCAAACACTAAATTAACAGCTAAAGAATCCCATAAAGTGCTGACTAAAGAGATTCCCAAGGTGACAGCTAAAGAAACTCCCAAGATAATTGCCAAGGAGACCCCTAAAATGATGACTAAGGAGACCCCTAAAACGACTTCTAAACAGGGTGCTAAAGTATCTTCTAAACAAGGCTCAAAAATAACAGCTAAAGAAAGTCCGATTATAACTCCTAAAGAAAGTCCGATTATAACTCCTAAGGAAAGTCCGATTATAACTCCTAAAGAAAGTCCGATTATAACACCTAAAGAAAGTCCGATTATAACTCCTAAGGAAAGTCCGATTATAACTCCTAAAGAAAGTCCGATTATAACTCCTAAAGAAAGTCCAATTATTACTCCTAAAGAAAGTCCGATTATAACTCCTAAAGAGAGTCCAGTAGTGACTCCTAAGGAAAGCCCCATTGTAACTCCTAAAGAGAGCCCTAAAACCATCCCTCAAGAGGCCCTCAAAGTAACTGGTAAAGAGTTTCCTAAAGAACCCCCTAAAGTGGTCTCTGTTGAGATGCCCAAGGTGACTGCTAAAGAGAGTCCTGTAGTGAGCCTTAAAGAGGCCCCTAAGGTGGCCCCCAAGCCAGCCCCCCAGACTGCACCTCAGGCTGCTTCTCAGGCCACCCCTCAGGCTGTACCTCAGGCTACACCCCAGGATACACCCCAGGCTACCCCCCAGACCGTACCACAGACTGCACCCCAGGTGCTACCCCAGGCGCTGTCTCAAGCGGCCCCTAAATCAGCCCCCCAAGTTGTCGCTAAAGCGGCTCCTAAAACGACACACAAAGAAACATTCCCAGAGCTGGATGTCAATCACAGCTTTCACCAGAATCAGACCAAGTCAGCCACCATGTATCGCAGTCAGAGTGAGATCAGGACAGAGAAAGTCGAGGAGGTTCCCAAGTCCTGGAGCAGCAGGCTAAGCATTGATCTCACTGACAAATCCTTTGGTTTTGGCTTTGGCTCCACACTCCAGAGGGCCAAATCAGCCCTGGAGGTTGTGTGGAACAAAGGTGCCCAGCCTCCAAGTGCTCCGGTGGAGGAACCCGCCAATTCCTCCTCCTTCATGGGCCGCTTCCGAAATCTGTCCACCTCCACCCCCAACGACTCCAGCACCACCATCGACTCCGACGTCTACAACGAGCCCTTTGTCTACAAAGCTGAGGATGAGGAGGAAACGGCGTCTGCGGAAGTAGCAGATGGAGATCAGCCTGTTGACAACGAAACCCACTACGTAGAGGTGATGGAACAGGTGCTAGCCAACCTGGAGAACAAGACCAACACCGAGGAGGCGGAAGAGCTCGTACCGGAGTACGAGGCCACTCAGGACAACGACGGCTCTCAGGATTATGACGGGTCTCAGGATTACGACGCCTCGCAAGAACTGGAAGGTTCCGAGGATTTCGAGGCGGCGCAAGAAGCGGCTCCTGTCCTGGAGTACGACTGCAGTCTGGATGAGCACTACGATGAAGAGTGCAGCGAGGACTACGAGGACACTCAGATGACCGAGGACACCGCCGAATATGACGCCATGGTGGAGTACGTGGAGGTGGAGGAACCCGATGAGACCGAAGACATGGAGGAAGGGGACGAAGACCTGGAGGAGGTGGAGGAGTTGGAGGATGTGTCTGAAGCTTGTGAGAGCGTTGGACAACAGGAGGACGAAAACAAGAACGTCCCACAGGAGACACTCGTGGAGGCCCCGCCCAAGAAGCGAATCCGCCCGACTTTCAAGGAAGCAGCACTGAGGGCCTACAGGAAGCAGATGGCTGAGCTGGAGCAACAGATCCTGGCTGGAGGTAGATTTCTTTTTGGTGCAATGTGACGTGTGGCATCTGTTTAAATGATTGATATATTATTCCTAAATGATCTCAGCTCACAACACAGCATAGAGTAGCACAGTGACTCAAACGGATTTGTTTTTCTGAAAAAACATTTGTCGAAGTGTATGTTCATACTTGTCACGAACAGGTGCAAGTACATGTAGCATCAGTTCTTTTAAAATAATAATATCATAATTTTGAGATATTCCTCTCATGATTTGAAGGGAAATCCTTAGACTTTGCTCTTTTTGTACTCGATATCTGAAGGACTGTAACTCGGCATTGAGAGTTTGAAATGTCCCTGATGTCGCCCATTGTTAATTAATTTTTGAGAAAAGATCAAATAGAGAACACATCCGAAGGTGAATAAATGGCATTATGGAGTTAAATGGATTCGTGGTCAGGATTAGAGTTGCAGTATCGGAGCGCAGCACCGAAACCAAAGTGACGTAGTCTGTCATTTTTCGGATTCTGTGTCTGCCAGCAGCTTTCACATTGAAATAACAAGGCTTTAGGCTGGTACAAACAACCTAGTAGCATTTCAGACAACAACGACCTTGGGGCAGAATCCACTGCTTCAAATATCACAAGAACTCGCAAGAAAGTTACTCTGCATGTTTGATTTGTGTAGTACCAATACGACTTCAGCATTTAGTCTGCCCCACTTCTAACGAATGGCAGCTAAACTTAAACCCTTTGTTTTGTTGGCTGACATTTGATTAAATTCTTCAAACAAATCAAGCAAAAAACACATCTATTTTATTCCGAGCAGGTTTTCTGACCATTCTTCATGCGGAGTATGAGTGAAGTACTCTGCTGAGTCAGAAGTTTATTCTGACCCCCAAAAAAAAAGATTGCCAGAGAAAAATGGTTCCTCGCAGTGTATTAAGTGGTTAGTATTGATTCAATGAAGCAAACAATGAACTGTTCCAAGTGGAATGAAGAAAGGTTTTCTGTGTGAGTTACAGAGGGGCCAGGGGAATTTCTTGCCTCTTATTTAAAGTGAACAGACTCTTGACCTACATGTGTAACAGGCGCAATGCCTCCCTACGCTCACAGAGAAGCTGTGTGGGGACTTCTCACACAGCATCTTACAGGTACACAGGCTGCACACGTGCCAACCTACGGACACTCTCAGCCATCAATATTCATGACATATCAACAATTTAGACATGCAGTACAGCATCAGCAACATACAAAACCAGCAGACGGTCTGATACGCAGAGTGGAGTCGTAGTTGGTTAGGTACGAAACCTTAAACTGTACACATACGGAAGCTCATATTTAGCACATCCAAAAGGCAGCTTCATCAGACTTGAACGAAAGCTTCAGGTAAAATGACATTTTAAAAACAGGAACCGTTACATTTCGGAAGTGCCTTATAGATTCACACCTTGAATAATGCAGCCTTTTATTAATATGCAGCATGCCACCACATGGTCAGGTGATGATTATCGAATTAAATCCTTGTGTTTAAACGGATGTGCAATTTGTTTATTATTTATAGTCAAACACAAGCGTGTTGCTGAAACATCAAATTATCGTTTAATGCTGGTCTTTGTTGTGGTCGGTTGACTGTGTATATGTCCACCTTGATTAGGATTGGTCGAGGGAGCAGGGATTTCTGTCCCTGTGGATGGACAAACAAGCTTCAGGCTCTATTACTGTGGCATTGCTTCATAGAGCAGAGCTGATCTCTCGCTCTCTCTTTTTCTTCCTATCTACATTTTCTCCAATTTCCTTTCCTGCTTTCTCTTACGATTTCCTGTCTTTTCATTTTCATTCTTGTCCTTTTTCTCTCTCCGTTTCCTCAATCTTTCGCTCGCTACCTCTGCCTCTCTCTCTACCTTTGTTTCTCTTCCCCTCTCTCCCTTTTTTCTCCCTCCCTCTCTCTCCCTCTGTTCTCTCTCCCCTCTCACTCTCCTTCTCTCTCTAGGTCTCCCTCTCTCTCTTTCCCTCTCTTTCCCTCCCTCCCTCCCTCTCTCCCTCCCTCCCTCCCTCACTCTCCCTCTCTCCCTCTCTCACCGTGATGCATGCTCTCTGGGCTCGTGTAGTGGTGAGCTCAACTGTTTGGGGAAACGGGCGGTGCTGGCGTCCGTGGCATCCCAATCCTCCCTCCACTACAGCAGCGTCTGTATTGAGATGCTAATTCACACTCCCAAGGGCATTCTGTAACCAGGTCAGCCTTGCTTAGAATATTTATATGGGTCTGCTAGCAAAGTTGCTGTTTGCCGGCTCCTTAGGGAGGCATGGGAGGCAGGGCAGGCAGACCTTCTTGCTTACTGCGCCATATCTGGATGTGTGGCTATGAAGAATGCAGATCGAGAGCAAGTGGCGGTTATGTTGATGCTTTAAATTGATCGGGCCATTGGCTGTGGGTGCTAGTGGGACACCCCAGCCCTCTCTCTCTCTTTATATCTCTCTTTGTGTCTCTCTCTCTGTATCTCTCTCTCTCTCTGATGACAGACTGCCCCTGGTCACAGGGGAAGCCTGGGCCCCACAGCCACGTCACAGTGAGGTCAGGGCCGGCCAGACTACTGCAGCTCCCCTGGTCCTGTCCTTCACGGTTTTGGTCTAGTTGTTTGGTCCAGTTTCTGGCGCTGTTTAATTAGCCGGCCGGGGAACTCCCCCTCCAAGCCTCTCGTTTCAGTGGAAGCAGCTTCAGCTTCCTGTCTGTGAGCTAAACCCACCCCCTGTCCCTGCCAACAGCCAAACAGAAGCCTTCACATATGCTTCTTCTGTTGCCTGGCAAAGCTCTGGCTTTATGCTGCTTGCTGGGGCGCTGCCCATCAAAGTGCTCAGTGTCCTAAGCTCCCTTTAAACTCATATTCAGCCATTCTTAGTCTGCACACGCATTTCAAATAAAATAGCTGTTTTACGTGCTTAGTCCCTCCCCACACACACCCCCCAACCGCCACGACTCCTATCATCCTTACGTTCCGCGAGCATCAAAGTCAGTAATGACATGAAAGAAAATTAAGATAAAACTGCATTTTCACGCCAAAATCGGTTGAAATCTTTCCCATAGAAAGCTCAGCCTCGTGCAACAAAGGAGATTTAACGCCGCTCTTCACCGTTGTTCCAACTCAAGGCAGTCAAAAGTCCAGAAAATGGCGTTCTGCTTCGATTTCTTTTCCTCTTCCTTTCTTCTTGATATTAAAAGCCCATTCTTCCATGCCACACTGTAAACAACACGCCTTGTTTTGTGGCAACGTGCTGCTTTGTGGTGACATTCTATTCTGGTCCCAGCCTAAAGGGCTCTGTCTTTATGGTGAAATGTGAACTAAACAAACCAACTGGCATCAACCTCTCTGTCACAGTCACTTAGTCACCGTAGATGCCAAACTTGGGATGAGAGCGACTGTTGGATATGATGTCGCGAGCGGTAGGAAGAGGTGTGGCAAGTGTGTCACCTTAATAATAGCGCTGGTGGGGTGGAGGGGAGGTGGGGTGGATGAAGGGGGTTGGGGGCGGCGGGGGGTGGAGGTGGTCTAGCTCCGTAATCACTGCAGTGGTTTGACAGTGAGTCGGCTGCTGTTCTCATCTCAGCAGGGGGGCTCTCTCCTCACTACTTGGGCTAATTCTGTTGTCCTTTCCGGCTGAACGGGTCACCGCTCATATTTTGGCAGAGCTCCATACTACAAAAAATGGTTCTGCGGATTCAAACGTGTGTCAACATGATAATAACGGGAAGGGGGGGGGAGTGGTTGCTGTGATTATCAGTCTGTATATCTGGTCATCCAGCATAGTGTGCTTCCATCCCCAGGGCTTTGGTACTCAGTCCATTTGAGAAAATAGCTGCATCGCAGCTATATTCATGCGCCAAAATGAGTGCAGTGACGCTTGTTATTCACGTAACACAACCCTGTATGTTTTGCATTAGTATATGCATGGATGCAAGTTCCTTGGGACTCTGCCTGTAGGTGTCCCAGCCATGTGTGTGTGTGTGCGTGTGTGTGCGTGTACGTGTGTGTGTGCGTGTGTGTGTATGCGTGTGCGTGGGGGGGGTAATAGCGTCTGGCTATATTATCAGGCCTGTGCAGGCCTGCTTGCACTAGTGATCTCTGCTCGATGGGTTGTGTGACCATGCGTGTCTTTTCCTCCCTGACCAGGATTTAGAGCCTCTATCTCAACATACTGCTTGGCAGTACAACCAACTTTCCTACTCAAATCGATTGCATTTCTATTCCAGAGATTTAAGGCCCTACTGTAATAATCTTGAGATATCTCTATTCTCCACCCGCGGCTCTTGGTTTGTGCCGTTGTTTAGGTGGGGTACATCGGCAGGATATCTTAGCTGAGCTCCACGCCGGAGCCATCGTGGAGCTCAAGCTGCTTCAAAGTAGAAAAGCTTCACGAAGACAAACCGTTTTTCCTGACAGGTTTTTCATTTTATTTATTGAGAGTGCTACATTTTTTTTGTGTGTTTTTTTTTGAGTGTGTATGGTTCCCTGAAATAACACTGCAATAAACGTGCAGTAAATCTGTCACCAGTAATGGTAACAGCTCCTATAGCCTGTATGTATCATGAGGTTCTGGCTGTTTTCTCAGCACATTAGCCCTCTGATCCATCCCCCTGAGAACAACGTTTTTCCGACTATATCTGTATTCGATCTTGATTACGCTTCATCGCCAACGAATCGATCCGCAACTAATTGCACCTGTGTCATCTTGCCAACGAAATGAGAAGTCTGTCCGCAACTAACCGTTTCTCCCTTTCAATATCAACATGCCTGGCCGTGATGTCTTAACTGTCCATGCCTGTTTGTGCACAGGCCTTGGCTAATTGTATGACCAGATGACATGTCTACAGAGCACAGTGTTTCCAACTGGTTTAGAATTCCGCCTAAGCAGGACTCCCACCACAGTAACTGTTGATGGTGTATGCATGTGTGCGTTCTCGTATGATGTCCCTGTATTACAGTTTGCTGCTGTTTATAGTTCCTCTCCCTTAGGCCAAACTGACTCAGTCTCCACTGCATGCGTTTGTTAGGGATAGACAAACGGGTGACGTCACATGGTACTTTACTACATGCATAGTTGAGTGTGTGTGTGTCTGCCTGACTGTGTGTGTGTACCTCCTGTCTAACCCTCTGCTCTGCTTCTTCTCTTTTCAGATAGCAGTGCTTTGGAATCTCAGGTTTAAACCCATTGTTACGCATTCTGCATCCAAACCCCAAGTTTTTGGTTGTTTTTCGGTTCCCATTCGTGTATACGTTTGTGCATGTGTGTATCTGTATTTGTGGCTGTCTGTGTGTGTGTGTTATATCCAACTGTGAGTGTGGGTGGTAGATCTTTTTGTGTGGGCTGATTTGAAAGTGCAGCATTTTGCCTGGTGGCCATCTTATCATCCCTACAGCAGTGTCTGTGCTTCTCTTCTGTTGCGATGATGATTGGGACTGTAGACAGCCCTCCAAACGGTGGTCAGTGAGAGGGGGGAGGAGATCCTTACACAACAGGCTAATCTGGCCCTGAGCGTCATGGACAACACGCTCCGCCATGCTGCGCCCCAGAACCCGCGTCTCAAATCCCATAGACGTGAGATTATTGGCGCTCCGGCCTGCGGGACTCGTCCCCTTAGCTCCTAAAGCTACATCCTCCTTCCTTCATTTGTCCACATCTCTCTCTCCTGACCCTGACTGACCTCCAGATCTACTGTACTTTCCCAAATTGGAGCCTTTTTTTTCTTCTCTCCTCCCCCCCCTTCGGTGAGGTTGTCTGCCTCCTGTTCTGGTGTTGCACTGGAATGGTGTTTCTCTGCGTCGAGCGTAGCCGTGTCTGACGTCATGCTGCTCTCCTCTCCACAGACTCGCAATGTCCTGGATCCCAAAGTGCTCGGGCTTCAGACTGGTGGGTAAGTGGCGCCCCTTTTTTGAACCCCCTCTCTCATTGGCTCGCGCTCGCCTTTCCGGGCAGGCGTAGGGGGTCACAGTGAAGGGTCCCCTGTATGCAAACACAAAGGGTCACTACTTTGGATGCTGGAACCTGGGGAAGGGGGGGAGGGACAGGCATATTCAGGCAAGTCAGCACGTTTGCCAGTGTGTTTTAAGATGATATACACAGATAATAGCTGGATGTGTGCTCTCCCTGCTGTTCCACGTTATCTCTCCAGCTGACCGTTGTGCACATGTCTGCACTGTAACGCAGCCTGGCCTTCCTGCATGACTACAGAGGCTTGGCATGTGCTTTAGCAGCCACTTCGAGATTCATATCTCAGGGGTCGTACCTGTGATGTCACTTCACTTAAGGCTGACGGGGGAGGGGGTTGGGGGTAGAGGGGGGCCACCAGAGAGCTGCCGTGTCACATAGAGGTCATTAACGGGCTGGGAGTGACAGCTGGCGGGATCTCCTGGGAGGGCTGCGCTCCCATTGGTGGGAGCAGGGAGAGCGAGTATGAGAGAGTGTCGTTTAAATGGAGCCTTCGTATAGGCTGCAGGCAGGATGAAGGCTGATGAAGAGAGATGGGCAAAGAGATTGATCTTTTGTGTCTACCTTCAGAGACAGGGTAGAGGGATCGATCCTTACTGTAGACCCTGCTGTAAAGAGAGACAGGATTGAGGGATTGAGCTCTAATGTAGACACTAGTAGAGAGACAGAGAGAGAGACAGAGAGAGAGACAGAGAGAGAGACAGAGAGAGAGAAAAGAGAGAGAGACAGAGGAGAAAAAAAGAGAACCAGAGATATAAGTATGTAGATATATCTTCCAAGTAGAATCACTTTATCTGTAGAAAAGACTATATTATAGATTAAGCCCTAATGTAGACATTATTGCAGAGAGAGACAGGATAGAAGGATTGAATCTTATTGGAGACAGTCAGGGTAGAGGGAGCCCTATCATGTGCACCAGCAAGCGAGAGGAGAGAGGGGGCGGGAGCTGAGGAGTGATTTGAGAACGTGGAGGGCACGGCCGAGGGATCCCCGCCCAGGACAGCCAGACACAGAGCATGGAAGTATGATCCATGGGGTTGGCCAGCGTTGTAAATCAGGGCCCCCTTTCAGCGTGGTAATGTCTCCCCCAGCACTGCGTTATTATGATATTAATACTCTCTAAACCTGTCTGCTTTCCCAGGGCTGGCAGCATTCTTTATGGTATTGACAGCATGCCAGATTTACGCCGCAAGAGGACCATGCCTATTGTCAGAGACCTGGTGAGTTATCTGCCTCAACAAGGTTAGGTGTGATTTACGTCTAATATATCTGACCGCCCCTATACTAGACCCTGGCAGACAGAGGGACACTGTCCGACCGCACGGCGTGTAAGTATGCTAAATGTGGACGCGGAGCAGCGAGCAGTTTGGCCACGTTAAACCTAATTCCCCCCCTGGTCGTAACTCTGAGCGCTTATTTAGTTAGCAGGGGGAGGGGCAGGGAGGGGGAGGGAGGGGAGGAGGGGGGGTAGTCATAGCGTTGCGTCATATTGATGCTCTTGTTCTGTTTTATTGCAGCGTAATATGTCACGTCAAACAAGCAAACAGGCCAGCTTTAGTGCGGCTTGCTGTATCGGTGTCCCAGCTAGGTTTGAAAAGCTCAGCTGCGTCGGCCCAGCCGACTGCTCTTAGACTGTATCGACAGTTGTTGGTGTTTGTTAGTAATGTTTAGTCTTGTACTGTGTTTGTCTTGTGCCTAAGTGTCTGTTTTCATATTCATGTTTCTGGAACTCATATCAGACTAGATACTCAGGCTGTTCAGACATAGATGTGGACTCTTTAAGTGCACTTTATGAGGAGTCCACTAAATCTCTCCAAGCTACTCTTAAAAGACCCATCGCACAGTTTATACAAATAGTGTCTAGCCAACTACTGCACTGTGTTTTTCTGATCAAATATATTATGATGATGTAGTTGTATGTCATACGAATAGATGCTGATGAATGTTTATATCACAGTGAACGACATGAGTTGATGCTGTATTTGTCCATATCTCTCATGAAATTAATAACCAACAATATTTTGGTAAGTATGGGTTGCGATTTTTGTTGATGGGTATTCTATGCGTGTATATATGCCATTCCTACACAGCCCCATAACAGCTATGGGTGATATTTTTCAGTGAGTTGTCAGATTTCAGCCTGGCCGACAGCAAACATTTTGACGTCTCGGCAGGAGTTGGGCCTTCAGTACAGTACAGCATAAAGTCAAGCAGAACGATGTGAAATGGTGACAACTCAACCTAAAAATATATCTAAGGACTTCATTGACCTCTGATTTAACTGTGTGAGGCTTTTAAATCATGTAAAAGCAGCACTGAAGAAAGCCTTTTACACATTGGATGAAGTCAGTATTCAGTGGTTTAATTGGTCCCTTCTCTCATGCCTCTCCTCTGTCGATGTCCCCCATTGGCTGTGTGATTGCTTCAGGGCAGCAACAGCATTGTGATTGGTTGGGACGGGAGGGTTCCCCACTCTACAGTGGGGTGCAAAAAAATAAATGAATCTTTATACATGAATTAACAGATATATGATCATATTCAAAGCACCATTTGATACCTCAACACGGAACATTTGGACTCCAGGTCATCCTGTATTGCCTGCAGCAACCTCAGCAGTACCAGTGCATGTTAAGAAACTTACATCAACACTCTTAGTTCATGTAGAGGTCACGTCTTCTCCTACATCTCCCATGACTTCCATGGATCTTTACCATAGCTGGGCTGCAGACCACAGGGTGGTGGTAAAGACTGATCCAGTACTGGCAGCTGTCCATGTTTGCATTTCTCTCTGTTGCGTAACCTCCTCCTAATATGGGCTGGGTGTCAGTCTGTCTCCCTTTTAACTCTGGGTCACCTAGGCTCAGTGGAGATTTAGCTCACGCGGGTGTGACATTTGTCAACGTGTGTGCGTGTGATTGTTGTTGTGTGTGTGTGGGTGTTTGTGCGTGCGTGCGTGTTTGAGTCAGTGTTGTGCAGCTGGCTTCATCCGTACATGAGTGTGTGTCTTGTGCTTGTCTGTTATTGTCCCCTACTAAAACGTTCAGGACAGACAGCAGAACCTATGACTGCGTACACTGGCTCCTTCAACAGAGACACAAACCTCACCGTAAATGCTAAGCATGAGTGCTGCAGAGGACTTTTTGTAATGCATGAACCAATCGAAGTCGCCACGAGTATGACCTCACTAGACAAGTGGCCATCTCTCCAGAGCACTGTGGCCTGGCGTGCAGACCTGCATGGCAGGAGACCAGCCGGCACTCTCAGTATGGACATGTTGACTGTGCTCTCTGTGACCCCCCCTCCTTCTCTAATTCGAATTTCTTTTCCATCCTTCCGTGGCTCCTCCCCCCTGGATCCCTCAGGCATTGGTGAGTTCCATCCCTTCCTGTCCTTCTCAGACACCTCCTGCCTCGGTGCCTAACCGGCGACTCCTCGGCCGGCGGCAGATCCAGGGGCTTTGATGTGATGCCAAGGCAGAGGCGATTGGTTTTCGTGCCGTTGCCCCCCCCTCCTCTCTCTCTCCTCGATCCTCCTCTGTACAACCGGCCCATAAGGACTGAGCGCGCTGTGCAAGGAACTGATTAGACAAATGAACCAATCAGCTGAGTTGAAGACAAATGAGGATAGATAGCGGGGCTCAATTTGTTTCTCTTAGCTCAGTCTTAGCTCAGTCGAGGCGTCTTATTCAGTGCATGAGAGGGTTGGGGGTGGGGGGGGGTAGGGGTTGGGGGCATTGGAAATAAATGAAATTGTTCCGGAGGTTGTTTTAATTCACTCTGAGGCAAGCTAGATAAAGCAGCTTGACGGATGCGCCGCACTATAGTCTGTCTCATACACACACACACACACACACACACACACACACACACACACACAACATGTGACTCTCATGGTCATTTATCATATTTACAGCTTATCAGTCGAGTAACTCATTTGCCGATCTCTCTCTCTTTCTCCTAGACTCTCACTGCTCGAAAGGCAGGCATCTCCTTCGCCCTGGTGACCAGATCGACCCTGAACAACGAAGACTTGGTAAGTCCCCCCCCGTTGCGAAACGCACAAAAATGACTGTCCGCTGAACAGTGGGGGGTCAGAGTTCAGTAGCGACAGGAGGGTGGTTACGCAATGCTCTCTAGATTTAGGCTTGGTGCAGGCAGGGGAGAGAGAAGAACTAGCTAAGGCACTAGAGAAGATGGGTGAGCGTGAGTTGGCACTCTGACAGATTCATAGACCCATGCTGTTGGACTGGCAGGGTGATCTGTGCACGTGATGCCTCACACCAGGAACAGCTCAAGATGGTGGTGATCCTCAAGTTCCAGCAGGTCCAGTTCTTAGCGGGTCCTGTCAGCTGGAACTGCACGTTGCATAAAGCGCCCAGCTGCGAGCTTTCCAACTGAGACGACTAGCCCAACCCCGGCTTGGGATCGCAGGGAGGGAACGGAACGTTCTGGGAATCTCTCAGGCAGATGGGTTTGGCTCGCCGGTGCCTAGAATAATGCCAGCTATTAAGAGATGGCCCCATCTCTTCGTTTATGCAGCAGCGTAGCTTTAATTACAAACACCAGGCTTCGGAGGCCGGCGGAGGCAGACCGTGCTGAATGTGTTAATCGATGGAGGGAGAATTTGTCTTCTTTTATGCTGACCTCCAGAGCTCCCCTGCATTAATTGATTACAGTCCGTCTCTGCCGTCGTATAAATAAAGCGGGCGTGACAGGAGGGGCGCAGGTTCTCCCAGATATTCGAGCCAGACTCCTGACGTCTCCTGTCGCAGAGTACCCGGCGTAAGCCTCCAGGATTACTGGATTACACTTTCTCCATCTCCATCTCTCCCTCGTGTCCGTGGCTAGTCTGAGAGGGGTGGGGGGGGGGGGGGGTGGGACCTTGAGCTAGGAACCATAAATGGATGCATCTCGCGCCGTTACGCAGGCTCAAAGATCGTTTTCCATCGTCTACATGGTGAGATGTAACATAGGCCGGGCTCCTTACTTTGGCATACTACTGAGGACTGCCCCTGGCCATGATGCATGGGACTTTTCTCTAGGCGGG
>BROE01000013.1:5090179-5124088 GCA_036571765.1 Plecoglossus altivelis
GGGGGGGGGTGGGGGTGGGACCTTGACAGGAACATATGGATGCATCTCGCGCCGTTACGCAGGTCAAAGATCTTTCCATCGTCTACATGGGAGACTGTAACATAGCCGGGCTCCTATTGGGCATACTACTGGGACCTGCCTGCATGAATGGGACTTCTTACCTAGGCGGGGTGTGATGGGGAAGAGGGGGGGAGGGGGGGCTGATTATAGCTGCGTTCTGTGACAGGCCACTGGGCTCGCTCCTGATGTGGGATGAGAATAGATGAGGACGTTAACGTGTGGAGGAGGTGGGGGAGAGGGAAGGGGAGGGAAGAGGGAGAGGGAAAGGGAGAGGGAGGAAGGGGGGGCTAGTCCGGAGCGGAGCTGCAGATTGTGCAGCAGTTGTAAGTAGGACAAGCAGATGTCAGGGTTTCATCCGCTGCATTAAGTCCAGGAGAGTGCATCCCTGTGAGGACTGGGAACGAGTAAACGACCATATGCTTCTGATGGGGAGAGGAGAGAAGGAGAGGAGAGAAGGAGAGGAGAGAAGGAGAGGAGAGAGGGGGGAGGAGACGGGAGAGGAGAAGGAAGTATAGGGGAGAGGAGGAAATAAGAGGAGAGGAGAGGTGAGGAGGAAAGGAGAGGGGAGTAGGAAAGGAGAAGAGAGGCATGGAGGAAAGGAGAGGGGAGAGGACGAGATGAGAGGGCAGAGCATAAAAAGAGAGGAAAGGAAGAGAGGAGAGGTGAGGAGGAAAGGAGAGAAGAGAGGAAGGAAGCACTGAGTAGGCGAGGATAGGAGGGGAGACGGATCGCAGTAGACAAGAGAAGAAAAGAAAGGGGAGGAGAAGAGAGGACAGGAGAGGAGGCGGTGTTGTCAGCACATCCCACGCTCTGATGTCACACGCCCAGCAGCACAGTCAAACCGCAGGGACTAACGCCACCCTGTCCTTTCTGGACAGATGTTCTCTGTTTCGTCTCTCTCTCGTTCTCGCTCTCTCTCTTCCTTTTCTCTCCTCTCTCCTCTCTTTAGCACCCTCTTTCAACCGCTCT
Organism: Plecoglossus altivelis; assembly: GCA_036571765.1. Lineage (NCBI taxonomy): Eukaryota > Metazoa > Chordata > Actinopteri > Osmeriformes > Plecoglossidae > Plecoglossus > Plecoglossus altivelis. The sequence goes on from BROE01000013.1 coordinate 5,091,209, forward strand.
TTGCTATCTAGAGCAGAAGGAAACAATGTTGATTGAATGACTGAATGCCCATACATACATTGCTGGACAACACACTGTGTTGATGGAGACGTTTTAAAATTGGTCAGGTGTGTGTGGGGATGCCTGACTGGCTGGCTGGCTGGCTGACTGGCTGGCTGGTTGGCTGGCTAGCGGACTGACTGACTGACTGACAAGCTGGCTGGCTGTTGGTTTGATTCCGAACCCAAGGGCCGCTATAGGAACTGTAAGTCACTATAGAAATATGTCAATATTAAAGGTAACAAAAGCAGAAATACCCTTAATCAGTATGACTATGATCAGAATCGGTCAGTCACTTGTCGAGAAAACGGCAGGGAGGCTGGAGATGGTGGGGGAGACGTGGAGGAGCGTTTGAAGAGACGAGAGGTGGAGGAGGGGAAGAGAGGTGGAGGAGGGAAGGAGAGGTGGAGGAGGAGAGAAGGAGAGGTGGAGTAGAGGTGGGGGAGAGGTGGAGGAGGGGAGGAGAGAAGGAGAGGTGGAGGAGAGGAGGAGAGGTGGAGGAGGGGACGAGAGGTGGAGGAGGGGACGAGAGGTGGAGAAGGAGAGGTGGAGTAGAGGTGGGAGAGAGGTGGAGGAGGGGAGGAGAGCAGGAGAGGGGCAGGTTAGCACAAGGGGACAGAAGAAAGGGAAGCCAGATGATGTGTCCAGCTGGATGAGATAGTTTTGTGTCACAGTTTGATCATGTAGAGGCTGTGGCCGCTGGTCAATACAGCCTGTGTCTGTCACATCCCAATCACCTCTTCTACCCCAGCTGGGCCCAATCACCTCTTCTACCCCAGCTGGGAGGTGCTGAAGCCGGTGGAAGAGACAAGAGACAGAAAGAGAAGAGAAAGAGAGAGGGGAGGCAGAAACAGAGAAGGAAATGAATTGTTAGAGAGAATAAAGAGAATAAGAGGAGTTGCTTTACACACACACACACACACACACACACACACACACACACACACACACACACACACTCACACTCACACTCACACTCACACACACTCACACACTGACCCACATTAACTCTGTCCTTTAGAAAATTATGATCCTTTCATCACTGCTCTGCTCCTGCTGAACTGATCAGCAAAGTTCAACCTAATTAGTTCCCCCTAGCTGTCCGTCAGGGATCAGTCTAATAGGACACTAGCCCCGCCCCCAGATGTCTCCGTCATGGATCTGAGGTCCCACAGGTCCAGTCAGTAAGTCACCAGTCATTCACACAGTCAGTAAGTCACTAGCCATTCACACAGTCAGTAAGTCACCAGCTATTCACATGGTCAGTAAGTCACTAGCCATTCACACAGTCAGTAAGTCACCAATAATTCACACAGTCAGTAAGCCACCAGTTATTCACACAGAGATAGTAAGTCACCAGCCATTTACACAGTCAGTAAGTCACCAGTCATTTACACAGGCACAATTATTAAGACACCAGTCATTCACATAGTCAGTAAGTCACCAATAATTCACACAGTCAGTAAGCCACCAGTTATTCACACAGAGATAGTCAGTAAGTCACTAGCCATTCACACAGTCAGTAAGTCACCAGTCATTTACACAGGCACAATTATTAAGACACCAGTCATTCACACAGTCAGTAAGACACTAGTCAGATCAATGATTCCTGATATTTCAGGATTAGCTCCACCTGATCCGTCTCCAAGTGTTTCTGGCAGAGCGTGCTGGAGCGAGGGGGAGGAGTCCACCCCTGGCTAGCCTATCTCCTGCCAGCCCTGCTGGGTTGTGTGGTGAGGGGGTGGTGGGATATTAGAAGGCTCAGGAGCAGTAAATCTGGCGGAGAGAGGTTCCGGGGGGGGTGGAAGTTCCCTGGCGTGGCGTGTGGCCAAACTGTGAAATCAGTGGATAACTCTGACATCTGCTGCCTCTCATCTCCTCCTCCGATTAAAAGGGAAGTCATTTGCTCTCTCAGGACGTTTCATTAAGGGCCTGCGCAGAGCGCGAGGGGCTTCCAGCAGGGCCAGAGCCCGGGGCCACAGAGCTGCTGACGCACGGTCACACTCACAGTCACACTCGCCTGTCATCTGGTGGCGTTTCATCATCTGTCACTCTGATGGACCTCTGTTGTTGTGTGTGTTTGTGTGTGTGTGTGTGTGTGTGTGGGGGGGGGGGGGTGAAGTGAGTTTGCGAGTGTGTGTGTGTGTTCTTAAGTTTGTGTAGATGCAATACAGGGTCGGAACACCAGGGCATCAACAGGGAGGAGATGGAGGGAGGGAAGGACGGGGGGGAAGAATGAAGGAAGGAGAACTAAATACAGAATATCATCTCTGCAGGCTGTGTTTCACCTCCCTGCACTTCCTAACTCTCTCTCTCTCTTCCCCTTGCTGTATATCTCTCTCTGTATCTCTCTCTCACTCTCTGTCTCCCCCTCTCTGTCTATCTCTCTCCCCCTCTTCTCTGTCTATTGCTCTCCCTCTCTTTCCCCCGCTCTCCCTCTTTCTCTTTTCCTCTCTCTGTATCTCCCTCTTTATCTGTCACTCTCTCTCCCTCTATCTCTATCTCTTCCTCTCCCCCCCCCTCTCTCTCTTGCTCTCTCTCTCCCTTCAAGCACACGACACACCCTGTGCTGTAAAAGGCTTATTTACTGCATGCATTGATTCCCCCAGTCAAGAATTGGCAAATCTGGCCCCATGATTCAGTCCTCCAAGACACAAGGCTCCCACAATAAAGCAATCAGTTTGTACAGACTTCTACTACAGTAAGGCATTCAGCCGCTGCCAGGCCTTTGGTCCAGTCAGGACTACAGTTTGAAGCAGCCTTTGACAGTAAACTACTCACTCTGAACAAAGGCAGTACAGTAGCCAGACCACCCATCCAATCTTCCAGTGATCTAGCGATCCAAGATGTCAGGGCAGAAGAGCATCTGTCTGATCTCGCTATCGATTATTGGGTTATCGTCAAGGCATGCAGACACGTTCGAATATGCCGCGCCAATTAATGCACGCTGTCTAATCAATTGGCGGGAGCTCTAACATGATTGGTTGAGATCGGACAATGGGACGCGTGCTTCTCCGGACGTTTTTTTCCACATGTATAAACGCTTGCCTTTAGATTGCTTATGCCTTGATTGCTTACACCACTAAAAGAAAGGTTTTAAAAGCAGGCTAATGAGACACCCTTAACCTAAAGACCCCTGGTTTGTTTTGCAGAAACTGCATGTGTTCAGGAAGACGCTCCAGGCCCTCATCTACCCCATCTCCTCCACCACGCCCCACAACTTCGAGGTGTGGACGGCCACCGCGCCCACCTATTGCCACGAGTGTGAGGGGCTGCTGTGGGGCATCGCCCGGCAGGGCATGCGCTGCTCCGAGTGCGGGGTCAAATGTCACGAGAAGTGTCAGGACCTGCTCAACGCAGACTGCCTGCAGCGTAAGGAGCCACCGCCACACACCACATGTCCACACACCACATGTCCACACACCACATGTCCACACAATAAATCCACACACTACACATGACTACATACCACATGTCCACACACCACATGTCCTCACACACCACATGTCCACACACCACATGTCCTCACACACCACATGTCCACACACCACATGTCCTCACACACCACATGTCCTCACACACCACATGTCCACACACCACATGTCCACACACCACATGTCCACACAATAAATCCACACACTACACATGACTACATACCACATGTCCACACACCACATGTCCTCACACACCACATGTCTACACACACCACATGACCACACAGCACATCACCATACACCACATCTACACACCAAATGTCCACACACCACATGTCCTCACACACCACATGTCCACACACACCACATGACCACACAGCACATCACCATACACCACATCTACACACCAAATGTCCACACATCACATGTCCACACACATCACATGTCCACACCCCACACAGCCTTCACAGTGTGACGCCTGTTAGCTCGCTTCCTAGCATGCTTTGAAGTTCGTCAGAAAATTATTTTCCACCTTCTTTTGGGGGTTTGGAAAGGCACATGCCCACTGCAGACATCTGTTCAGACATCAGACCAATCAACCGATAGCACAGCCGTCAGAAGGTGGAGAATTGGTCAATTGAATGTTTTGTGCCAGTTGTTGTTTTTCTTTCCTGTTTGTAATAAGCCCTGATCACCATAGACATGTTTCATTCCTGCTCTGTCGTACTCACTCTTCAATCTGTGGGATCAGCTTCACCAATCACGTTTGCTGGGGCATCAGTCGATAGGCGCACACAAGCTGTTTGACACGCACGCTGCAGGGGCCTTCCTCGCGGCACTCGTTCCACTACGGAACTGGATTAGCTACACTCGGGCTGTCGTAAAACCTCACTCTTTATATTCAAATGGTGATTAATTTTTAATCTCATTTCAATCTGAGTTCGTGACCTCACTCTAGATGACAGGCTGATAACTCGATTAAAGACAACGAGACCGGAAAGAACAGCCACATGTCTCTCTCTCTATTTCTCTCCATCTCTCTCTCTCTCTCTCTCTCTCTCTCTCTCTCTCTCTGTCTCTCTGTCTCTCTCTCTCTCTCTCTCTCTCTCTCTCTCTCGCTCTCTATCTCTGCCGTTCGTTGTCTCTCTCTGCCTCTCGTTCTCTTTCTCTCTCTCTCACTGACACGCAAACACACACACAGGTAGCAGCTGCTAACCCGACCTCCTCCCTGCCTCCTGCTCGTGTTGTAGGGGCCGTGGAGAAGAGCTCCAAGCACGGCGCAGAAGACAAGACCCAGAACATCATCATGGCCATGAAGGAGAGGATGAAGATCAGGGAGAAGAATCGGCCCGAAGTGTTCGAGGTCATCCAGGAGATGTTCCAGATCTCCAAGGAAGACTTCACATCCCACCTGAAGGCGGCCAAGCAGGCCGTACTGGAGGGCACCTCTAAGTGGTCAGCAAAGATCACCATCACAGGTCAGCCTGGTCCCCAACAGCCCTGACGCTGGCACCTGGTCACTCTTACTGGACCGGACCACTGCACAGATCACTCCAACAAGGCACCCCCACTGTTTCTACCTAGCCACCAGATACTATCTCCCACTAAAATATGCTGTTAACAAGATCAGGACTAACCATGTCATGCTTAGAATAGGATCTAGAGTAAGATCTCCAATATAGACTGGTGAAACTGGTCACCAATAGCAACGCCATGTCCATGTCCAACAAACCTGCTGCACAGATTCACAAACCTGCTTTCTGATGTTTCAGCTGATACCCCTGATACATTTCTGATATTTTCATACGCAAGTAACGTATAGTTATTAATGCGGATTACCATTAGTTAATACAGAAGATATTATTTTGCATTCGGATATCTGCAGTGTGCCCTGATAGGTCCTCCCCCCGCTCTGGGCGTGGCTCTGCTGTCCTGCTTAAGCCCACTCCCCTTACCATGCCATCTCCATGGTTACCAGACTGGGCCCAGCCCAGACCTGACTTATTGCCCAGCTTGCATTTCTGCCAGTATCAATATGTGTGTGTGTGTGTGTGTGTAAGAGAGAAAGAGACACGGCTCTTTGCTTTAATCTATCTTTCAGGGTTGATCGAATTTCCCCTTTTAGAATGTATTCATTGAGCCATTATTTATTTATTATTCTTTTGATAAACAAAGGGCCTCATTGATTCTGATTCTCACAGCAGCCATGAGATGTTTCAACGTAAATAGAAGTTATACATCAATTGAGACAATTCTCACAAACTCTCACTAACCCTAACCCTATCTGTGAGATATTTTCTTATTTGCCAGAGATAAGTTGTTGCCTCTCCTTGTGCTGAAAGATGCAGGTCTAGAGGCTTGGAAGGGAAAGATTCTAAGTACAGGATGTAAAATTGGCACCATGTCTTCCTATAGCCAAGATTTTCCCATCAGTTTGATAAGTTAACCCAGTCAGCTAAACCTTCTGCATCTGTTGATGGGACTCCATTTCCCATAATGCCTGCTCATGACCAGCTGGGCCTGATTCGGTGGCAGTGACACAAAAGCACTGGACCTGAAGCAAAAACCATTTAGCAGTGGTTGCGGTCCAAGATACCACACATGCTGTCTGACTACCATAATCTACTCATCTGTTCTCCTCTCTCCTCCTCACTGCTCCTCTCTGTCCTCTCTCTCCTCCTCACTGCTCCTCTCTGCTCCTCCTCTCTCTCCTCCTCACTGCTCCTCTCTCTCCTCCTCTCTCTCCTCCTCACTGCTCCTCTCTGCTTCTCCTCTCTCTCCTCCTCACTGCTCCTCTCTGCTTCTCCTCTCTCTCCTCCTCACTGCTCCTCTCTGTCCTCTCTCTTCTCCTCACTGCCCTCCTCTCACCTCCTGACTGCTCCTCACAACTCCTCTTCTCTCCAACTCACTCTCCTCTCTACTCATTTCTCCTCTTCTCTCCTCCTCTCTCTGCCTCTCTCTCCGCACTGCTCCTCTCTGTCCTCCTCTCTCCACCTCACTCTCCTCTCTACTCCTTTCTCCTCCTCTCTCCTCCTCTCTCTGCTCCTCTCTCCTCACTGCTCCTCTCTCTCCTCAATGCCCTCCTCTTACCTCCTGACTGCTCCTCACAACTCCTCTCTCTCCACCTCACTCTCCTCTCTACTCCTTTCTCCTCCTCTCTCCTCCTCTCTCTGCTCCTCTCTCCTCACTGCTCCTCTCCCTCCTCATTGCCCTCCTCTTACCTCCTGAATGCTCCTTACAACTCCTCTCTCTCCACCTCACTCTCCTCTCTACTCCTCTCTCTACTCCTCTTACCTCGCTGCTCCTCTCTCAACTCCTCCTCTCTGCTCCTCTCTCTCCTCCTCTCTCCTCACTGCTCCACTCTCCTCTCCTCCTCTCGCTCCTCTCTCCTGCCCTACTTCTCCCTCCTCAATTTCTCCCTGGTTTGGGACGGAGGTAGTTTCATTGTGTTTCCTAGCAGCCCGCGGGGCCTGAGAGCCTGTATCTTCTCATTTGTCAAACCCCTTCTGCACTGTGCCCACCAATCCCAGTCAGTGTGTGGCTGTGGGATATATGTTCTCTGAATAATTTAAACTGTCACTTATACATATTTAATGCCCGGTGTCCTTTTTCCTTTTATGGTACTGTGAAATACTACAGCTTCACTTTGGCCTTCCGCTATGTCTGTGTCTGTGCGCGTGCTGTGGGTGCCCTTAATAGCAATGTTTGCCTGTGTGTGTTGGGTCTAAAGCAGTGTTTGCTTGTGTGTTTGTCTGAGCTCGGTCTCTCAACAATAATGAGTATATTACAGGAGAGATGTTCACTGATTCATGACTCAGGGTCCATTCCACATGCAGATGGACCACTCATCCTGACTGGCCTGGAAAGCTCTTATATAATGGAGATCCGCCTGGTCTGTGTGTGGTCTACAGGCCTATTAATACGCCTCCCTGCCTCCCTCCCTCTCCTCCTCTCCCCTCCTCAGTGATGTGTGCCCAGGGTCTGCAGGCTAAGGACAAGACAGGCTCCAGCGATCCTTACGTCACCGTCCAGGTGGGCAAGACCAAACGCAGGACCAAGACCATCTTCGGGAACCTCAACCCTGTCTGGGACGAGAAGTTCTTCTTGTGAGTATCGGCCCTGCCCCCGGTGGACGAGGTGGGCATCGCAGCCTCAGCTGAGAGGCTGCTGTGTGTGAGCGCGCGTGAAGTCTTCAGTGTTACTGCTGAACACATGGCTTTGGGCCCTGGCTCCCAAGTCAGAGAGCTGTCGTTTTAGTTTAACAGAGTAAGTCGTGCTGCAACCCACCCTGCCATGCGTCTGCAATAGTACCACAGTATTACTTTGTAATGACTGTTTCTGATGTTGGGTAAATAGCCTCCAGCACCGTACTGTCGCAAAGCTACAGACTAAGAGTAAAAGTATGTGAAGAGGTCTGTTTGGTTTTAGTTTCCTTGACGATTCAGCTTTGGGCTCAGGATGACCCTCTAAGTGGATGTGTTCAGGTAAATCAGCGAGTCGTCCACGTGTCTAATAGCTCTCACGGGCGTGGTCTAACAGGGCACCTGTGGTGAGGTTGTAGACAAGCTGCTGTTTCATATTCCCTGCATGCGGATGAACAAGAGTGGCTGTCTTTCTGTGTTAAGTAGAGGATACTGCAGTACAAGGCTGACTGTTGTCAGGGATTACAGAACATTATCGTACCGCCGGATCGTTTGTCTTGGCACACACAAATATTGTTACATCATAATGTAATCTGTGGGTTTATACTGACTTCCCATCACAATAATCTGACCTCTTGCAATATAAAGTGCCTTTTACACCTCCAATCCATTACGGGCATTACTATTAAAACCACTTCTACTGTGTTGACGACAGAGGCCCTAATGTTGAGGGTGGAAGGGGGAGGAGGAGGGAGGGAGAGAGGGAGGCAGAGAGAGACAGAGAGAGAGAGAGAGAGGGGAGGGAAACTGCTACAGAGGGGGAAAACTAGAGAGAAATGAGGGAGAGAAAGAAAATAAAAAAGGTAGAGCATTTTGTTTATTTCCATCCGTTTACTTCAGCCAAAGGTCAGTGTTGGCAGAGAGAATCTCAGAGGAATCCACTCTAAACATAATATATTTAAAACCAATTTCAGTCTTGACAATGCCACGCACTTTAGTGGCTGATCTGGGGAACGGAAGCAGAAATGAGTGGAAAGAGAAGAGACAGTTACAAGAGAGAGAGAGAGAGAGAGGGAGGGAGAGAGAGCAAGAGCCAGGGGAAGTGGACTGAGAGGAACAGCATTTTGTTTATTATTCCAATCAAAGGTCACACTTTGAAAAATAGCAGACTGCAATCACGCACACACGCGCGCGCGCTCGTCAAAACACACACGCATGCACTTTTTCGTATCGCTTGTACGCTCCCAGACTCGTCCGTTTCCGATCCACTTGCCTGCTGGCAGAAGCGTCGGAGCGGAGCGTGTGTGATTGTCCTCTCTGTTGAGTTCCGTAGACGTGACTGCCTCCTGATCTATTCAAAAGCTGTGTGATATTACCTGTCAGTGTCAGAACTATCCCCCCGCCCCCACACACACAGACACCTCACACCTCACACTCCCCTTGTCTCTGTGTTCCAGCGAGTGCCACAACGCCACCGACCGCATCAAGGTGCGCGTCTGGGACGAGGACGATGACATCAAGTCTCGCGTGAAGCAGCACTTCAAACGCGAGTCGGACGACTTCCTTGGCCAGACCATCATCGAGGTCCGGATGCTGAGCGGGGAGATGGACGTGTGGTACAACCTGGGTACGTCCTCCGTCTCTCCTCTCTCTGGCTGCCTCGGTGTGGGCGTGTTGTCGGGGTCCACTGAGGGGGCTCCTGTCCCTGCAGGAGCAACACCAGCAGCCGACTCTTCCTGGACACCTTCCATCACTCCAACATGGTTCATAGAACTCCCACATTGATTCCGTTTTTTACGGAACCTTTATTTAACCTGCTGAACCGAGAGCTGAGAACATATTGGCCAAGACAAAGATAACAAACAGATCCACTAAAGTACAGGGCAGAAAATAGAGATCGAGGTAGGGATTGAATTAAATACAAAACACAGCACATAATCCATGTACAGATGGTCCAACAATAATGCCAAGATTATAAGAGTGTGCGAGGAAGACAGGAAAGAAGGAGAAAGGTTAGAATGGTCAAATGCTGTACAGGACCGTATACAGTATAAGGAGCAGAGCTGATCAGAATGCAGCCAGTGTCTGTATGAATCAGCGGCGATCTAGAGCGAATGCTTTTATTTCCTCTCTCACGCTGCACAAATACATCATAACAGTTTCCTGACCTCCGCTCTACCTGGGCAGTTCAGTGGGTTTTAAATGTTTGTTATGAATGTTTGAACACCCCTTCCGCCCATGTGACTCCCCACTTCACAGAGAGCCCTCCACCCCTCTCCACCCTCTCCACATCCTCTTGGATTGAGGCTTCTGGGGGCTGGAGGGGGGAGGGGGGGTTCAAGGGCTGTTCTGTTTTCCAGTCCAACGTTAATGTGTTTCCCTCTCCCACCTCCTGACCAGCCAGCTTGTTATTATAATCGAATCACCTGAGGTAAATGCATAACCCCGAGTGAATCTCCCAGGGCAGGTCTGGGGTGGGCTGGGCTGGGTTGGGCTGGGGTGGGCTGGGTCGGGTTGGGCTGAGGTGGGCTGGGTCGGGCTGGGCTGGGGTGGCAGAGGAGGGCAGTGTGGACAAGATCCAGCCGGAACACTGGCCAGATTTAGCAGCTGGGATGGGTGCTGACTGTTATTAGGTCTTTGCCCTGCTTTGTGTGACAGATGTTAGTTTGTGTGTGCTTTCAGTAGCTTGTGCACACTGTATATGCGTGTGCATGCTGTGTGTGTGTGTGTGTGTGTAAACAGACGTGTGCACTGTTAGCTGCAGCACACAGCAGCACACCTGACTTCAGACACTCTGTAGACTTCGGAGTTAGTCAACTTTGACTTTGCCGCAAGGAGAGAGTGAAGGGAGAAGACAGTCTGTTAGAAAGCGTTGTGGTCAAGCCGATGATATGTCGCCTCCAGTGTGGACTTGATGGGGTGACTGCTGTTGTCAAGGTGTGGGGCAGGGGTTGACCGCTGTGGTAGTAGGGACTAACCGGTGCGGTTGTGTTTCAGATAAGAGGACTGACAAGTCGGCCGTGTCTGGGGCCATCAGGCTGAAGATCAGCGTGGAGATGAAGGGAGAGGAGAAAGTGGCCCCGCCCCATGGCCAGTACACCTGTCTGCACGAGGTACGAGCCAAGCCACCCTGTCTGGCCCCTGAATGGGTCTGGCCCCAGTCTGGGTCTGGCCCCTGTCTGGGTCTGGCCCCTGTCTGGCTCTGGCCCCTGTCTTGGTCTGGCCCCTGCCTTGGTCTGGCCCCTGTCTGGGTCTGGCCCCTGCCTTGGTCTGGCCCCTGTCTGGGTCTGGCCCCTGTCTGGGTCTGACCCCTGTCTGGGTCTGGCCCCTGTCTGAGTCTGGCCCCTGTCTGGGTCTGGCCCCTTTGCTGCAGCTCAGGTTCTTCAGGATTTCCTCTCTCCTCCTTCCTCTAGAACCTGTTCCACTATCTGACCGAGGTGAAGAACAGCGGTGCGGTGAAGATCCCGGAAGTGAAAGGCGACGAGGCGTGGAAGGTCTACTACGACGACGTCTCCCAGGAGATCGTGGACGAGTTCGCCATGCGATATGGGGTGGAGTCCATCTATCAGGCCATGACGTTAGTACCGCCCTGATCTATCGCCTCCGCCTCCTCCATTCATCCCTGTCTCATTTAGCAGAGTGGAGGAGAGAGGAGGAGAGGAACACAAGGAGGTGGACGGAAGGAGGACCGGAGAGCAGGGGAGCTGGGGAGGAGGAGGAGGAGAGCGTGAGGGCGGAGGAGAAGGGCTGTAGTAAAGATGTCTTCTCAGCAAACTGGGACCTTGTGGGACTTAGCGAAGCGTTGATTGATTGAATGTGTTTCTCCTGAAAAACCTCTTAACCTTCGGCTGCATTGATCCTGCAGTAGACACACACACACACACACACACACCAGCACATACTTACACACATCCAGGTACATAATGGGGAAAGTCATCCTGGGTCACTAGAGGAATGCTTTCATTGCAGGTAGCCATCCAAATTTGTTTTACGTGCACTAAATCAACGCTCTCCAAACCCAAACAAGACAGCCTGTCTTTCTGCCAGTCGGCCTGTCGTTCTCTCTGTCTGTCGGCCTGTCTGTAGCTACGCGAAACCCAGTGACAGCGTGGCATGTCTTTGAAATATGGCAGCACATGGCAGGTTATTTGAGAGCAGACAGGCATAGCAATAAGTAGCCCTGTTACCACATCAATGCTGCGGCCCTGCCCTTCGCTTAATCACTGCATTTTTTTCACGGCGACGCTTATTATACTTCGACAGGAATTTATACAAGGTACAGCCTTGACTCCCAATCACTTCTCATGTGATAGCTGGATAAATCACATGGTGGCTATGTAGAGCCTCTCTCTCTCCTTATCACTTTCCCTCAGTCTCCCTCGCCCTCTCTCTCGTCTTCTCCCTGTCCTCCTCTCTCCCTTCCCCCTGTCCCTCTCTCTCTTCACCACCCTGTCCCTCTCTCTCTTCATCCCCCTGTCCCTCTCCCTCATTCTCCCTCGCCCCTCTCTCTCTTCACCCCCTGTCCCTCTCTCTCTTCACCCCCTGTCGCTCTCTGGTCTCATCCCCTGTCCCTCTCCTATTCCCTCGCCCCTCTCTCTCTTCACCCCCCTGTCCCTCTCTCTCACTCTTCCTCGTTCCTCTCTCTCTTCACCCCTGTCTCTCTCCCTTCACCCCCTGTCGCTCTCTGTCTTCATCCCCCTGTCCCCTCTCCTCATTCTACCGATCGCCCCTTCTCTCCTCTCACCACCCCTGTGCTCTCTCTATCACTCTTCCTCGTTCTCTCTCTCTTACCCCCTGTCGCCTCTCTCTCTCTCTCCTCGTTTCCTCTCTCTCTTCCCCCCTTCCCCCTCTCTCTCTTCACCCCACTCCTAGCCTCTGCTCCCCCATACCTGGGCATCCCTGACCCCCTCTCTCTCTTCACCCCCCTGTCCCTCTCTCTCTTCACCCCCACCCTGCCTCTGCTCCCCCATCCTGGGCATCCCCTGACCCTCTCGCTCTAGTCTTCAAGAGAGAGAGAAGCAGGCGGAGAGAAAGAGAGCGAGAGAATGCGAGAGACAGTTGATGTGCGATCAAACCGGACGTGTGGCATGTTCATCCACACGGCGCTCTGGCTACGCAGGCCAGGGCCAGGCCTGAGGAGGTGCCGGTGGTCGCTAACGCGCGCTCCTGAGACACTCTTGTTCTGAAGGCACCGTGGGAATTCAGCGGAAGCTGTCATGGCTCCACATTGCTCTCCCCCCCCAGCCCCCCTCCCCAAGAGTGCTTCTGGGTAATTTGGAGGCTGAAAGCAGAGTAATTAATTAGGCCTCCCGATGAGAGAGAGAGAGAGAGAGGGTGTGTGTGCGTGTGCGTGCGTGTGTGTGCGTGTGCGTGCGTGTGTGTGCGTGAGCATGCGAGCCTCTGCACTCAGAGAAGGAGCAGTAGGTTTGTAATTTGCAATGAATCATGATTTGCACTGAGCTGTTACCCAACTACCTCTGTCCCTTACGCACCCTGGAAAAAGATGACGTCTCTCAGCTAACCTCTGCTCACACACTCACACCCACACACACACACTCTATCACCAACGCACGCTCACACACTCACCCTCTATCACTAACGCACGCTCACACGCTCACACACACATAGTCCTGAAGAGCTGACGTCAGCAGATGCAGAGAGAGAGACAGAGGGGGGTAGGGTTAGGAATGTGTGAAGGGGCGGGGTCAACCGTGTTTATTCCACCAGCGTCGGTTGCGTCCAGACGTTTGGCTGCCATTGTTTTCGCAGGCACAGCGCCGACGAATGACGCCCGACTGAATTAGCGAGCGTACACGCAATATGCGAATGCGGGTCTGCTTCACACCGTAGCACATGCGGCGTGACTTCACATGCTCACACTCCAGCAGACGCAGTCTGTCAGCAGAGCCGGGGCTCTCCTCTCCTCAGCCCAGGGTGGCAGGACTGGGGGGCCTCTGTGCTGTGCGGAGCTGTGCGGGGCTGTGCGGAGCTGTGCGGAGGTGTGTGACATAACCCTGTGAAGGAGCCTTGTGAAGGAGACCAGAAGAGCAGCGCTGCTGGAGACGAGACGTGTCGGAATGAGAATCTGTTTCCTCCAAACCGATCTCCAACAACGCAGCGTCTCAGCCCCGCGCATCAAATTACTGCTAGATAGGCCTGTCGCAGATGGCGAAGAGAGGGTGTGAGATGAGTGTGTGTGTGTGAGTGTGTGTGTGTGTGTGAGAGAGACAGTGTGTATGTGTGTGCGCTAAAGGATGTTCCTTAAAATGCAGTAGGGCAGACGCTTGTTTCATGCTCGTCCATTGTGTCGGGGAGACTAATGAAGGGGGTTTCAAAAAAGAAAGAAATAAAAAACACTCAGGGAAAAAAACCCAGACAATGGCTATAAGAGGAGCTTGTAGCTAGGCAACCGTTTGAGCCATCCACTGAAACAGATCGTTGGAGGGGCTGGAATCTCGATATAGGCGGGGGTTACCGTGGGTACCGCCGTGAAGACTATGCCGTTTTAAGAGCCCCCCCACCCCCCACCCCTCCACCTCACCTTGTCCATCAGTGTTTGATGTGTTAGGAGGATTCACTCCTGCTCGCTTTAACTGCCCAGAAACGACCTGTTCTGAGCTGCCTGCCTCGCTGCGTTTCATTCAGTAGAACCCATTCAGTAGAACCCATTCAGGAGAACACATTGAGTAGAACACATTCAGGAGAACACATTGCGCAGAACACATTCAGAAGAACACATTGAGTACAACACATTCAGGAGAACACATTGAGTAGAACACATTCAGGAGAACCCATTTAGTAGAACACATTCAGGAGAACACATTCAGGAGAACACATTTAGTAGAACACATTCAGGAGAACACATTCAGGAGAACACTTTGCGCAGAACACATTCAGAAGAACACATTGAGTACAACACATTCAGGAGAACCCATTTAGTAGAACACATTCAGGAGAACCCATTTAGTAGAACACATTCAGGAGAACACATTCAGGAGAACACATTCAGGAGAACACAAGCTGCTCCTCTTCCTTTTGACCTTCAGCTGCGTTCCATTTGACAGCAATCTAATGACGATGCAACAAACGCCAGGTGAATGAACAGGGGATCTCATTTGCCTGAGGTACTGCAGAGGTGTAACGATTGCTCTTTCTCTCTTCCCTCCACCCCTCTCTCCCTCCCATTTCCCTCCCTCGCTACCCCCCTCCCCTTACCACTTCCCCACCTTTCCCAATTTCGTCCCACAACCTCCACGATCTTCTGCCTCTATTACTTTCTCTTTTCCCTATTTCGCCCCTCTCTCTCTCTCTCTCTCTCTCTCTCCTTCTCTTCCTCTCTCCCAGGCATTTCTCCTGCCTTTCTTCCAAGTACATGTGCCCCGGCGTTCCCGCAGTGATGAGTAACCTGCTGGCCAACATCAACGCCTACTTCGCCCACACCACCACCGCCACCACCAACATCTCGGCCTCGGATCGATTCGCCGCCTCCAACTTCGGGGTGAGAGACCGGGCCGGGCCACTCTCAGGCCGGCGTGATGCAGAAACTGAACATCACGTTCAACATCTTGTCTCTTGTAAATGTATCAGCCAATGTTGGAGAGCTTCTGCCGTGCTGTGTGTGTGTGTGTTGTTTGTTATAATCGTAAAACAGACTGTTTCTCTTTTTCCCTTTTTACCAGTAATCTTTGTTCCATATCTACCTTTAATTAAGGTATAGCTCTTCCTGTAGGCTTCAAAATGGCTTTTCTTCGTAAAGATAATTAAGGCTAAATTTGCCTTGAGTCCCTCCCCCCTCTCATCTTATTTCCCCCTGGGTTACCCTTTAATACGTTTCCACAATACCATTACCACAAAGATGGGCGCTGCGTACTGCAACGATGCCGACAGTGGGTCTGTTTCTTCCAAGTCTGGCACAGATAGAAATCATCAGGAGCGTGCTGCTAGGATCGTTATGAAGCTTCCATCCACAGCATCATTATATTAGACCCTGTTGAGCGGGAAGGGAGGGAGTGGGGGTGGGGGTGGGCGTCGACGAACATTTTCCCAAAGTTCTGTTGCGTCTGGTGGGATGTACCCGGTACACCTGACTTGAAACAGACTGTCTGCCGTTGTCTGTGTTTCAGAGGGAGAAATTTGTCAAACTCCTAGATCAGCTTCACAACTCGCTGAGGATCGACCTCTCCAAGTACAGGGTAAGTGTGTGTGTCTGTGTGCCTTCGTGCATGCATGTGTGTGTGTGTAGGAGAGCGCTGCGGCGAGTCCTCCAGTCGTCATGTGATGTGGCAGCTAGCTAACGTGGGGAGAGGAGGAGGGACCCGTCACCGTGGCACCAGGGGGACTGAGGGACATCCAGTCGAGTCCCGTACACTAGCTGTGCTGCCCACGCTGGATGGTAGTTTGACACGCGTGTGTGTATTTCTGCGGGTGTGTGCTCGCATGCGTGTAAGGAGGTGTGTGGTAGCAAGTGTCCCGTGGGAATCTTTCACAGTAGGTGTGTGTTGTTGAGGAAAAATGAGTTTATTTTCGAACAACAGGTTGTACTGTAAGGGGATGGTGTTTCAGTCAGTGTGAACACTGTCAGGCAAAGTCACTTGAAATCTGCCATCTGTCACTCTCAGGTTTGACAGCTACTGTTGTAAGGGAGATCAAAATCATGACATGCATAATCTCCTAGAACAAGCCCTGTAGAGCTAATCCTGTTACAGACACACTAGGCCTGCTGTGGTCACACATACACGCACAGCCTCACTCACTCACTCACTCACACAACCTCCCAAATATAACCTTTACAAAGATGTGGCCTCCCGCACATATGGCCTACTAGAACACACACACACACGCAGCCTCACACTCGCACAGGTAGCCATCCAAATACAAACTTTCCAAAGATACAACCTCCTGCACATACAGCCAACTATAACACACACACAGCCTGGCACACCCACACACAGCCTAGCACGCACACACACAGCCTAGCACGCACACACACACACACACAGCCTAGCGCACACACACACACACACAGCCTAGCACACACACACACAGCCCAGCACACACACACAGCCTAGCACATACACCCTAACATGCTGTCCCTTCTGCACTGGACTCAGTGCTCCCTGGTGGGACAGAGGCAAGCTGACAGATGCCACATTCACCTTTACCGTGGCACTGAAGGTGCCGCTCCTGCGGCGGCTGATGGCTTCAGGTCTCCTGCTGGTCCCACCCTCTCAGCGTAGAGCAACGGGGGATCGGGGTGACACGCCTCTGCCGGGCTCCGCCAAGGCTGTCTGGATGAGTGGAGCAGTAGAAGGAGAGAGGAAGAGAGAGAGAGCGACAGGAAAGAGAGAGGCCTCTCTGCTCTAGATTGCCTTGCCGTCAGGTGTTGACGTGTTCACCGGGAGCAGTTAGAGAATATCACTTTAGCTTTACCTCCCTCGTCTGCTCTGCTGTCTGGGCTCACACTGTTGATTGTGCCTGCTCACACTCTCTCTCTCTCTCTCTCGCTCTCTCACACACACACACACTCACTCTCACACATACACACACACACATACACACTCACTCTCACTCTCACACACACACACACACACACACCCACGTACACACAGGGCTTACTCACATATAAGCACACACTCTTGCGCGCACACTGGCGTACACTCGCACATGGACTGACACGCACACAAATAAGCACACACTCTTGCACGCTCGCACGCGCACACGCGCAGAGGCGGACAGTAATAGGAATCAGATCAGTTTCCCTGCTTGCCATATGGATTTCCCAGTAATGATATTCTGAGGGAGATTGAGTTTGCTTTTGTAAAACAGAAGAGATGAATCCACAGGGAGAGATGGAGGGCAGCTGGCTGGCATTCTGCATAATGCTGCATTGGCGTTTTCCACCTTCAACTTCCTACTGTGGATTACAATACGCAGCGACACCCTGTAACAACTGATTTGTCCTGGTGTGGGCTTTTTCCACTGCAGGGCTGAGGGCTAGACTCCTAGCATGGGGAGAGGGAGGCGGTGTAGGATGCGTTGAGACAGGATGAAGGACGATGGTTGTGAGTACATGGAAGGTACAGATTGTGTCTGTCGTGTCGCTCCAGCCAGGACGCCGACAAACGCAGAAGGCTTTAGGGCCTTGATGCCAACGTCTGCTGGGGGCGGAGGAGCTGCTGTCTGGTGACCAGCGCAAACACCCCCACATGACCGCAGCGGTCGATATGCCAAACAGCGCACTCGTTCTGCCCTGACCACGATCTCAGTGAGATTCGATCTGGGGGCCCGCGGAGAAAGTTTCTCCACCAACGCCGTGACATCGATTTGGTTCGGAAAATGGGAAGTTGCCGAAAGGTTTATTTAAATCCACACGGCACTGGATCTGTCATCAGGACCCTTCCCCAGTCGTTCATGAGGCTCCGCTGCCAGTGAAAGCCTCTGGAACCCTGAGCCAGGGTCTGGAACCCTGAGCCAGCCTGCGTCTCCTGCTGGGGGATCAGAGTTGACTCCCATCCCCTCCCACCCCCCTCCCCCCCGGAGGCTGCTTTGCTGCTTGGAAAACATCGCTGCCTCCAAATTGTACCCTTTCCCTCTCAAAATGGGGAGTCCAGTCTCCTGGCAAAGATGTGCTCCCAATAGAACGCTAACGCTGTCATCGAGAAGGCAAGCCCTGGGGCTTGGTGTTTCCACACCAGCACAGCACTACAAACTCAGGCAACAGCAAACAGGCTTCAGGCAACGTGTAGCTGAAGCATTTTGAGTGCCATTTAGAGGGCAGGGTTGCTTTTTTCTTGTATCAAATTGCTTTCGCTGCTAAATCCACTGATCTCTACCCATCTCTACCCTGATAAAAGCGGGATGTGCAAATCGAACGTGAATCCCGACAGGATACCAGCGCTCCAACGCCGCCAAGGCAGTTTAAACACTTTTGACGCCGAGTTCAGATCAGAAATCCAGCGAAAGTTTGGAGCTGATGTTAGCTCTACCCCTCCCTTGACGCACACACACAAACACACACTGCTAACACCCCCAGACCACAGCAGCATTCTGCGGACCCCCTCCTCCCCCACCATGGATGAGCAGTGGCATGACAGAGTGCTGCAGAATGGAAAAGATGAGGTACAATAATGCAGGGGCCTCCGAGGTCGTCTCTCAGTGCTGTCAGCTGGTAGATGGCGTGGTGGCATCGCGCCGCGCAGGCGTCACGCTGCGGTGGCTATCCTGATGACTTTCAAGGCCCTGGAAGAGCAGTCTTTATCTCCAGAGACCTCCCTGGTCCACTAAACGGTCCTGCATTTAGTTGTTCAGTTATGATTAGCTGGCTGTGTTCCTTAATCGATTTGAATGTTTGGCTGACTGACGGCGGTGCGTGTGCTGTCCTGTGATTGGCTGCCGATAGCCGCTCTAACACGGCTGCCCGGATCCTTTCCCCTTGTCTGTGCAGGATAATTTCCCTGCAGGAAACCCTGAGCGTCTCCAGGATCTCAAGTCGACTGTGGATCTCCTGACCAGCATCACCTTCTTCAGGATGAAGGTAGTTTGTGTGTGTGTGTGTGAGAGAGAGAGACAGTGTGTATGAGTGAGAGAGAGAGGAAGAGTGTGTGCGTGTGCGCGCGTGTGTTAGAGAGTATGCGTGCATGTGTGTGTGTGTGAGAGAAAGAGAGATTGTGTGTGTGTATGAGAGAAAGTGTGTGTGTGTATGTGTGTGTAAGAGAGAGAATGCGTGTGCACGTGCGTGTGAGAGAGTGTGCATGTGCGTGCGTGTTTGTGTGTGTGTGTGTGTATTGAACAGGTTTCAGCTCCCATGTCGGCCATTTTCTCCCTTACTAATTGTGGTGTTCGGACCTGCATGACAGCCTCGCACGTTTAATCTATACCAGAACGACTCCCTCTCCATCTCCAAGCATGCCCGCTATCGAAGGATTGGCAGATCTGGGAATTTATTGTCTGCCATTCAGATTTCCATCAATGCTTTTCATGGTCATAAAACGTCCCCGTGTTCAATACTCAACATAAACTGAGATTGATCTTTTGAGCCCTTTACTGAGATAAAATCACTCCTATTAAAGTACCAACACCAGCTGTGCTTTAAAACATGTCTTTCTCAACGCCCTTGGAAAAATATAGGCATTGATTAGTTTTTATATGCATACTAATGAAAATGATGCCTGCTGTTATACATTCTTTTTTTTGATTGGTACTGTATTTCTGTATCGCGTGGCCGGGCGGACTACAGTAGATTGCTGGGAAAACGAGTGTGTCTGCAGGATGTGAGTTTTGATTATGTCTGCCTGCCTGTCTGTGTGTGTGTGTGTGTGTGTCCGCCAGTGGGCAGGCTACGCGCTTGCTTCTCTCCTGCGTTGTGAAAGCGTGTTGATGGGAGTGCCTGTAGTAGACCGGAGCGCTGAGGCGCAGCTAAGATGGCAGCTGTGAGAGAAGGAATAAAGAACTGTCACTTTACGTTCCCACTGCTTTCAATCCTGTCCGGCTTATGCATACATCCATCCTGTGTGTTTGTGTGTTTGCTCTTTAGCACCAGGAAGCAGCACACTTCTGGGAAGTCTGCTCTCACTGCTACACACACACACACACACACAGACACACAGTCATGTCTTCTACACGCACACGCACACACACACACAGTCATGTCCTCTATATACACACGCACATACACACAGTCATGTCTTCTGAACGTACACACACACAGTTATGTCTTCTACGCGCACATATACACACACGCAGTGATGTCCTCTACATGCACACACACACACACACACACACAGACACACGGTCATGTCCTCTACATGCACACACACACACACACACAAACACACAGTCATGTCTTCTATACACACACACATTTGATAGTCCCTTTGAGCAAGATTTTCAAGCGAAAGCACTGTTGTGTTTTTTTAATGAAAACCTTGTGTTCACATGACGTTCACGATGCAGTAGTTCACTGTGCATGTCTGTGTGCGTGTGTGTGTGTGTCTATGTGCGTGTCTGTGCGCGTGCGTGCGTGTGTGTTCCAGGTTCAGGAGTTGCAGAGTCCTCCCAGAGCCAGCATGGTGGTGAAGGACTGTGTTCGAGCCTGCCTGGACTCTACTTACAAATACATATTTGACAACTGCCACGAGTTGTACAACCAGCTCCTGGACCAGGTAAAGCAGCCTTAGGCTCCTTCCTCTCCCTCCTCAATCCTCCATCAACCTGTCTAGCCACACCTGGCAGACTGATAAGGTCGCTTTTCCTAAAAAGTAAACCCAGACCGTTTGTTTTCCGCGTTCGCTAACCCTTCTCACCACCATCATTCTCCTCTTGGGCAGTAACGCGATGCAATAAGTTCAGAAGTTGAAGAATAAGCTTCCGTTGTTTAAACAGCCTAAGGGGTGGTTAGCAATTACCAGAGCGGAGAGATGGATCCTCTCTCTAATTGCATCTGTGTCTACAGCCATGGCAGCACCACCAACCTCTTTATCAACAGCCTGTCACACACGACGGAGGGACTGACATAGCCTCCCCTGGAGCTAACCTCGCACAGGCTAATCATTAGCCCAAAATACCCCACTGTAATGGAGGTAGCCTTCCGACATGGTGGTTCTATCACATTACTGCTGCTGTCACTGCGAGCTGGCGGTCGGCGGACTGTAGCCGGTGACAGTAGCGCGGTCGGTTGGCGGTACAGTACGGTCGCCTGGCTGAGCGGTCACCATCGGAGGCTGCTTACGTAACTCTGTCACAAAGCGCTCAGCCCAGCGGAGGGGGGAGGGGTAGATTAAATAGGCCCTCAGAGCCTGGCAGAGAGGCAAGGATTTAAAAAGAGAGAAGGGAAGGCAGGGGGGGGGGGGGGGGCGAGTAGAGGGAAAGACTGAAAAGAGAGAGAGAGGAAGGGAAGAAGGATGAGGGTAGGGGCTGTTTGTCTCGATTCTTTGCTGGTCTTGTTGACTGCGAGGGACTGACGGTGGCCATGTGCTGTGCAGATCAATGCTCATTCCTTTCCCCACGCACATGCACACACAGGGACAAACATTCCTGCACAATGTGACTTGTGGGCGCATTTGTACACGCGCACACGCACACCTACGCACACGCTCTTTTCAGCCAATAGCCCTTAATGCGAGATAACCGTCTTGCGATATGAAGTCAATTGACTGTTGAAGTGTGCATGTGGGACTGTGAAGGCATTGCGTTAGTACGCATGTGTGCCCCCCTCACGCTGCCTCCTTCATACGACCACTTCACAAACGCAGCCACTTGGACGACGTGGGCGTGAGCCCTTCAAACCAACCAGATCGGCTGCTCCGTGAAATCCCTGTTGGCAGAGAACAAGGAACTTTAAATTGATCCAGTAAAAGTGTCTTGCTTGTTTTTGACTTATGAGACACGTGGCAGTTGGATGCTCGTGTGGCCGGCGCTCCTCCGCTCTCTTCCTGTTTGAAGAGGATTTGGTTTGTTTTTCCTGGACATGTATCTATTTGCGCGTGATGTGTAAACGCGCAGCCGTCTGTTTAGGATTGGCTCGATTTAGCGAGCGTTTGTGTGGCGACGCCGCCGTCATTTTCAGTTGTGGTGTTGAAGGGGAATGGTCAAAAGGTTCTATTGTTTGGTATGGAGACTGGGACAGCACAGAGAAGATTTATGAAACGCTGTTAGTTTGCTGCTTAATTCCCCGTAGCAGAGCAACGTTGCGCAGTCGTAGCTACGTGACCGCACGGCCACCAACGCAACTTGTTCTTTTCCTTGAGAGATAATCATGAATAGCTGAACTAATGGTCATACTAGTTAGTCACTCTCAAGAGACTGGCTTAGCAGCGCTACATGCACTGCTAATTTCCCTTAGCGACACATGACGAACAGTTAGCCTAATGCTAGCTACGACCGTATAGTCAATAATGAGAATAGTTAGCCTAATGCTATCTACGACCATATAGTCAATAATGGGAGTAGTTAGCCTAATGCTACTGCGCATTACTCCATTCTGGTAGGGATGACAAGACAGTGATTAGCAGGATTGCCAAGACTGTGACAGCGCTGTGTCCAGAATCCAGTTAGGAGTCCTCGGGTTATTGTTGCCTGCTGAAGACACTGGGCTAGTTAATCATGTTTCACAACATGTACAACTGTAAGGAGAATATAGATGAGCTGTTGCTCATCTATACAAGGCAGCTGTAGTCTAGTCCTTCCCGTGTCCTTTGCAATGGCAAAGACACGACCTTTGGTGTCCTTCTCGCTCACGCTTACAGAGGGTAATATTTTATGTTGCAGATCCACCACCTGCAGTGGCATTTTGGCATTTGTTTCATTATTCATATCTGCAATTAAGCTGCCCTCTTCAACCCTGGCCTCAGTCCCAGCCTCAGTCCCAGCCTCAGCCCCTGCCTCAGCCCCTGTTGCAGTCCTAGCCCCAGCCTCAGCCCCAAGCCCCATGGTACTATCAGGCCTGCAGGTAGACTGTAGGGCTGCACCACACTGCGGCAGCAACACAGTGAGAACATGTCTTCCACCATCCAATAACAAATCTCTCACTGTTGATGTTGTCACTCCGGATCCACTCAATCGCGCTAATGCAGGAACTAAAAACGGAGCCCTGCCTTGTGCCTTCTGCCTCGCCTCATCACTTCATTTGCATGGCACCCAGTTGGCCTAACACGGGGTGTCGTGTGCAAATCCAGCTAAATGTATTGTTTTCCGACTCAGACGACATTATTAAAGCGTTAAGTCAGTGTTGAGGATAGATTGCCTCATGTTGTATTTCAACTCCCCCTCTACGTGGTCTCCGAAGTTTGACTGAAGTCATTACACTGAAGGCTGTTAAATAATTCAAGCCGTATTATTCGATACCCGAAAGGGACATGCTTCAATTTTAACACAATTTTCTATTAATCAAACCCACATTTCATTTCATCCCAGAGATGCACACATGCTGTCTAGAGACCTTCTGTGCAGAGGATTCTCAGATGGGACAGTGTCTAGTTAAGTATGCGCGTGTGAGTGTGCGAGTGTTTGAAAGTAAACAGAATGCGTGTATGTGTGAGTATTTAAGTGTGTGTGTGTGTGACCTGCCTGTCCCAGCTCCCTCTCATTAGTACTCTCTGGGGTACCTGTCTGTGCCCGTGCCAGCAGGGTGGAAGGCAGAAATGTTTACAGGACTGTAGCTACAGACCACAGAAGCCTGCTCCCCTCTCTGAGTGGGCTTGGGTGGGGAGGGGAACAGATGGCGGAGAGAATAATGAAAGATTCGCCGTCGCCCTCTTCCAGCCTGGGAGGAGAAAGTGAGTTTCCCCATGACAGAGCCAGGGGACACCGCGGCTGGAGGAACTTCAATAATGGATGACTTTCAAAGGGTTCCTATGCTGCCCGACACTCGGAGAGTGTGTGTGTGTGTGTGTGTGTGTGTGTGGCGGGGTGGATAGACATTTCCAAATGGGGAGGCGGGGCAGGGGGGAGGTCATGTGGGTTCTCCTGACTTGGTTTAGCTCTGGTTAAGATGTCGTGCCATGTTCTGAATAAAAGATGTGATGTTGCCTTGCCACGCAAAGTCTCTCCCTTTAAAGTCCTCCCGAGGTCTTTTGCCTGTCTGTATTATTCAGTTTCACCACACACTGTGGCACTGTCGACCGAAAACCTTACCCTCCCTTTCTCCCTCTGTCTCCCCCCATCTGTTGCCATCCCTCCCTCTGACTCGCCATCCCTCCCTCTCTCTGCCTATCCCTCCCTCTTTCTCTTCCTTTCTCTGTTCCTCCCTCTGTCTATCTCTCCCTCCCTCTCTCTATCCTTCCTTCCCTGATTTTCTCTCTCTATCTCCCTATCTCCCTCCCTCTCTCGCTCTGTCTGTCCATCTCTCTCTCCCTCCCTCTCTCTATCCTTCTCGCTCCCTCTCTCTCCCTCTCTCTCTCTCTCTCTCTCTCTTCCTCTCTCTCTCTCTCTCTCCCACTCCCTCTCTCTCCCTCTCTCCCCCCCCCTCTCTCTCTCCCTCTCTCTCTCTCTCTAGGCTCGCCAGCAGGTCATCCCTCGTGAGGAGCAGGGTCCGTCCATAAAGAACCTGGACTTCTGGCCCAAGCTCATAACTCTCATGGTGTCTGTCATCGATGAGGACCGGACGGCCTACACTCCTGTCATAAACCAGTACGTCCCACCAACCACCACGGCAGACCTGCCTGTCAGCGGGGGGTTTTACGAGGACAGACGGGCTTCAGGCTGGGAAGACAGAAGACAGGCAGGGCGTGAGACTGTTCGCAGGGGAGGAGAGAGGGAGGGTGTGCGGGGGAGAGGGAGGGTGTGCAGGGAAAAGGGAGGGTGTGTGGGGGAGAGGGAGGGTGTGTGGGGGAGAGGGAGGGTGTGCGGGGGAGAGGGAGGCTGTGCAGGGAAGAGGGAGGGTGTGTGGGGGAGAGGTAGGGTGTGTGTGGGAGAGGAAGAGTGTGCAGGGGAGAGGAAGAGTGTGTGGGGGAGAGGGAGGGTGTGCGGGGGAAAGAAGTTTATGTGTGGTGTAGGCCGGTCTCGTTAAGACGGTGTGAACAGGAGGAGGGGTGAGAAGCTAAATGATTGAAGGAAGGCGGGTGTGGAGGATAGAAGAGATGTTTTTGTCCTGTCGAGAATGAGCTTTGGCGCCGAATAGAATGGAAGGAGGAATTACAGAAAGCGGCAGACAAAGAGAGAGAGGCTATCGAATGTTATCGGTACTCAAATGCGTCACCTGACTAAGACAAAATGGAGGGGTTGGCACTAAGGAGAGGGGGAAAGGAGGAATCCTTCTTCCTCTCTTCTCTTCTTGCCCTGCCTACTCCCCCCCCCCACCCCTCACGTTCTCCCTCGCCCTCTCAGCCCCCCTCTCTCCCCCTGACTCCTTGCTCTAACTGATTTATGATGCTTATTAAGGAGCTGTTTATGCCTTCAGCCCTCCCCTTGCCACCGTCTACCGATAGATCTGCAATATTCATGCTCCGGTCTCTCACATTCCAACGGCCCACGTCCAGAGTGATGGCGGTGCGCGGCGGGAAGAACGATTTGGATAGAGTGCCAAGCGAGGAAGATTCCGCGCAGAGCGGGGGGGGGGGGGGGGGTTGAACGCTTCACCCTGGTGTTTGTGAACGCAGTGCCTCCTCTGCTCTTCAGCCGCGCTCCAGCTTCCCCCCTGCTCCAGATCTGCGTGTTTGCTCGCGCAACGCTTGCAGGTGTCAGCGGCGGTTATCACGCCCCATTCAGGAGCCGTCCTTCCCCAGGACCCAGAGTGTGGGAGGAAGGAGAGAGGGATAAATAGAGCAGGGGAAAGGTGATGACAGAGGGAGAGAGAGAGACAGCAGCGAGAGTGACAGCAGAGAGAGAGACAGCAGAGAGAGAGACAGCAGAGAGAGAGAGACAGCAGAGAGACAGCAGAGAACGAGTACAGAGTGAGTGAGGAAGCAGAGAGAGAGAGAGAGAGAGAGAGAGAGAGAGAGAGAGAGAGACAGCAGAAAGAAAGCAAAGAGAGAGACAGCAGAGAGAGAGATAGCAAAGAGAGAAACAGCAGAGACAGCAGAGAGAGACAGCAGAGAGAGACAGCAGAGAGAGAGAGTGCAGATAGAGATAGCAGAGAGCAACAGCAGAGAGAGTAGAGAGAGAGACAGCAGAGAGAGACAGCAGAGAGAGACAGGAAAGAGAGAAACAGCGTAGAGAGACAGCAAAGAGAGAAACAACAATGAGAGGGACAGCAGAGAGAGACAGCAATGAAAAAGACAGCAATGAGAGAAGGAGCAGAGAGACAGGACAGCAGAGAGAGAGAGAGAGAGAGAGAGAGAGAGAGACAACAAAGAGAGAGACGGCAACGAGAAAGAGAGAGAGAGCTTCTTTTGTTGGAAGGTGTTTGTTCTGCTCCTAGCCCCGGGGAGAAGAAGGAGGCTCCTCTTAGTCTCGTTCTGTCTGTCGGCCCTTTAGACAGAACAAGGGCGTGCCTGGGGTGGCGGGAGGATGGAAGGATGTCAAGGATGTGTGTGTGTGTGTGCGCATGTATGTGTGCGCACATGTGCTACAGGAAGCTTCCATTTAGAGGAATGATTCCTTCGGTAGGTTTGCTTCACAAACATGTTACTGCAAAGACCCAGTGATCCTTGAACTGAAAGCAAACATCTGAGGGAAAATGACCTTATTTGAGCGCTGGCGCGATCATCTGTAAATGTCCTCCCATCACTGTCGGAAGGCATGGATAATTACCCCATTGAGTTCTCCTATTCAAGGTTTGACTGGAAATCCATTGGAATAACAGCAAAATAATTCACCTGCCAAATGAGGGCCGGCCTTGTCTCTCTGGCTCGCTTTCTGTTACATCTTTTTCTGTTGAATCTCTTGCTATATCTCTCCCTCTCACCCTTCTCTCTCTTCCACTGCTTCGCTTTCTCCCTCCCTCCTCTCTCCCACGAAACATGTTCTGGAATAGGATTATTCCCTGATTGGATTAGTAGATTGGCAGCTCTATCCCATCACACATGTGCTGTAGAGCAGGCAGTCTGCCCCCACCCCATCAGGACAGCCACTCAGCCATGCTAGGATGTGGAAACGCCTTTTGATTGAAATCCCATCTCAATTCTTCCAGGTTTCCTCAGGAGCTGAATATGGGCAAGATCAGTGCTGAGATCACCTGGAGCCTGTTTGCCCTGGACATGAAGTACGCCATGGAAGGTCAGTAAGGGGGATTGATCCAGAGGCCAGTGGGGATGCAGCCCGTCTGTCTGTCTGCCTCTCTACCTCTCGGCTGTCGGTCTGCCTGTCTGCCTCTCTACCTCTCTGTCTGTCCGACTGCCTCTCTACCTCTCTGTCTTTCCGTCTGCCTCTCTGCCTGTCTGTCTGCCTCTCTACCTCTCTGTCTGTCCGTCTGCCTCTCTACCTCTCTGTCTGTCCGTCTGCCTCTCTGCCTGTCTGTCTGCCTCTCTACATCTCTGCCTTTCAGTCTGCCTCTCTGCCTGTCTGTCTGCCTCTCTACCTCTCTTGTGTGATTTGTGTGTTTAATAGCGAGTAAGAGACAGAGAGAGAATGAAAGAGGCAAACTGAATGGAGAGACAGAATGAGAATGTGTCCGTTGGGGCCAGGCTGGGGAGGGGTCTGTGTTTTCAGCGTGTTTGCAAATGTGTCTTCTTTAATTGGTTTAGAGTTGCTGTAGTCAGCCTGCCTACTGAGACTACAATTACATGTTCTCTCTGCATTGATCCGCTTAGACTCAACACTACCTGCAGCAGCTGTTGATCGAGATAACCCATTGATTAACACCAGAATCAACTTGGGAGTGAGACGCACTGTCTGCGTGCATGTACACGCATGTGCAATGTTCTGTGTTTACTCACTTGCTGACATGCATAGCCTACTTGTGCATTTGAACATTTATAATTTGAGTCATTCGGAATTGGTTCAAATTGGGGTCAGAAAATTGCTATGTGCATCTGTCTATTTAAACCCTCCCACATGGCCCAAGTATTTATCATGCATCCCCACCATTTAACCTGCCTCCTGGTTCCCTGGCTCACGCCCATCTCTTCAAACAGGGATTTTAAAAGCCCCCTTTTTGCCTTGAATAAAGACAGTTTGGCCATGATTCAGCCCGTTAAAAGCAGTTGTCTTCACTTGTTCAGTTACACCTGCTCGGAGGCACTGAACAGAGGCAGCAGGTGTTCTGGAGGTTTGCTGGTTCAGATCCCGTGGCATATGCAGATGGATGAGATCCGTAGGGGGGGTAGGGGGCAGAGAGAGGGGGGTGAGGAGCGGGGTGGCGGGGCTTCCTGTTGAACCCTCCTGGTAAAATAAAAAAGGGCTTCCAGGAGATTTATCCTGATCTTTGCGGCGAGCGCTTGTCACTCCCGCTAAGCCGGCTGCGTTGCCGTGGAAACCAGGTGCGGAAACGCAGCGCTATCGTATGCGTCTCGCATCCTCCTCGCAGACAGAATCCCTCACCCCCCCCCCCTGTGCACCTCAGCTGTGGGGTGGCCTTTTGGAATGTGTTTGATAACACGATGTTGGATTGTGCGATGTGGCTTGGAAGGGAAAGAAGGGAAGAGGGGGGCGGGGCAAGGGAGGGGAGGGGGGCAAACAGCAAAGACAAACCCTGCAGAAAAGCCCACACAGCCTCCTCCGTCACTGCTGTGTGTGCGGAGGCTGTGAACGCACCAGCACTCTCCGCTGATGACATAGGACCGCTTCATCTCCTCGACAGACGCAGCTGAGGGAGAGTTTCATGTACGCGCCTGTGTGGATCTGAGTCACCAATATGCCAGCTTCTGTGTTTGTGTAATTGTGTTAACGTGTTTACATATGCAGGGGTTAGCGTGTAGTTGGGTGTGGATGAGTCAGGGTGGTAGTCATGTGACCACCGGGGGTGGTTCCGGCTGCTCTAAATGGTGTGTGTGAACGTGTGTGTACGTGTGTGTGTGGGTGTACGTGTGCGTGTCTGCCTGTAGCTCCAGGGTGTCCATACACTCCGCAGGGGACAGGAATGAGTTATGTGCCTTGTCAGAAGTCTCCGCCTCCTCACCTCCCGAAGCCTCGCCCTTTTATCAGTGACATCATCAGAGAATGACCACAGAGCCTCTGGCCACAGCAAACAGCAGTCAGACTGCAGAAGCTCTCAAAGGGACAGTCTGTACCGCCCAGATGTTGTTCGTTCTTTGAGTTCCTGGGGAATGTTCTTAGACAAGCTGAGAGGCTTTAAGGAAAGGTTAAAGAGTGGGGAAATGTTGGTTTGTGCCACATGCAGAAAGGAACGAGATAAGATGATGTAAATATACTTGGACAAGTGTTAGTAATTGTGTGAATTTATGCATAGGAAAATAGTCCTGCTTTTTCTCTGGATTGGAGTCATCCACAAAATCGTTTGATATTCATTCCATAACAGCATCCAGACTGTTTATTAATTGTAACCCGGCTCTCAATGGCAAGTGGCAAATATCACACTCCAATATACTTTGGTATATGTTTAAATATCTTTACATCTACAGGATGATCTGTAATGATATTAGTTTACTAACTCAGTAGACATCTGCATTGTGTGTGTGTGTGCGTGTGTGCGTACGTGCGTACGTGCGCGCGTGTGTGCGTATGCGTATGTGTGCGTGCGTGTGTGTGTGTGTGTGTGCGTGTGTGTGCGTGCGTGTGTCGAGGTATGTGTCGGCTGTGACGTCAACAGGCAGCAGATGCCAGCCAGCAGGCTGGCAGGGACTGAGCCCAGCGGTGGCCCTAGGTGTGACAGCAGGTACAGGCCAGCTGCCTCTGTAACCTGGTCTGAGACTTACCTGGTGCTGGGAACGCCGAATACAGAACTGCCACAGCTATCACTGACTGGCCCGACCCAACCTCAGCATCAGTCAGAACCACCGCTGTGCGTGTGTCTCTGTGTGTGTGAGTGTGTGTCTGTGTGTGTGTGTGTGTGTCCCAGCGAAGACTGGCAGCTTAAAGCATGTGGAAGGTTGAAGTGAATGCGAACAGTGATGTGGAAAGTGGTGAGTGAGGCCCGACCCCGTCCAGGACGCTGCCTCTCTTTCACCTCCACGCGGACGGAAGTAACTCAGAGTGACCTGCTTACGTAAGGAGACACGGCAGGAGGGGAGCCACGCGCTCCCAGACGCCCTCGCAGCACTAATTGAGGCACCACATCTTGCTATCGTGTGCGTGTGTGTGTGTTTGCACGCGCATGTGTGCGTGTGTGTGTGTGTTGAGCTTAATGAAGTCTTTGATGCATCTTTGGGATGCTGCTCGTGGGGGGGGGGGGGTGCCAAAAGGAACAAGAGAGAGAGAAATATTTAGGAAACGAAAAGTTTGTTTTAGCGTGTTAATTTGCATTTTAATATGCATGTGTTTTCCGAGTGGGCATGTTTTAGTTTGAAGGAGAGAAAGTGCGTGTGTGTGAGAAAGTGTGGAAGTGCAAATGAGAGAGAGTGAGAGTAAGAGAGATAGAGAGAGAGAGAGGCAGACATTAAATTACGGAGAGGGAGCAAAACAGAGGTATAAAAGCCATTACGTGACTGAATGAGTAGAAGGTTTTACTGTAATGTTGTGTGGCTCCAACTCATTTTCCATTGGTAAACAGTGGGTAAGGCCATGATTAGGCCTTGCAGTTTAATACCAGCTTTCCCAGTCCCAGCAGCAATGAGTGTGTCCTGCTGAGCATGTCATTAAAGAGACAGCGGCCCCACGCCCCATAAACACATCTTCAGCCTATTGGTATGCTGTCCTGTATGGATTGGTTTAATTGAATCTCAATGTGTGCAGCTCAGCAATCAGGGATGGTTTCACAGTCACAGGAGCGACATTCTTTACGAACTCCCAGAATGGATTAGGTCTGGGTTCCGTCTTGGAGTCTGGTTTTAATAAGATAGTCTGACTCTCAGCTATTACTCTCAGTGCATTCCTCCTGTGCCTTGTCAAAGAAGAGTTAAGTTTGTCGGGATAGTGTTAAAGGGAGTTGAATTTCCATATAGTTGCTCTGTGGTGGAGCTGCATGAAGAAGCTCTCTGGTGGAGCTGCGTGAGGAGGCTGTGGTGGAGCTGTGTGAGGAGGCCCTGTGGTGGAGCTGTGTGAGGAGGCTGTGGTGGAGCTGTGTGAGGAGGCCCTGTGGTGGAGCTGCGTGAGGAGGCCCTCTGGTGGAGCTGCGTGAGGAGGCCCTGTGGTGGAGCTGCGTGAGGAGGCCCTGTGGTGGAGCTGCGTGAGGAGGCCCTGTGATGGAGCTGTGCGGAGGCCCTGTGTTGGAGCTGCGTGAGAAGGCCCTGTGGTGGAGCTGTATGAGGAGACTGCATGTAAAACTGTGCCAGGTGTCTTTGCAAAAGCATGACAGTTCCACCCTGCCTTCTCTCTGGTGCCGCTCACGCACTCCCCCTCATGGAAATATAGAGTAAGAAACACAGTGGAAAATTCCTTCAGCTCACTATCCACTGCTTTTAAATCAATGAGGCAGAGGATCCCCGATGAGTGTCTCTCCCTGTGGGCTGAGTCCAACATCATGACATCCTCACCAGGGACACTTAGTCTGCGCTTCCCTCAGGACAGCAGGCCCACTGAACACCCACACACACTCGCATTCACGCTCATGTGCTCTCCTCACACACACACACACACACACACACACACACACACACACACTGTTGCCGCAATACCTCAGATGAGCACGGCACACGGACGTCTCAAGTGATTGGTTCTGCCACAACAACATCTAGGTTTATCGTGGGAAATCCCTTCCCTGATGAGTAATCTCATTTTTCAGTATCTATCTCCTAACGATCTCATTTTACAGTAACGTTAGTGTCTCTAATGAAACAGGTGTTGAAACACTTGCTGCTCCGTGGCGGCAGGTGTCTGCCAATCAGTGCCTTGGCTGTGTGTTCTCCCAGACCGAGGGAACACGCTGGTGTCCTGGATGCTGAGCGAAGAGAACGTTTCCAGGGACGGGGTGAAGCGGTTGGAGCAGGTGGAGGATCTGTTTCTCCTGCAGGGAGAGCTAGGCTTCCTCCGTAGGATCCAAGCCAGGCTTCTCCACCCCTACCCCCACCACCCTTCTCCTCCTGTTCCCTGCCAGCTCCGACCCTCTCCATCTCCCAAGATGGCTGGGCATTAGAGCGGAGACAGAGAACGATAGCGATGGATTCCCCCGGCTTGCGGAAACAATGTCGTCTTGAAACAATGGGCTTTCCTGACAGCAGTTGAATCAGTCGTCCACTAGGATACAGCTTCTGTTCTCTGCAGACCCCCCGCTGGGCCGGTGCTATTGATTTAAGACATGAAAGGAGATAAGTGTGTGTGTGTGTGTGTGAGTGTGTGTGAGTGTGTGTGTGGGTCCAGGAACTGTGCTCCTTGCTCTCTGTTTATGCTGCATAGACCAGGCTGGCCGCACATCAAATGAAACACCTGCTGACCCTATGCGTTTTATCTCCCAACTGACCTGCAGCTGTGTCTACTAAGTGTGTGTGTGTTTTAGGTGTTGGCATGTGTGTGTGGGAAGGCCTTATGTGTTTGTTTTTATCTCCTGCGTGGGTGGACAGGGCTCAGGGCAGTCCCTTGTCAGGTTGGCCAGCTGTGTATGTGCGTGTGTGTGCGTAAGAGAGATTGTGTGTGTGATTGCGTGCGTGTGTTCTTGTGAGTGGTTTCTGCCTGCAGTGCCCGCAGAGTTATTGAAGTGGCACCGTCACAGCAGATCACCCTCTGCCCAGATAATAGAGCTCTAAGACGACTAGAGGTATTCTGTACTCTGATATAGAGGACCTCAGCACACACACACAAGAACAGCCAAAGATAGCAAAGGTGTTTGAGAGATCGCCAAG
>BROE01000013.1:5125004-5153841 GCA_036571765.1 Plecoglossus altivelis
CACATCCCTGCTAACACAACTCTGATTCCAGCCAGCAGCACATCCCTGCTAACACAACTCTGTTTCCTGCCAGCGTTACATCCATGCTACGATAGCTCTGATTCCTGGCAGCATCACATCCATGCTAACACAGCTCCGATTCCTGCCAGCAGCACATCCCTGCTAACACAGCTCTGACTCCTGCCAGCATCACAACCCTTCTAACACAACTCTGATTCCTGCCAGCATTACATCCATGCTAACATAGCTATGATTCCTGCCAGCAGCACATCCCTGCTAACACAGCTCTCATTCCTGCCAGCATCACATCCCTTCTAACACAACTCTGTTTCCTGCCAGCATCACAGAGTCTCTCTGTCTCTGGTCCTGCCCACGAATCTGTTGTGATCCACAGCATTGCCTGCACCTGCCACATTATCTGAGCGATGTTGTTGTTCCCCAGGTGGTTTGAACCCTTCGTCATTCAGTGGCTGGATGAGAACGAGGACGTTGCTATGGAGTTTCTCCACGGCGCGCTGGGGAGGGACAAGAAGGACGGCGTGAGTGTAGCCACCCTCGATGTGTCACTCTCTCCTCCTTTGCTTCTCCCCCTCTCTCCCTCTTCCTATGTCTTCAGGCCCTGCCCTCTCTTCTTCTCCCTCCTCGTCTCCTCCTCTGCATGCTCGCCTCCTCCTCTCCTCTCCCTCCACCTGGCCTCCTCTCCCTCCTCCCTGCTCCCTCTTTCAGCCTCTCCCTCTCTTCTCTCTGCCTTGCGCCCGTCCTTCTCTCCCACACTCTTGCCTGTGTTCCCTCCTCCACTCTCCCTCCTTGAATATGTCCGCCTCTCTAGATATACAGCACCTCTCTCTTTCTTTCTCTCTTTTCTATCTTTTGTTCATTTCCTGTCTCGCACACCTCTTGTTCTCCTCCTCCATCCCTCCCTCCCTGTTAAAGCCACGTGTAGGCAGGGCAGGCACAGCTCTGGAAAGCAGGTTTCGCATGCTGCACAGAACCCGCTGTTCTCGCCCCTTCTAAAGACTCAGTAACACCTGGTAGACCTGAGCTCTAATTGCTTTCCACCCAGCGTCCACCAGGTGCCTAATTCTCCCCGGTAGGTAGGCGGTCATGCAGAAGGTGTTGTGTTTGAGGAGGGTGATGGGACAGGGAGCAGCCTCGGTCTGGCTGCTGCGTCACGTGGGGGAGGACAGGAGAGGGGCTGCTGTGATATGTAGTCCTGTAGTCTACTGCGTGTGCTCAGCTCCGCCGGAGTCCCATCCAGTCCCATCCAGTTGTTTGACCCTCTTGAGATGCTAATAGACGTTCTATAGCATGTCTAAATAGAAGAAATAAGCGTCTCCCTCTATAACTCTCTGCCCTTTATTCGATGTATTTTTATTTATTTATTTTGGACTTTCTCTCCTTTTCCGCACGCTCAGTACCATTTAATCTTTATTCCTTTCTCTCTTTTTCTCTCCCGTTCAATCTTACTAATTTCTTTCACGCTGCCCTTCTCTCTTCTCTCTCTCAATCTTACTCACTAATTTCTTTCACTTTGCCCTTCTCTCTTCTCTCTCTTTATCTTCTCTCTCTTCTCTCTCTCTCTCTCTCTCTCTCTCTCTCTCTCTTTCTCTCATGCATTTGCTCTCCTCCGCCTCCTCTCGTTCACATGCCTGTGTGTGTGTGTGTGTCCAGTTCCAGCAGACCTCAGAGCACGCCCTGTTCTCCTGCTCCGTGGTGGACGTGTTCACGCAGCTCAACCAGAGCTTTGAGATCATCAAGAAGCTGGAGTGTCCCAACCCACAGGCCCTGGCTCACTTCATGTGTCGCTTCGCTAAGGTCAGAGCCCAACATCACCCCTACCCTACCCTCCCTAACCTACCACCCCTTTCTCGGGCTCGCGCAGTAAACATGGAGACAAGTTCCCATAGTGCAACAGAAGAATGACACGCGATTTCCTGCTGATGTCGAGGCGATGAGGGGCGCATGTGCCTTATCAGAGTTAGCATAACAAGATAATCCTTCAAATGTATTTTTCTTTTCTTGCCCCACAGACTATCAACAAAGTCCTCTTGCAATATGCTGCAATCATAACCAAGGACTTTGGCTTGTATCTTGACAAGGAGAAATTGGTGAGTGTCGTTTGAATTATCGCTTTGCGACAGCTTAGATCACCCTGCCTCATAAACAGTAAGCCTATACACACTGTACGAGGCAAGTTACTCGGGCTTGTTTCTATGGTAACAAGTGATCCATGCCTCCACAGTATTGGGTGAAGAGGGGGAGGGGGAGAGGGTGGGGGGGGGGGTTAAGGCAGCCGTAGTGGGAAGTAGAATTTGAGTTTTGACCCCCCTCCTGCTAGGACAGCTGTGACAATCCTCAGTCCAGTCACATCCTGCCCAGTCCTGAACTAACGTCAGCCACCACGATTCCATCAAAGACAGGGGCCCATCATTAACCTTCATCCCCCTGATGAAGTCCGCAGAATCCTCCTCGACCACTGTTTCTCTTTCTTTGATGAGAGGGATGACAGACCTCAGTTTGTTCAGCGGTCTAATTATCCACACTGCTCTTTACGAGGTGGACATGAAAGCGTGTGCATCCTACGGAGGCGAGACAGATGTTTCTCTACAGTGCTGACAGAGCTATTAGGATGGACACTGC
The DNA here is from genome assembly GCA_036571765.1 of Plecoglossus altivelis. Classification (NCBI taxonomy): domain Eukaryota; kingdom Metazoa; phylum Chordata; class Actinopteri; order Osmeriformes; family Plecoglossidae; genus Plecoglossus; species Plecoglossus altivelis. The sequence goes on from BROE01000013.1 coordinate 5,127,645, forward strand.
CTATTTGTCCCTGGGACAACTCACACAGGGTGTCCTGTCCTCACAGGAGTGTCTGGACTGACATGGCCAGATAAAAGCAGGCGGATGGAGATGGAAGCAGTCATTAGAGAGACAGCAATCAGGCTTGTACTTTAGCCTCTCATTCGGAGGGAGAGATTGGCCATGCCCAAAGCTGATATCTCTCAGCGTGGAATACCTAATGTAATATCTCCCTAGTATCCCACAAACCCTCATAAATCAATTTACCGGAGCAGATGTTTGGTAAGGCTCCCAAGACTGTCTTTATACGTGCGCCAAACAGAAGCACCTTTCTCCAGGGTGATGCCACTCTCATTTAGAGAGAGGTTTGTTAAAAACAAATGAGGATTAGCGAAAAAAAAAAAATTAAAAGATTTATTTTTTTTGTTCTCCAAACTCTTTTTTTCTTCTTCTCCAAACTGTCGGATTTTGAGCACCCGAGCACATAATCCACTCGGTTGTGTTGCCTGTTTACGGACATTTTTCAACAGAGGATGAATAATTATCCGAGCATTGAATGAAAACAGGAGACGGGAGAGTCCTGTTTACCTCAGGAGCGAACACAAGCTGTCAGAGGTAGATAATGCCGGCAAATTACATCCGCGGAAGAAAAAAAAGCGGGAAACGCTCCGTTTTGGGGCAGGCGGGGGATGTTGTTGACGTGGCGGCGTGCGGCAGCCTCTGGTGTGAAGTGTGGCACCTGAGATCACCTGAGGCTGACTGCTTCATGTGTTCCTGTGTTCCTGCCCCCCACCCCTCCCTCCCTCACAGCCCTGCATCCTCATCAACAACATCCAGCAGCTCCGGGTTCAGCTGGAGAAGATGTTCGAGTCCATGGGAGGAAAGCAGGTCTGTAGCCATGTTACCTGTCACTCGAATCTTGTCCCCTGACCCCTCTTAGTGTGATGTGGTATGCCTGTTACTGTGTCTTCTTCCTCTTCTAAAACCGCTCCTCCTCTGCCCCCACTACAAATACTCCCATACATTCCTTAACATGTACTACTTATTAATGCTGTTTGACTGTCTTCACTACTGCACTACCTTGAGATTGCTGTGTGTGTTCTAACCCAGGACTGTTAAATGTCTGTGTTTGAGACTAAGGGATGTCTAGATGTCCCTCATCCTAACCATGTCTGTCTGTGTCTCTGTGTGTGTGTGTAAGTGTGTGTGTGTGTGTGTCTAACCCTGGGGCGTCCGGACAGAAGTAGTAACGGCCTCTAAGTGGCCCCTCACACGCATGTTTCTCTCCGGGTTTCTAACGGTTGACCTGCCCTGCTCTTTGTCTCTCCTGTGGTTGTGTGTGCTCTGTCCTCCCTCCCCACCTCCTGTGCTCTCTCCCTCTCTCCAGGAGGAGGGTGTTGTGTCCTTCTGTAAGGTGTGTGTGTTCAGGACTCTTCACCCTAACATCCCTGCCACCATTATCAAACTGAATGACACTTTTTTTAAAAGCACGCCCCCTCCCCCGCCACCTTCCTCTGCTTTTCACCCTCCCCCCTCAGCAGCATGTGCCACAACAGAGCATAGGGGAACCATCCCCGCCCACCCCCTCCCACCCCCCAACCACCCCCCTCTGGCCAGGCCCGGGGTGGGGAGGGCCTCGCTGGCAGACAGCACACCATCCCTGCGCTCGGGGGATAGTGGTTTAGCCCGCCCGATCCCATGGTCTTTATTTTTAGCTTGCTTTCTTCCTGCCACTTTCTCGTATCCATGGCTAATTTAGCAGGCTGTTTTTGCCAACCTGGAGTGAGGCGGCGCCGAGCCGAAGCTTTTGATCATCTCTCCGGCCTCCCAGGGCCTCCGCTACAACGACTTAGACAGGATTCACACGGGTTTGATGGATTTCTCAAATGAGTACAAATCTGCCAAGCTGTGCACCCCCCACGCCCCCCCCCACCCCCGCCCTCGTACACACCTCCTCCACGACACCTCCCAGGCTATAAGGCGCTACCCCCGCCTCACAGCTGGCACACAGGAGAAGCCTGAACTTCACTGAGCTGTAATTGTCCTGGCTGGGACTGTTTGGCGCTCTGATGTCCTCGCTCACACAACGCTGTCTGACTCTACGGCAAAGAACCACATCAATTACACCAAACTGACTGTATTCATGGCGGCGTGGAAGTCTCTCCTAGCCCCCAGGGAGCTGTATGAAACTGCCTTTATGAAGTATCTGAATTTTCGCCACTAATCTCTTTTATATCAACGTTAGAACAGAAATCCAACTGATAAGCGAGCAGTTTTTCCATCTAGACAGTACCCGGCAGTGAATGTCTCCCAATAAGCAATTAACAGTAGCGGAGCCGATGTAATTACAGTGAGTTGTTATCGTAGAATGAACAACAACTGTTTCTATGGCAGCTCAGATGGTTACAAAGTGGCATTTAAGAAAAGCTGGAGTACAGTGTGACATGGGTGTTGACTGTGTTCAATGTGGTCTTCTGATGCTTGGAGACTGGATTCAGTTGTGGTAGATAACTAGGGGAGGTAGAACAGGGGGGACTGGGGCAGTCTTATTGTGCCCTCCGAAGTTTTGGGAAGGTCTAGAAGTTTCTAGAAGCTTCTGTCGCAGACCCAGAGAACACGCGAGCATGTCGACGCCCACATTCTGCGGAGGTCAAAAAGCTTTACCGGCAGAAATCATTTAGGGCCACGTTCACGGTCCAGACTGTTCAATTCACCATTTGAAATTGACATTTGGCAACCAAAAAAGAAGCATTTCTCTCCCCACGCAAGCCCCAGAATTGTGGGCTTTGAGCCAAGACTGGCTGACAGGCATGTAATTTTCCCAGAGTCATGTGACTGTAGCATCAGGTAGCATAGTATATATCCAGCATGGGTTTCTCTCTTCAGATATGACAGGTATCTCCTGGTTAACAGTGAGTGACGTTTCGTCTTCAAGTTCAGTTCGCAGAACTGGGTTTGTTCTAGAACAGAGGGATTAGGAGAATATAGGAGCTCTGTTGGGGCTGCCAAACAGAATCTGCTACCTTTCAGGCTCACAGCTGATAAGGAAAAAGGGGATGGTTTTATCTTTTTGATTCACAGCGAGTAAAAAAAGAAAAGAAAAAAGCATTAATGTATTTTATTGAACATTATAACGCAGCAACGATTGCATCTTTATATTTAGAGTGCTATTTCCCTCTGACCTAGGATGGTTTGTGTGCATTGGCAATACCGGTTCCGAATGCTCCACCGACACATCCATCTCCTCTGCATATTGGAAAACAGCAGCTTGGCCGCGCTGTAATAGTGCCTGTAATCGTTTGGTCTACACGTGGCAGTTTCTCAGCTGAGCCATCCACCATTAGAATGTGTGCTAGGCCTGTCTGGCGGGCCGGGGCCTTATCTGGCCTCTAATGGGATTATCTGTCATGCATGTGGGGCGTCGTGCATCCATCTCTCAGACGCTCGGCTCGGACGCCGCCCGCTCCCAGCTCCGTGCCTGGCATCAGCACATATAACCATCACATGTGCACGCGCACACACCCATAGAATCACACGCACATGGACGCGCAAACACCTCAAAAAACTACTTAGCAAAACGGGAAGGAGGGGTTAACGTGTATCCAGTCGCCGTCCAGTTGCGCCAAAGGTCGGGAGCGCACGTGCCTGCACGCACGCCGTACAGCAACACATGAGCCAACCCGACCACATAGGGCTCAGGAGGGTTAATCATCTTTACCCATCTGATTGAGTGTTCGAGTCAAGTCGCCCCGGAGAAACTGGAGGCTGTGGCAGATCCCTGAGTGACTCGTAGGTGTGTGATAATGAGCCCGTCAGCTCAGCCAGCCACTCCGAGGTGTTTAGTAAGGCTTAACGACCCTCTCGGCTAATCCACCATGGGAGACGAGCCTAAACGCTCCTGGCCGTCTCACAGGACGCTGGAGACACGCTCGCTGGTCAAGGAAAGCTTAAAGTCAGACGCATGTGGCAAGGCTGCTGAACATACATACCATATATATCCAATCTCGACTGTAATGCCACAGCAGTAAGTTATGGTGCTGGAGGCCCTTCCCTGTCAGTTCAGCACTTTGAAGTAATCTCATTTTGAAGGTTAGCTTTTAGCACAAAGTCCAAGCCTCGCTTTAATGTTAGCTGTGTATGCTAAACCAATAACCCCTGTAGAGACCGAGCGGAGGTGAGCAGAGATACCGTCGCACATAGCATCCAGGCCTTCTGCCATGAGCCGGCTATTTGAATTCAGGGCGTCAGTCTGCACAGATGGCAGCCAGCAGCTCAGGACGGGAGACTCCCCAGCTAGCCCCGCTAGGTCTTAGACCCCCTTCTATGCCTCTCCACCGTCCCAACCCCATCCCTCCCCCCTGGCTGAGCCCGAGCCCCGACCCCGGCCTCAAGGCCCAGAGAGAGGGAGGTCTGGCTGTGCTCTCCTGCCTGTGGTGCATATCCCTCAGCCCCCCCCCCAAGTGAACGTAGTGACGTTGGTCTGCTTCTTTTGCAGTTGGACGCGGAGGCCAGCGACCTGCTGAAGGAGTTGCAGAATCGCCTCAACACTGTGATGGATGAGCTGAGTGCAGTGTTTGGAGCAAGGTGAGTGTGTGTGTGCTCTGCAACAAGCCAGCCCCACTGTAGGGGCGAGTGTCATTACCTGGCACGGCATTGTGTATTGGGGGGAGGGGGGGGGGTGTTTGGCTGCGGATGAGCGTATTAGTGCTGACATCAAGTCGTTACACGGCTAGCAGGTGAGTGCTAATGCACTTGACCCCCACCCAACACTAGTGTTCACCAGCATGTTGGCTCTCTTCCTGGTGTTCACCAACATGTTGTCTCTCCTCCTGTGCAGCTTCCAACCGGTGATCGAGGACTGTGTGAAGCAGATGAACCAGGAGCTGGTCCAGATGAAGGGCTCGGCCAACAAGAGCAACGCTGCCATGGATGCAGAGACAGTGCTGCGGCCGCTCATGGACCTCCTGGATAAAAAGTGCGTGAAAGTTTGGGTTCCGGAACCCCGTTTCAAACGGAATTCATTTAAGGTGGTATTGTCGTTTGATTGACAGGTCAGGCTGTGGATAGGAGGGGCAGGTTGGTCGAGGCTTAACTCGCTTTCCTTATGGCTCCTGCATCTAAGCACTTAGAGCTGTTGTTTCATTCGTGGAGCCTGCAGGGTATTGATTGGATTATTTGTACGTTTTGAAGCCGTTACGTCGAGATTCAGAAGATTCCATGGCCAGTCAATCACATTGCCTTTTAAGAATATTGTAATCGTTTGCTCTGGAAAGGCAGTAAAAAAACATTCTCCACTCTATCAATGATCCAATTCCCGCAGAATTGAGTCAGAGAGTGGAGACTGTGATGGCCTACCTCAGAAAGGTAGATGCCGAAAATGGCTGCTGATATTCAATCTGGGAGTCACTGCCCAGATCTGTATGTATTTACTATTCTGTCATCTCTGCGGAGAGAGCTGGGCTGGTTCGTCTAAGCTGTGGGAATCGCTCTCAGCTTCTTGTCAATGCAACATCGAGGCCAATGGGGTGTTAGGGAGAATCCTCTTAATAATATGCTAATGCCAAATCCCATCTCTTATAGCAAGGTTCTACGATTCTTTGAGATTTCCAATGTGAATCTGTTGCATCTCTTCCGCTGGTCGCGGAGCCAGCGTTGGGCCGCCACCGCCGCCGCCGCCGTCCGTTCGTCAGCTGGACGGAGGCGGTCGCTGGGGGACGCCGGCGAGGCCCTCTGATCGGCGGCTCTTGACGCTTGGGTTTGCCTGTGGCCCTTTGCAGTTTGATCCTGTTTGCCAAGATCTGCGAGAAGACCGTGCTCAAGCGGGTGTTGAAGGAGCTCTGGAAGATCGTGCTCAACACCATCGAGAGAACCATCGTTCTACCTCCACTCACGGACCAGACTGTAAGCCCCCCCCCCCCCCCCCCCCCGCCGAGCCCCCCCGCCCCACACAGACCACGCCCCCACACGCCGCTCCAGAAGCCTGCGCCACGCGGCTCCATCCCTGTAGGAGTGGCAGGTCTTACTGATGCGGAGGCTTATGTAAATGCATGATAATCCTGCCGCACAGAGTCCCGTAGCCTGATGAGACGTTAAACACGCAGTGCGCGCGCCCCTATAGCATGCACCAACACCGCTACACACATACTTTACAGGATCACAGCTCACCTGTATATCATCTTTGATAGAAGGGATTCCCTGATGGGAGACATCTCCGCTATTTAACCGTGCAAACGGAAGGCGGTTTGTGTCTGCTAAACGTTGCTGCGGCAGTCTGTATATGCCCCGTTTCCACATCAAAGCCTGTTCCTTAGCTATGTGTTCCCCTCCCCTCTAACAGCAAGGAGCTCAGATGATCTTCAGCGCTGCCAAGGACCTGGGACAGCTATCCAAACTCAAGGTATAGTAAGCCTCACCATGGTCTACAGACTGAAGGTTCTGTTAGCTGCAGGAACCACTGACGTCAAACCACATGTTCATCCATCGCACGGAATATATTCCGGCAATTCCAGAAGCAATTTCTCCCAGTTTGGTTAATTTCCTGTTAGGGAGCTGTGCAATGTTTGTGCCCTAGCTAGGGGAGATATTAGCATTTCACCTTATCTAGACTCCTGAGAAGGAAGCGTTTCAGTTGAAAAACGACCGGAGATGGTTTCACCTTGGTAGCGCGCCGTGACTAGCATGGTGGCCGTCTCTCTTCACCTCTGCTGTGTTTAATTGGTCTTTTCTCTGGAGGTCTTTTCTTCTCCTGCCCTGGTTAGTGAGCCGTGGGACTGCAGTACACGGCACTCACCCCCACTTATCACTAACCAGGAACACTGGACTGCGTGGGAGGGTGTGTGTGTGTGTGTCACCGAGGTGGTCTTCTGGGACAATATCTGACTAGATCATTAGCGCGCAGTCTCAATGCGACCAAGCATTATTCCATCTGTCATTTTCCTATTGGTTAGGATTCGATTGTTCTTTTTTTGATTGTTCGAGTGATTATCCTTGGCATGTTGTAAGTTACGCAATACGTTAGTATTTGTGTGCGCATGCACTTGAGAGGTTTATTTGTGCTTCTGTGTGTGCTGATGTGTGTGTGTGTGTGTGTAGGTGCAGTCAGACTGCATGTGTATAGTTCTAATTGCTACCCTGTCACCATCCAGCCTGGCCCATTTAACACCAAATCAATAGATTTCGACAAAGCATTAAAACTGTTGTTTAGAAGTGATCTCTGCAGAAGTAACCTCTCCTGGGAAGGAATCGATAAACAGAATCTTCCATATGAAAGCAATGACCTCCCTGAAGGTCGGCTCAGGCTCTCACACCCATTAGCTGAGAGAAACACACTCATAGAAATGCACTTCTTGATTGTGTGTGTGTATGTGTGTGTGTGTGTGTGTGTGTGTGTGTGTTTGCCCTCTTCAGGAGCATGTCATCCGAGAGGAAGCCAGGAGTCTGACGCCACGACAGTGTGCAGCCATGGACCTGGTTCTCCCCACCATCAAGGTAATTCTAGCTCTCTCTATCCCCCCCCCAACCCCACCTCTCTATCCCCCCACCCCCACCCCTCCATCCATCCATCCCCACTCCTCTATCCACATGCATCCCTCCCTCTACCCATCCACACCCAGCCCTCCCTCCATCCCCTCCTCCTTCCCTGGTGTTTTTCTTTCTTCCTGGTGGAGCGGCTGTCATAAGGGTGGGGTCAGTTAAGCGCTGGTGTTAAAGGAGAAATGCTGTCAGTAATAAGTCTACCAGGCTGAGAGAGGTTGGAGGGATGGAGGGTGATAAGCAGAGTGAGGGAGGGGGTGGGGGGGTGGAGGGTGATAAGCAGAGTGAGGGAGGGGGTGGAGGGATGGGGGGTCTGTGCGGAGGCTGCATCGGGAAACTGCAGGAAAAAAGTAATTGATTGGGGCGTGTCTCCAAGGAGACCACATCCCTGTTTAGATCAGTCATGCGGCTGGCATTCTCTTCATCAGTATTCCAACGAGAGCAGCCAATTAACGTAGTTATGCGAATGCCTTTAGGAGAGTTTGACCAATCAGAGTTTAAAAGAATGCACGCCTGGTAAGTTAAAGATTTTATGCTCTGAAAATGGAAGCAGGAGGAGAGAGAGAAGGAGAGAATGAGAGAGAGACGGAGAGAGGGAAGGAGAGAGAGAATGAGAGAGAGACATAGAGAGAGAGAAGGAGAGAGGGGCTGGGCCAGGACTGTGAGTCAGAATAACAGAAGGGTTTTGGGAGACTTGCACCGAATCATAATCAAATTAAAGCTTACATGAAACAGTTTTGAAAACAGCCACTTAAAGGGCTGACCCAGCCTGAAGCCTTGCATTCGATTGGAACATTGGCAAGATATCAACAAATACATCCATTCAGGAGATGTTGGCAGTGGAGGAACCGTAAAGCAGTCATGTTCAAAGAGTAAGAAGATTTTCACTTTCGCGTAATGTGAGGGAGTCCTTGTGATAATGGGATGGCATTGTTGCATGAAGTACTGGATCTAGAGACGGTGGAATATTGACCGTGTTTGACTGGTTTGACTGCATATCTGTCTGAGTAAGTATCTGCTGGTGGAAGCCTCGCTACACAGGGCCAGCGGAGCTAGGATTCATTAACCCTTTTTGGAATTGCAAATCTTTTTCATTGTGTGCCTTGAATGTATTTGTAGATTATCCCAACGTTTTATCTGCACTGCATTGTCAAATGAACTTTGAACTCATAGTAAGAGGATTACAGATTGTCTATAAAAAGTGCTCTCCCATCAACCGAGGTCACATCCAGGCCATTGAAATGCATGTGAAGACTTCTGAATGTTCCTAGTGGATCTCCGATCTTTTCGTGATTGGTGGAGGCAGGAAAGGGAGGGGGGGGGCAGTCCGTTAGTGTTTCACCAATCCAGCTTTGTCATACAGTATCTGGGAACATCCAATCAGGAAGACGCAAGAATTTGAATAACCAACTGCACTGCTTAACCACATTTGACTAGAGCATTCCTCTTAACCAAACCAAGGATGCTGGGAAAGAGGAGACTGGATAATTAGTGTCTGTCTCCTGGTTGGCAGAACCTCACACTAGGCAGTGCTGCCTGGTTCTAGCTAGCGGTTATCTGAGGTGGTTATTAGCACAGCGTGGATCAGCCTGTAAATGCATGCCTGGTCATTACCTACCATGGTTATTACTACCCCCTCTCCCCTCCTCATCAACTGAACCCTACTATTACCTCCCACTAAGATACTGGCACCAGCACACACACATTTCGCACGCACACATTTCGCACACACACTATCGTGTGCTCATGTTGTACAGAACACAGCACAACACAGTTTGTTTTGGCAAATACTGCATAAGATCACTTGACAGTTGTTTTTTGTTATAGTCCCTAGGATTTACCGTACATTGTTTAATAATCCACTCGTTTTCCACTTCAGCAATATTTCCATGCTGGAGGAAATGGCCTCAAGAAGACGTTCCTGGAGAAGAGCCCTGATCTGAAGTCCCTGAAATACGCTCTCAGCCTTTACACACAACCTACAGATGCCTTGATCAAGAAATATATATGCACCCAAACCTCTCAAGGTAAGGAGACATGTTCTCAGCCTCACCTCTTCATTTAGCAGCCTCTGATCCAAGGCTTTATCTTCATCCTGATGGTTAGATTCTACGTCAGCGCCAGCTCAAAGCACACAGCCTCATTTCCTCTCTAAGCTTAACAGCCCTAGCCTTAACCATAGTCCTAGCCCCAGCTCTAGCCTCAGCTCCAGCCTCAGCCCCAGCCCTTGACTCAGCCCCAGCCTCAGCCCCAATACCAGCCCCAGCTTCAGCCCCAGCCTCAGCCCCTGCCCTCGTCTCAGCCCCAATACCAGCCCCAGCTTCAGCCCTTGCCTCAGCCCCAGCCTCAGCCCAGCTCCTCCTCCACAGTCTTCCTCCATGCCCCAGCCCCCATCCGTGTCTCTGTGTGTTTGCAGCTACAGATTAGCATTACCTCTCCATGTCAGCTTGGTTTCTCAAGGCTTTACTGTGCGATGCGGTCATTGCTGTAATTGCATTCGTTCCTTCACTGCCTCCCTCGTTCTTTTTCAGTCTCTCTCCCTCTCTCTCTCTCTCGTGTTTTTCTCTCTACATCCTTTCCCCTCTTTCTCTCTCGCTTTTTTTTCCTGTCTGGTCCCTCCAATCATCTCTGTCATAAGTGCTCAGCGGGGTGTCGTGCAAAAGGAGCAGTTCTGTGGCCTCCTCACCTCTGTCGCTACAGGGGCTCGCTCTCCCGCCCTTTCCCCTCCCTCCTTCTTTTCATCCTCTCTCTCTCCCTCTGCACCTCTCTGTGCATCTGTCCATATCTAATGCATGTCTTCCCTCTCGGTCTTCTTCCTCCACCTCTCTCCGCCTCGTGCGTCTTTCTCTCCCTCGCTCCCTCCTGACCCATTTCCACCACCATCTCTGCAGCTCGTCTGTATGTGGAGCTGTGGGCTGCTGGGTCCTCATCACAATGCAGAGATACCTCATGGTGTCCAGGGGGAGGGGACCTGACAGTAGTTTAGCCCAGTGTCCCCTCCCCCTAACACCATCTCCATGTCCAGCCTGGGGGGGGGGGAGAAAGAGGGGGGCTGGCAGAGAGACAGGTGAGCAGTCTGGCCAGGGGGGTGGGAGGGTGTTGTAATTTGACAAAGGGAAAGTGACCGCTGGATGATATGGGATGCTCTGCTCACATCTCGATGGTTGTCCCTCACTGATGGGAGGAGGTGTCACAAGTGCCTGCAGGCCTGACCAGGGGGAGGCCCCGCCAGAGCATCTCACACGGGCAGCAAACTAATTCATTTCGCTTCAGCGGAGACAAGCAGCTGGAGTCGAGGTGCGTCCGTTTGTGAATTGAAAGCGTGGGCAGTGTATGTGTGGGTGTGTGTGAAGGCAGTCAGCCAGACGACCAAGCATGAACTGGATGATGAGGGCTGGGACTAGAGCAACATCAAAGCACCTGCCCCCCCCTTGCAAAACACACCAGCCCCATCCTGCAGGCAACAGCAAGCAGCTGTGTGGTTGCTGTGTGTGTGTGTGGGGGGGGGGGGGGGGTGGCCAGGACAGGCATGTGACGCTGGGCTCTGAGCTGTACTCAGCACCCCAGTCCTTCCTGATGGAGAAGCTGAACGTGCTGTGCTGTATGCTGGTTCATTAAGCCTCTTTCGGCTCCCTGAGAAAGGCCACATTGAGACCAGAGGGTGTCCCTGTTTGTTCCAGTAAGTGGCCATGCAGGCCAAGCATGCAGAGATAACAAGCTCTGGGATTCAGATCTGGTGCTGGAGATGCCTGTTTAGACGAACATCATCATGTTGGAGAACTACTGTACAGCTTACACACTGTGCAGAGATGATTAAAGGAACGGGACGATCATAATGGCTCCATTTGAAACTATTTTTTGAAATGTCAAGTATATGTTTTTTGTCCTTCCGGTAAAAGCAATCCTAAAAGCAATCAGGGTGAGGACGCTGAAGAGCTCTGGGCAGGTTTTATGGCCCTAATCAAGGCCGTCTCCTCTCCTCTCCCCCACCGCCACACCTCTTTTACTCTACTGTACCCACCACCCCCCCGTTCCCCTCTCCTGCCCTTCACTGTTCTCACTTCCTCTCATCCCCCTCTCCCTCGGCCCTCCTCCTCCTCTCCTCCTCCTCTCCTCCTCCTCTCCCACCGTCACTCCAGCTAGTGGGTTTGGACTTGGCTGCGTTTGGAACACGGTAAAGTGATGAATGTTGAGCCCGTTGATAAGGCAGCCTCCTGCCTGTGGCTGTGTCTCCAGTCTAGACGAGGTGTGCTATCAGCCCCTACCAGGGTACGAGGGCAGGCCTTGTGTTAATTTCCCCAGGTCCGGAGCTTAATTGCATTGCTGCAGTGCTTCTCTGGGTGAACCCCCCTAACAAGAGATCATCATCATAAATCAGGATGCCTGTTCTTTCATTAGCAGCCCCGATAGGTACTGCTTGTTTGGCACGTATTGATTGGGTATTGGATCAACATAATTGTTCATCGCCAAACAGACGGTAGCACCTGTGTGATTGGGCTACACATCTGTCTGGGCTCCGCCCTCCAAATCTGTTGTCTTCTACTTTCTGCCATTGCTCTCTCTCCTCTCCATTTTTCTGCGGGACCTCTCTCTCTTTCTCTCTCTTTGACTGGCTGTGAACTCTGGGTCCTTAATTGTGCAATCTCTCTCTATCAACTAACTCCGACTCTTGTTCTCTCTATCTATCTTCCTCCCTCTGTCTCTCTCTCTGCCTTCTGCCCCTATATTTCTCTCTTTGTCTCCCTGTGTACTCTCTACTTCTCAAACTCTGTTCTCTGTCTGTTAGTCATTCTGCTTGTCAGCCCACATCCGTATCTAAAGTGTATTTGTGGTTTCTCAGCAGCAGAGTTGAACAGTTCAAAACGGACAGTGTTGTGGCGAAGAACATTACAAATTCAGCAATCTCGTTCACGCATAATGCGTTAGGTCTGCCTCGAAATGTTTCAGATGGTTCCTTTCTTTTGAATTCATTCCATTTTCTGTCCAACGTTAAGAGAAAATCCCTGGTGAATAATCTGCCTCTGGGTGTGACATTTCCTCCTCCGTTCTGGGTTTATTTTCCAGTCGGTGCACCAAGGTTTTGTCTTATTTATTTTTTCTCTCTCGTCTTGGATCAATGTTTTATTATCTATCCTGAGCGGCAACGCATCTGTCTGCTATATCTGACTGCTCGAGTCCGCTCTTTCTCTCATTCTCTCATATTCACTCTTCTCTCTCTCTGTCTCTTTCTTCATCCCTCTTTCTCTCGCTCTGTACAGACCCCCCTCCACACACACACACACACACACACACACCTCCTCCTACACCAGTCTGACTCCTGCCTTGCTGTCTCTGTCTCTACCCAGGTCAGTCAACCAATGGATCGGTGGGCGAGGTGTCAATGCAAGTGGATCTCATCTCTCACCCTGGCACCGGGGAACACAAAGTCAGCGTAAAGGGTGAGCCTCTCTCACTCTCTCTGTAACTCTCCCTCTCTCTCTATGTTCCTTTCTCTCTCTCTGTGCCTCTCTCTCTGCATCTCTCTATTCCTCTCTCTCTCTCTCTGTCTATCTCTCTGTAACTCTCCCCCTCTCTCTCTCCCCCCTCTCTGTTCTTACCCCCCTCTCACTGCCTCTCTCTCTCTTTGTCCCTCTCTCTCTGTTCCTCTCTCTGTTCCTCTCTCTCTCTCTCTGTCCCTCTCCCTCTCTCTCCCTCTCTCTGTAGCCTTCTCTCTCTCTCTGTGTTCCTCTCTCTCTTTCTCTCTCTGGCCCCTGCCACACTCTCATACCTTCTCGTGTAAATGTTTTCAAGAGGCCGCCTTCAAAGGCATTCCATTGGGAAGACATGGATATTTGCTTGCTGGTGAAAATGGTAATGACTTGGTCATTATCAGCCAACTACTCACAAGACCCCTTATTGCAAGGCCTTTATGGAGGATAACAAGAGAATGATCATGCATAAGATCTCAGGACGGCATCATTAAATTCATCCAACTGGAAAGAAGTCAAGCCTTGAGACTAGTTGAATGAATCAGCGTGTGGTCACGTGATGTGTTGTTGAGACAAGCGCTCTGTGTGTGGCATAATGGAATATTCTCTCTTGAATATATCTAATATAATAAGTCTCTTATATAATGTCATAATTATTTCAGTAATTTATCGATAGTAATAAGGCTCTCTTTAAGATCAATGTGGCTGACTTGAATGTTCTCGCCGCTGACTATATTGACGCTCCTTCAAAGCAAAGGGTAAAGACTTAGATGCCTGCAGGCAGGAGATATTCTAATCAGTTTATCATCAAGCCATTGATGAATGGAGTCAGGCATGTGAGTCCTCATCAATAGGTAGTCTCGACTTTTCACTCCAATCAAATTACAAGGAGTAAATTGCATGTTTGTTTGTGTGTGTGTGTGTGTTTGTGTGTGTGCACATCTTTTATTGTTCCTGTGTATCTTTTAACGCATACTTCTGTGTGTGTCGGAGAGTTTTGGCAGAAGACATGCTTGATCAGGGGAGCCAGTCCTGTATCACACGTGTAGGGCTACATGTCCTCCATCCTCTTCATCGCCTCTCTCCCCTCTCCAGTGGTGGGCGTGAACAACATCAGCTGGCAGACCAACGCCATGTTCCGCCCCTTCGTGGAGGTGAACGCTGTGGGCCCCCACCTCGCCGACAAGAAGCGCAAGTTCAGCACCAAGACCAAGAACAATAACTGGTCACCAAAGTACAACGAAACATTCCAATAGTAAGTGTCCCCTCTCCGACTCTAACTCTGTCCTATGTTAGCCTCTAATGCTGCTCTGTCAGCCTCTAATGCTGCTCTGTCAGCCTCTAATGCTGCTCTGTCAGCTTCAAATGCTGCTCTCACATGTCAGCCTCTAATGCTGCTCTTCCATGCCAGCCTCTAATGCTGCTCTCCCATGCCAGCCTCTAATGTTGCTCTCCCATGTCAGCCTATAATGCTGCCCTCACATGTCAGCCTCTAATGCTGCCCTCACATGTCAGCCTCTAATGCTGCTCTCACATGTCAGCCTCGCGCTCCGCTCTGCTCCTCCAGTAGTTTCTATGTCTGCACAGCCACTTCAGGGGAAAGACTCTCTCTCTCCCTCTCTCTTTACTCTTTCAGTTTCCCTCTCTCCCTCTCTCTCCCTCTTTTTCCCTCTCTCTCTCCCTCCCCCTTTCCTTCTATCCCTCTTTTCCTCTCTCTCTCTCTCTCTCACTCTTTCTCTCTCTCTCTCTCTCTCTCTCTCTCTCTCTCTCTCTGTCTGTGTGAGCCCAGTTTACTGTGGGACAGAGGCAGACAGATCCAGCCAACGCAAGCCCTGGTAATGCCACAGGAATCAATGAGTTCCCGATGCCGTCTGCATTTAGATTCACCCCTGGCACTCTCCCGTTTGAAGCTCAAGAAGCAATTAAGGAGACGCGGATAATTAGAAAACAGCCCCAAGAAAGGTTGGCTGCAAATAATACGCTTGTATGAATGGAGACATTTGCAAAACATGATTGAATTCTCTCATCACAGTCGCTCACAATAAGCCCTCACCTCTCTGAGAAATGTCACCGAATTAACCTGTTACTGACAAATTGTGTTCTGCCTGTGACAAAAGCTGAAATGCCCCCAGTGCCAAAAAGCCATCAGTTGTCCCTGATGAAAGCTTTCTCCCAAATGACAGTTTGTGCCCGTCTTGCCTGGGCCTCATCTTAGGGGCTATGTTTCTAACAGTCAGCATAGGTACAGTGGTGCTCTCTGAAGTTACGCCTCCGTCTCGCAGATACGTGCGATCTTTGTCATTGTCAGTCTCATGGCCAACCTCCTTCCGTCTTCTGTGTGTGTGCGTGTGTGTGTGTGTGTGTGTGTGTGCGTGTCCTCAGCGTTCTAAGTAACGAACACGGTCCGGAGGCTTACGAGCTGCACGTGTCAGTGAAGGACTACTGCTTCGCCCGCGAGGACCGCATCATCGGCATGACGGTCATCCAGCTGCGGGAGCTGGCCGACAAGGGCAGCTGCTCGTCCTGCTACCCGCTGGTGAAGAGCGTGTCCATGGACGACACTGGCCTCACCATCATGAGGATACTCTCTCAGAGGACCACCGACGAGGTGGCCAAAGAGTTTGTGCGTCTCAAGACAGACACACGCTCCGCAGAGGAAGTGTCCTAGTCAGAGGCCCAGCGTTACACACAGGCTGCTCTCATCCTAATGGGGGGAGGTAGACAGACAGACAGACAAGGGGTGGGTGGATGGATGGATGGCTGGGTGGGTGGGTGGATGGATGGAGAGAAGGAGAGAGGTGAGGGAGAGAGAAAGAGGGTCCTGGAGAGAGATAGAGAGAGAAAGGGGGATGGAGAGGAAGAGAGAGGTGAGGGAGAGAGAAAGAGTGTCCTATAGAGAGATAGACAGAGAAAGGGGGATGGGGAGGAAGAGAGAGGGTAGGATGTAGTGAGCGAGAAAGAGAACCAGAGAGGGGGGAGCTAGGCTGTAGCAGGTGGGCTATAGCAGGGTAGATGGGCTATAGCAGGGCAGGTGGGCTATAGCAGGGCAGGTGGGCTATAGCAGGGCAGGTGGGCTATAGCAGGGCAGGTGGGCCAGCCTAACTAGAGGAAGAGCAGCAGGTAAACTGTGCTGTACTGACATGCAGACGGAGAGAAGAGGGCCTGACTGACACAGAGCGATGTGTTTGTCTGTTTTTGTGCATGTGCGTAAAACATCTGTTGGAATGTTCATTTGAAACTACTGTATGTGCAAGTGTTTACTTACCGTCTGCTGATTATCAAGTACTATATTCTACGAGTTATGTTAACAAGACATGATGAATAACTGTTTTGTACCAACATATAGTCTTTTGAACAAACATTTGTTCCGATAAAGTGCCAAACCAGAGGAGGAAAAAAAAATTGCGTAACAAATAGACAACAAATTATGGTGAACTTTGGTGAAAATTGCTCGATTCCTTTGTCCCGTGTAAATTCATTCTCTGACGATGTGGCGTTTTAACTGTCCGGTCTTTCTTTTCTCGCACCCTGGTTCTGTTCCACGTTCCTCCACTAAAGCACTTGTTGTGCATGTCCCGTTCTCTACCACTAAAGTGTCCCTCATGGTTCTACCGTGACCCCAGGGCAGGTTTCCACCGTGACCCCCGGAAGGGCCCCCCCTTGCCCCCCCCTTGCCCCCCCCCCAACTCTTTGTATTTAAGCCGACCTGAAAAGAGACCATTTTTTAAAACGGCGATGACTGCTATGTAAACCTTCATAGGTGTTTGTAATTTTATAACCATGACAACAATGAAGACAAGGCCTCCAGTGCTGCCAGTCTGAGCAGGAAGGATGGAAATGTTTCTTTTGGGTTCGTTTTCGCTTTTGATTTGGGTTTGATTTCTTTTAGGCCTGTCGGCTTCCAGCCTTTCTGAATGACCACTGTGAACATGAGCTTTGGAAGGCAAGCTTACATAACATTGCTGACGGTTTGATATTGTTGTTTCATATTTCAAAATAACTTTGTTCCTGAGAAACTGCCAAAGTTATATAAAATGTTTGTACAAAAGCAATCCATTACCTGTATGAAAATATATATGTACATGTGACTATTACTTTTTCAATGCTAAATATCTGATTGTTGATGAGGTGGTTCTAAGATTCAATTTTTTTTATTTGTCGGGAAGCTGTTAACCAATACGAAAGTTGCACATGTTACTTGACACATTAGTTAAATCAGCTTCTCTCATTTACTTTATTTTTATTAATAAAGGAAAGAGTCTAACATTTGGTAAATATGCAACATTCCTATGTATTGCACTGATGGCGAATTGTATGTCATGTAAATATATTTAGTGAGAAATTGTACACCGTCTCTTTTTCTTCCGTCCCCTGTGTTTCGTCTGTGGCCTCAGAACAGAAGCGCTCATGAGCCGTTTGCCGTGGATTGCATCATTTTGCAGAGTCCCCCCCCCCCGTGACGCACGCGATGGTGGAAACTCAATCTGGAATGCAGATTCCAGCCGACATTTATATTCAGATTGAGATTATTAGCAGTTCCAGTCATTCGCTGTGTCACGGAGGGGATTGCAGCTGCTCGGTCATTGTAGCCACAGGCTCCGCTCAGGTCATCAGGGGAAGTCTGGTCACTGGGAAGACCCTCAGGGAAGAGCAAGTCTGCCTGTTTGTCAAAGTCATCCTGTTGTCTTTGCCCACTGTGAGGTGGGAGGTAGAGAGAGTAGGGCTATTTTCGGTCTCAGATCCATGGTGCCTTCAGAAATCAATGCGTCTCCCTCTCTGTGATGTGAGCTAGCACTCTGGCGGAGCGGCGTTTGAAGCCAACGCCTTTTACTGCAAGTTTAGCGTCACCGAGTCACGTCGACGCTTCTGAATGCTGTCTCAGCACGCGCGCGCCATGTTGCCATGGTAGCAGGACAGAAACAATCTTGTCTTTGCCAGTGGGTTAACAGCACCACATCCCGCCTTATAACGGATGTGCTCCAAACGAGATCACTTTCTTTGTCTTACACCTGTGTTGGAGCAGGCGTCATATTCAGGAGTAGTCCTCAGTTATTATTCTGTGATGATCTCATGTTTCTGGACAGATGGGGTCATAGAACCGCCAAGTGAGTTACAACTGCTGCTTGAGATCTGCCAAGTGAGGGCAGACCTGGAGGAGAGAGGAGGAGGAGAAAGTAGGAGGAGGAGGAGAAAGAGGGAGGAGGAGAAAGAGGGAGGAGGAGTAGAAAGAGGGAGGAGAAGGAGAAAGAGGGAGGTGGATGAGAAAGTTGGAGGATGAGAAAGTGGGAGGATGTGAAAGTGGGAGGAGGAGGAGAAAGTGGGAGGAGGAGAAAGTAGGAGAAGGAGAAAGAGGGAGGAGGAGAAAGTCGGAGGATGTGAAAGTGGGAGGAGGAGGAGAAAGTAGGAGAAGGAGAAAGTGGGAGGATGTGAAAGTGGGAGGAGGAGGAGAAAGTAGGAGGAGGAGGAGAAAGAGGGAGGAGGAGAACGTGGACGGAGGAGAATCACACCACCTCCACTAGAAGCAAGAACATGTCAACCTTCACCTATAGTTCCCTCTTATACAGGTCCCCTCTCTGATCCAGCATACATATTCTTATACATAATGTCTGACTCATCAGAAGCACATTGTGAAGGACAGTCTAATGGTAATATACATGCCAGGTTCTCTGAGAGAAAATGCTTTCCATATATACATATCTGAGAGTGACCCTTGACCCTGGTCTTGCCCAGTGTGGACACGGACAGTATTCCCACCCCTGTTTATTATTGTGGCAAGTCATGGATTTACTGTGTACAATTTATACTGTTTTCCAAGGAGAAAGTGAATTATTTACCTAAGACTCTTCATACAAAATGTAGAAGTTTTCTGTACATTGGTTACTAGTTAATGCAGAGAAATTGACTTTCCTTCCTTCGAGAGAAACACTGACGTGATTTACCTGTGAATAATTCTATTGGTTAGACATGATCCTTCTATCTGTACCATGACTCATTTCGTTGCAGTTTAGCTTGCTGTCTTGAACTGTTGACTCCTTGATTGGCTAGTTGACGTGAAGCTTCCTGATCTTATAGTGTGTGAGCTATCAGGCCTGTATTCATGGTGGGCTTGAATAGTTGTCATTATGGGTAAGAAAAATGCTTGATACATCTCTGAATTATGGTTTTTCATCTCTGTCCTTGACATCATCATCACACACACACGACACACAACCACACACAACTGATTTACAAAGCTGACATTACTCGGCGATAAATCATCGAAAAAGCTTCTAGGGCCAAATGACTTTGCGTAGGACAAGACATGATGATCAAGATCAGAATCAACAAGCTGTTGATGGATGGCCACGCCCATCTGCATGCTAATGTTCTGGAGCCAGCTGTTGTCCCAGGAGACCACCGCAGCTGACTGGGTGTCTCAGGCCTCGACCACCTGCCTGCGGTTCCCTCCCACGCTGCTGCCAGTCAGTCCTTCAGGTGGCTCTGCTACCAGGCAACTCTCAGCCTCCATCGCTGGGACCACAGGGCTACGGCAGGCTGCCAGGGACACACAGTACATCAGCGCATGCGGGGGTGAGGGGGGGGGGGGGGGGGGGGGGAGACGGAGGACGAGCAGCTGGGTCGGGGTGCACGGGTTAGCGATGTGGAACCCTTGTCCTAGTTCTTCAGGCAGGGCTCTGCCACTCCTGACCTCACCCAGAGCATCACTGTAACAGACTTCCCCAGACGTAACCTTTCCACCTCGCTCCCCTTCTCTCCCAGTCTTCCTCCGTTCCCTCCTCCCTCCTCCTCCCCCTCCAGCTCCTCTCCTCCCTCTGTGCTCTTTTTGTCCCTTGGTGGTCATAAATCTTCCTCTGCACCATCTGCCCAGGGAGGAGTGAGCATGTTGGTGCCCTGCTCCCACAAAGGTGTGCAAATGTGTGTGTGTGAGTGTGTGCACGCGTGCGCCACACTCAAACAGATGAACATTGTGCAGGGGTACGTCTGTGTTTGCGTGTGTGTGTGTGTGTGCGCGCGCGCAGGTGCGTTTGCATGTGTAATCGTACACGTGAAGATGTAACACGTGAAATGTTAGTGTGTGTGTGTATACTGTACTGTGTGTGGAGCACACTTGGGAAAGGTGCATGTCAAGCTGCCACAGAGAAGTGTGTGTGCCCTACTCATGCGCTGGGGTGTGCTCAAGTAAGTGTGCTCCTGTGTGTGTGGGTTCCTGTAAGTATGTTGGTGTGTGTGTGTTCATATAAGTGTGCTTGTGTGTGTTCCTGTAACTCCTCCTGTATGTGTGGGTTCATGTAAGTGTGTGTGGGTGTGTTCATGTGTGTGTGTGTTCATGTAAGGGCGCTTGTGTGTGCTCCTGTGTGTGTCTTGATGTAAGTGTGTGTGAGTGTGTGTTCATGTAAACGTGTGTGTGTTCATGTAAGCGTGTGTGTGTGTTCATGTAAGTGTGCTTGTGCGTGTGTGCTTGTGTGTGTGTGCTCATGTAAGTGTGCTCCTGTGTGTCTTGACGTGTGTGTGTGTGTGTGCGTGTGCGTGTGTGCATGTGTGTGTCTCCCAGGCCAGACCTCTCAGCTATAATTACAGTTCTCAGTGTCTCTGCTCACAGAAGCTCCTCCAGCTCAGCTCCTGCCGTTAAACACAGGCAGCTCTGCCGTACCCATTAACCACACATGAAGATAATGTAAGAGTTGGCTAACCAGCGAGGAAGAGAAGCCTTGACAGGATTTCAACATACAGTACTACAGGTAGACAGCGTAGACACCAAGCACAGAGGAAGCTGGTAATGTCGCCAAACTCAGAGAAAGCTGCTGGAATCGTGAACCAGATGGCAGATTTAGCTTCTCTGTTGAGCACAGGCCTGGGTAGAGCGAGAACTGGTCCCTTTTAGTCCTGATAGATGAGATGTTGGAGTGAACTCTTGCACTGTGCAGCCACCCATCGTACCGCTACCAGATCTGGTCGCAGTGTAATTGCTTCTGCTGTTTGACAGTTTTATTGCAAACGCATGACAGCAAAAGAAATAAAAAACGAACAGCTATTTATTTTCGAACAAAAGACAGTAGTCTCAAGGCAATTACCGAACAGACACATGGAATTTTTGCGCCAATCTCTTGTTGGCTTTTCATTACATGATGGCATTATTCATTTTCAAATGTAGAAGGTTAACGACTACCCAGAGAAAGACATTTAGTTACTAGGATGGATTTACTGTTTATTGAAAGTCTAGTTCTAGTTGTCGAGGTTTCTCACTTGAACCCCATTGGAAAGCATTTCAGACTGTAGGATGGTTTCGTTCGAGTTCAATATCGATCATAATTGCATCGCTGAAATGATGCTGCAAGACGACTGCTTGCTGTGAAAACATGTTCCATCAGTTCGTACAATTTGTGAGATTTCAGTGATGTGTAAAAAGATCTCCAAGTCTTTAAATGAATCCCAGAGGACTCTCCCTCACTGGCCGACTGGAAATGTAAAGCTGAGACAATGCGCAAAAACAACCGAGAATCTATTTCTGTATTCCGTACTCGTAAATCAGTTGAAGGATTACACAGACAGCAAGGAGACTGCGATTCTAGCACGCGCAACACTTCACGCGCAGGGAGGGAATAAACGACGAGGCGGTTTGCTCCGTCAAGGACTTGAGGACTTGACCTCTGTCCGCGCTGTGTTGAACGACTCCTCTGTACGCTGATGTGCCTCCGTGTGTCCTTTGAGACCGTGTCGGCGTAGGTCGACCGAGTGACAGGCTGCAGTCAGGGAAGTGGTGCGTGCGCAACGTATCCGAGTGTGGCCGGCGAGGGCCAGGAGACCTGCAGGTAGCCGGGCTGAGAGGCTGCAGAACGGACGACAGGGCCTGCAGCTGCCATCTGTCTTCATGGTAATTAGCGCTGAGGGGGCGTTGCGGTTCACACTCCTCCACTCCATTGAAATCGGGGGGGAAAAATTCCCGTCCTGCGTGGCACAGAGGATTACCTCAGTCTCGAGAGGACGATGACTACGTGTTCCGCACGGCTTCTATGGAACCCTGAAGTGACATTACCTGAGAGTGGTGTCCTTCGGTATAGCTCTTCGTTTGCCTGCTGTTCAAGGTCTTATCCGATATGAGCTCTCTGTTGAAGTGGCCCATATAAGGTGACAGAGTGCTTTCTGCTACTTGTCGTGAACATTTGGAGATTTATTTGGAGTGCTCGTCCGGCCCCGTGGATGCAAATGAATAGCGCAGAAGCGCCCAGCTACAGTGTGCTGGCTTCTGTATCCAAGTGTTGACATATGTTCTCAGAGGGAACATATAACCTATGCAGGCTTTCAGCCATCGCTGTCAAGCAATGACAGTCGGGCCATTAATCATAATCACTAGAGCGCCACCACCTTTCACACGCTGTACACACTGTCTGGACTCATTGTTTTGGTGTGTGCGCTCGCGCGCGTGTGTTCCCCAAAGCACAAATCTTCTGTGTATCAGAATGACACAACGCTTATTACGAAATCAGGTATGTATCAATGCACTGTTCAACAGTGACAGGTGTATTTTACATTGTGGCTTATGACTGGGATTCCTAATCTTCTCTGACTATAAATGTCAAGGCAGAGATATTACTCGGCTTGTGTGAGGAGGAGAGTCTTTTAGTAGTGCCAGAAAAGCTGCTGCCCAATGTTGGTCCGCCCTGGTCCTGGTCCTGGTCCTGGTCCTGATCCTGACCTGGCTGAAGGAGACCTGGATGCCTCGTGGCAGACAGTGTTGGAGCGCCTCATGGTTGCTCTCCTCCAGACTGGGGCAGAGCTTCTGTCTGGTCTAAGCTGGGTCACACAGCCTCTCTGGACCCAGTGCAAACGTGCCTTGCCTCCACATAACGATACATGGGGAAAAGCTTCAACTCTAACCCAACCTAGATCTGCTGGTTTGGGTTCGTCCCAGCATCGTAGTGTGATCAGTGTGGCAGCGAGGTGCTTGTACTCCAGGCAAGCCTGTGTGTGAGTGAGTGTGTGGGCTCGGGTCATTAATCTAGATAAGGAGGAGACGGCGGAGGCAGAATATGGTGAGGAACATTGCTCGTATGATGCATGGCCTCCCGGAGCCCATCTCTCTGCACT
This sequence comes from Plecoglossus altivelis, assembly GCA_036571765.1. NCBI lineage: Eukaryota > Metazoa > Chordata > Actinopteri > Osmeriformes > Plecoglossidae > Plecoglossus > Plecoglossus altivelis. The sequence goes on from BROE01000013.1 coordinate 5,150,711, forward strand.
GGCTCCTGCTCCTCCCTCATTGGCAGGATTCAATAACAGCCAGACCTGAAAACAGGAAATAAATAAAGAAGCTCTAACAGTGTGTAAGATGACACCAAAGTCACTTTGACTGAGCTGAACACTGATCTTGGTTGCCGTGCGGTCAGCGAGGTCTGAAAGCAGAGAGGAGGGCGATCCTCTCGGAATTATTATGGGATGGCTTTTCATTTCTCCTGTTTTACCACAGGGGGTTGAAGAGGACAAACCGCCTGCAGACCGCAGACTTGGTCAGATGGATTCGGAGGCATCGACGGGCCATTTAGCGCAATCAGAGTCCGGCCTGCAGGAAGCAGCAGGATTGCAGAGGGCCCGTGTTTCCCTCCACACACGCACCCTCCTCGAAAGAGACAGAAATCTTTTTTTCCAGTTCAGGTGTTGGTATTGATTTTCTCCTGTGGTCTTGTGTGGGGTTCAGATGTGTCACTGTATTTACCAGTCTGCTTTGCTGGCTCAATGATCAGGCCTATGGTCCACTTCCTGCTGTGGGGATTGATATATGATAGGCCTTAGGAGGGAGATGTCTAGTTCCAATGGCTCTCCGTTCTGTCTGTCGGACAGATTTACCGAACTCGACAAGATACTCACCAGGGGACACAGATTTGAGAGTATTGAATACAACAACACTCGTCCATCAAGCCACGGTACTTCAACTATAAACATTACAAACAACCCATCCCCCCCCTCTCCCCCCCCACACACACACATACACATGCACACACGCACACAGACGCACGCACACACACAGACGCACGCACGCATACGCACACGCAAACACGCACACACACGCACACACATGCACGTACACATGCGCACACACACACACACATGCACGCACACACGCGCACATGCACGCACCCGCACAGACACGCACGCACACGCACGCACACACATGCACACGTACGCACGCGCACACACACGCACACACTCGCACGCACGCACAAACATGCACGCACACACATGCGCACGCACAAACACGCACGCACACACATGCACGCACCCACACATGCACACACACCCACGCACGCACACGCACGCACACACGTGCGCACATGCACGCACGCACGCACATGCACACACGCGCATGCACACACACGCACACAAATACTTTCTCATCACCTGTGTTTGATGTAGACGTGTGTGAAATCCAGAAGCACAACCCACAGTGCTTATTCCATAGGCGCTTCTTTTTCTCCAATCAATATTTGAAGCATTTATGCCAGATGCCAGAAGGTTTGCAAACCTTTGGTAGGAGTGAACAGTTCTTTGAGCTCTGGATTTACTCATCCCCTCCACCCTCTTTAAGCTGTGTGTTTCTGTGTGTGTGTGTTTCTGTGTGTGTGTTTCTGTGTGTGTGTGTGTGTGTGTGTGTGCGTTAGTGCGTGTGTGCGTGAATGCATGTGAGTTTAATCTGGGAAGCCTGAATTATACATGAGCGACAAGACCCTACACAGCTTTTAATAAGCTCAAGGTTTACAACAGCCAGGCTGAAATGCAGACACACATGCTGCTGCACTGACTTCCAGCAAATCCAGCAGCAAACGTAGCGTGCTATAAAGCATGTCTACCACCTTGATGGGAGTGCTTCCCAGACACAAGCCGCGTTCAGCATTTTTAACAATAGCCCACGACAGTCCCCGTGGTTTCCTTGGTTCTCCATGAGCGATGCGTAACTCCGCAACCTGACTCAGTCGCACGACAGCAGTAGAACGGAATAGATTTAACTCTGCAAGGGAGAGGAGCTATCGATCTACAAGTTACCTTCCACAAATGAATAATTTGGAACAGAGGCATAAAGAATGCGCCAGACATGTAGAAGGTGCTTCACAGGCACATATTACCCCTTCCTTCTCCCTCTCTGGATTCAAACAACTCTGCATTTCATTTCAAACAGCCGTGCCAAAAAGGCCTTAGTCCCCTTCCTTCCTGTGGTAGTTCGCTGTCTGGTGTAACAGACAGCGAAATCACTGAGCTGGCTGCTCTGCGTGTCTCTTAAGCTTTGATGTGATATTTTCCAGTCTATTAAAAAAGGAAGCGCTGTGAAAACATTCGAGCAGCTCATTAAAACGGCAGGTTTAAGAGAACAGCCACCAACACGACCAGCAGGGCCACAAGCCAGACACCCGGAACATTCCGGGGTTCCGTTAACGGCCGCGTAGGTGACGGATTGTTTGTGGGGGGGGGGGGGGGGGGGGGGTCACCATCGCCGCGCTGAAATGGAACCCGTGTAGGAGGAAGCCATGACGACGAGCGAAAGGTCATTGTGTGAAAGGAGCGCGGCCGTTTCTCACAATTCATCGCCGTGCTCTCAGAGCGCTGAGCTTCATCTACAAACGATCTTCCAGGAAACAATCTGTGGATTGATTTTTATTTCAGTCGGGAGTAAATTTGTTTTTAATAATTCAAAATGTAATAAAACGCAACGAACGAGGAGAGGGACACGGTATCTGACTGGTTAAGCAAATGTATCGATCTAACGCTAGGAAAACACTAGAATATCAAAGATGTTGTCGGTGTCGAGGATTTGACGTCTCGTGGGGCACAGACTGCACGTTGCAATATTGCATGAGGTGTTTACAGAACAATACCAAGTTCTGGAGATTGCAATTTGATTTCGCTTGGGTTGAAATCGCACCCTATTCCCTGAGAGGGAGAGGAAATACAGTCGTGTAAATTGGCTGGAGTTAAGACAGGTCAGAGAGCCTGCCCACGTAAAGATTAATTGCCTCTTAACTCGCAACGATTTGACTTCCAAATGAAGATACTATAACCAAGCCATTGTGGGAGACCTGAGGTTAATCTCTATGGTGGCGGTATTGTTGCTTGGCTGCAAGGCTGTGCTTGAGCCCAAACTACGAGACGGAGCATATGAATGCATGGCCAGACCCAAGCAGGCCAGGAGGGGATGCGATCCAATGGCTTTCTCCTCCTCCTCCCCCTCCCCCATCCCCCCCTTCCCCCCCTCACTCCCTGGCTGATACGGTTGCCATTGTGCGAGGCCAAGCGCGGCCCTTGATACTCAGACACCCAAGATGAGAACTCCAATTGTGCGACCGCTGTGGTGCTGAAGTATCCGCCCCTAGTGGGGAATTAGA